>BJBW01000503.1:43051-267145 GCA_004320125.1 Scolopax mira | reverse complement strand
CCCGGTTACCTCGGGGTAGGCCCCTTCGGGGGGGGGGGGGGGGGGGGGGGGGAAGGAAAAAGGGGGGTGTGGAAAAAGAAGATGAATACAGAGAGAATACCTTGTCTCCCCTCCTCCACCTCCTCCTCCGCGGGGCTCCTCTTCTCACTCCAAAATACTCAAAGGTGGACGGGCGGAGAGAAGAGAGAGCGGAGACGAGCCTTCAGCCCGCGGCGGGGGAGGGGAGCCGCTCCGGCAATTATCATTAATTTTAGAAATTAAAGCAAGAGAAACCCACCCCAGATCTACAGCCTCCCCGATGCCGGGCGGGCGCAGATTGCGAGGACGGGTGCTAAGACACAGGACCTGATAACAGCTAATTGAAAGGTTAATCTACATAGGCTGTGACAGAAGAGGTCCCTCCCCACTTTTTTTATCTGCTGTTGGCAAGTGGGAAATTGAGCTCCCCCCACCTTTTTTTTCCCTAAAAAAAAAAAAAAAAAAAAAAAAAAAAAAAAAAAAAAAAAAAAAAAAAAAAAAAGGGAGAGAAAGGGTGGGGGGGGTGTGAAGGCGATAAAGTTTGGGGGGGAGGCGCGTCCCCGTGGTGGCGCGCGGCTGAGGGACGGGGCGCGCGGGTGGCCGTTGACGGGGCGCCTTGGGCGGGAAGGCGGCCTGAGGGGAAGGGGCCGCCGCCGCCGCCTCCTCCCCGGGGGGCCCTCACACCGCCACCACCCACCCACCGGGGTCTTCGTTTCGGGTTCATCTCCGATGTGGTGGCGATTTCAAACGTCTCGGTGGCAGCAGCGCCACGGGCAGGCTTCGGTAAATCCTTCCTCGGGGGTTTGAGCGGTTCTTGGGTCCGGAGGAAGACGGCTGTCTTTGAGGCAACCATAATTAGTCCGAGGGATGAAAGGAGGGCGAACAAATTGCAGATGTTATCCTCCCATTGAGTTTGCTGTAAGTGTAACAAGATGTCCTGAGGACTGTATTTTAAAGGGCAAGGTGGTAATACAGATGGACTTAAGACTCGTTTAAAGGCTTTCTCCAGGCTGTCTTGAGCCGTGCTGCCAAGGGCCACTCATCATGTCAAAGTTTTAATTTTCATGATGGATTTTTTCTCAACTATGGCTGAAATACCACTTTTCAGTGAAGTATGGCGTGATGAAGTACCGTAGGGTATATACCATAGGGTACCACACGAGGGAGGAAAAGGTAATCTACCTACCTGAGTATCTACTCAAGGAAGACATCCCCATCTTCCCACACTTGAAACGAGACCCATGTCAGAGGTCTACTAGACATTCTCTTTTCCATATCTTGTGGGTGACACATTGTGTTAGCCACCTGTCTGGCAAAGTTTTCTAAAATTAATATCTGGTCCTCAAGAAGAAAAGATAAAAGAAAAAAAATCCCCTCCTTTTACAGTGGGTGGAAAATGACCTTCCACAATAAATCAAGAAAGTCCTTCCTAGGTCATGTACTGTATATAGACCACAAGCCAACAAAATTTCTGACATTAAAATACTAAGCGTTGAGGTTTAGTGCAACTTTTTCAGAGTCAATTGCTGGAGAGACTGTATAAGGAAGCTCTTTGGTGATGTTTTAGAGCACTGTAAAATTGAATGACCTACTTACAGCAAGCTACCAGGCGAAAATAATATTCTAGCATGTATCTATGATACCATACATGTTGACTGAGGTTTTAGTCTTTTAACTGCCGGATGCAGCCCTTTAAATGTAGAGCCAGAAGTGGAAATGTGTAGTGACCCAATATTTGTTGGAGACTCCTTCAAGGTTCATGTATTATGCAGGACTTGGCTGTGATTGAAAATAGATTTTAAATGATTGGAAACAATATAAATCATTACAGCACAATTTGTAGCAGAGTGTCACATTTGCAATGCTATTCTGAATGTTGTGTCAACATTTCCATTATAAACATGGTTTGTTTTTTTTTTTTTTCTTTCTGGGAAATTTACAACTTGGTTAGTGGTAAAAGAGAAAAATAATCTCTTGAAACTGAAACTTGGCACGGCACATCCCAGTTCAGGAAACAAAACACTGGAGAAAACTTAGCAATCTGTTTGGCCATTTTGAAATAACCAGTGTGCTGAAGATGTAATTAATAGCACAGAGGAAAATCATAAAAGTTTCTGGTTTGAATACTGTCATTCATTCCTCTTAATTTGATTCCTTTCCTAAAAATAAATTTTATAGGACAATATGTTATTGAGTGTCATGTTCCGGTTTTTAACGTATTCAAGAACCTTTTGTTTGAAGAGAAATTCCTATGGATCTTGACATTTACAGGTGTAGCTAACACTGTGTAAATTGTGAAGTTAAGCACATGAACCTCCTTATACATGAATCATCCTCCAGCAAACTTAGATCGACTATCACTGCCAATTATACTATTTCCCAAAATAATAACTTCAAAAGAATTGCATCATGTGAATTTAGGGCAGTTCAGTTTGAGACAGTGCCTGTTACACAGACGAGCCAGAAGTATATAAAACATTTTAAATTTAATTGAGAACGTCTAACGTTGTGTGCCTTTTGGTCTGTGATCTAGATAGGAAGTGTTTTTGGTTTATTGTATTAAAAAAAAAAAAACAAACCACCAACCACTACATTAAAATATCTGCAGAAAAGTTATAAGCCCACCAAGGAAGTTAGTGCAAGCAAGAAAATTCACACTTTAGAATGTCATCTACTGACTTTGAGGGATTTAATCTCCCATAGCCACTGCTAAACTGGTGAAGTACAACAGTTAATGCCCTTGAGCACTAACAGGTGCCTAGACACCTACACATTGATTACACCCATTCCATCTGCTAAAAAGATGTCCCTGATATTAAAAAAAGTATCTAAAATGAAAACCACTCTCTCTCATCAGCTTTTAGAAAGAAACACTATGGCCCAGTTGACTCTGTTCATTAGTTTCCCCGCTTTAATTATAGTTTAAATATCCTTATTCAAAGGATATTTTTCCTCCCCCCCTGTGGAAAAATATGTTTGATTGCACATCTATATTGCAGTGTATGTAGCAAGCATACTACTTCTCTCCAAAAGTCCTTAGGATTATTCTAAAAATGCATGTATGTTTGCTATATTTGGATCACAAGTGAGAGAAAGCGCAAAGTTAAGGGCTGAGCATGGTCTGAATTAAATTAAATTCCCAAAAATCAAACTCTTAGAGCTGCTGTACATATTGCAGTGGTGTAAGACAAGCTGGAGACTACCGCTTAAATGAAGCCCAGCCCATATGCAGACCAAATTCATCAGTATACAAAAAAGAATGCTAAATTAGAGTTTGAACACTAATTTGAAATCAGTGAGAAAATTCTTGTGCATGAAATTACTGCCATGTATAAGATTTTTCCCTTAGAGGGCTTTAATCACTGGTACAGTGCCATTAGCACTGGTGGGGCTGTTCTGTATTTAGAAACAATTATACAGTTGTCCATGTTGGTATGGTGACAGATCCCTATTTATCTTCAGAACTGCTGGAGCGTGAAGTCTTGACCCTCATCAAAGGCAAAACTTCCTATGACTTCAACAAAGCCAGGACATCCCTTCTATGATTACCATACGTAACCACAGATATATACGGTCACCTGGAGATTGCCTCCCCTGGCATATCTGTCAAAAGAAGTGATCCTGGGGAGAAAAGTCATCCCAGAGCACAGCGAGTTTCTTCCCAGCCTCTGCAGTCACCCTGAGCGTGTCCCCAGGATGAGGTGAAGGCAGGTATGTATTCTTTACCTACACCACCTCCTCTGCTTAGCTCTCCTGCCGTGGGCTCAGCAGTTTCCCTGTAACCCAAACCTTCAACCTCATTGTCCTTCTGTATTAAAATAGCCTTTCATTTTTTTTCACCTGTGGAACTAAGTCTACCCCCCTGGATACAAACGGGTTCTTGGTTTAGGCATGAAGGTATGCATTATAGCACACAACAGAGCATCGCTGCCCAATTTAAGCACTATTAGGAAATACTAATATAGGTTATATTAATATATACATGCCTATATTTGTACACACACAGAGACACACAAAGTGAATAACCTGTGGGCATATTTTCTGATCACTTGCTGTCTCATCTATTACATTTAATAAAATCGAATAATAGTATAAAATAGTCTCCTGCTGCCATCTTACTGATTTGGGAGCTTTTTAATTCCTGAAACTAACAGGTTATAAGGTAAATACTATAACAGTCTCAACTCAGGAATTGTAATTGTCACAATACTGTAATTTGGAAATAAGTGTTTGTGGTGGATCAGCTGTTGTCCCACAGGGATGGAGACAGTGACTTTTTATAATAAATCCCACATGTTCCATTCTACGCTGGCAAATACACCACATTGCTATATCAAAATACTTTACAATCCTTAATTAATTAGTTCCTTTAAGCGCTCTGTTAGGTGATTGTATATTATTTTTCCTGTTCTCCAACCAGAGATACAAAGTGTAGAGCAAAGTGGCTTGAAAAGGATGCCAGCTTAAAGAAAAATCTGGCCACCTGGGTTCCCCAGCCCTGCACTAACCTCAGGAGCTCCAGTTACGGCGTAGTGGTACTAGCCAGGGAGAAGAAACTAGTGGCCTCTTAACACATATTTGAAACCTTAGCAGGAGCATATATTTTTGCTCCATCACCTATTATACATGTTACAGAGGCAACAGGATAAATAGAATTTAGGACTGCAAAGGAAAATGCTAAAAGCAAAGCAGGAAAAAAACCCCACAGGTGGCTCTTCTATGTATGTCCTGTAAGACGGTGTCTTTTAAATACACAGTATCTCACAATAGATAGAGGTTCTATCTATATAGAAAGGTTCTATTTATACAAACATGATGAAGGATTAGTAAGTGATTAATAGATGTTTTAATAAATGGTAATCAATTGTTATGCGTCCAATGGGTCAATAGGTTTTTTTATAACAATGGTTCATCATTGTCTGAATCACCCTATCGATGTATTTAAACTCTATACACTTTACAGAGAAACACCTGCTAATCTTGTGTTAAACCTCACAAATGGAATCTTAATATAACGTGTGTGACTCAAAACAAATTTGCTGGAGAAAAAAGGATTAGCACCTTGGCTCGACAGTAAATTGTTAGTTATAGCGATACTGGATTTAAGTTTCTCCTTTTGCCATGTAAAAGGCACTCATACGACAGGGAGCACTTTGCCGCTGCGCGCAAGAGTAGTGTTTTCTAGGCTAATCCCAAGAGGAAGGCCTGGGGTATTGCAGGACTCTCTATCAACCAGCATCACTGAACTTGATGCAGCTTTGTGTTTTTATACACGTTTACGGTAATACTTGGTGAGGGCAGCTGATGAGATGAAGGATGGAACTGAAAATGAATAAAGATCAGTTTGCACAGAGGTAGTGAAAGCTGCCGTAATCAGGGGCTGCTCAGGCCCTTCTTGCTTCTGTCCTGCTGCGATTGGTTAGTCTAGGTGAAAGGGGAGGATGCTGGTGTTTGCAGGAGCCGTTTTAACACCTCAGCTTGTCTTTGTGAGCTTTAAAGTAATTAACTCTCCAATCATTATCGGTTGACTTTGTCCACAGGTTTAGGTTTCCCTCCTGCTGTTCCCTTTGGGGATATTGGGTTGTCACTTTATGAGAAGGGGGGATTCTTTATAGAGTTCATACAAAATCCCTTTCACAGTTTCCCAACAGCTTTTTTGTGATCTCCAAACTCCTAGAATACTCTCTTGCTCTCTGTTTTAATGAACATTACTTTTTTAACTTTCTCCAGATTCAACTGGACAAGAAGGGGTGGGGGGAAGCCTCTCCAAAAAGCCTGGCATGCTCTTGCTGAGCCCTTCAGATGAAAGGGCAGCCATCCTCGGTACTTAGAAGCTAAATAAAAGACACTGCAAAGGCAGTTTTGCTGAATAAGGTTACTTTGAGCCTGTAAAGGATCCTGACAGTCCTTAATGTAACTGAATGCATCCTCACAACTTTCAACTGTGATGTGGGTGTACTACATTCAGCCAGGGGAAAATTTCCAGACTTGAAGTTGTTGGCAGTCTTTTATTGGTCAAACTTTGCCAAGAAACATGGAGAAAAAGCGGGGGGAGAGAGCTTAACCGTATTTTTTTTTAAATCCCATTCTCATCTAGTTTCCACTCTATTTTTTTAAGTCCTATTAATAAGCTGAAGAAATTTAAATGACCAGGGAGGCTCTTACTAGCCACGTAATTTTCGACTGTTCTCACGCTGCCCAACCCTTGGTGTACAGACAAGCAACCCTACTTGCACTTCTCAAGTAGCCGGAGCAATAAGAGCTGTGACTGAAAGGCACACCCACCACCTTTCAGAACCAAGGGACAGTGAAAACCCTCACCTACTGCAGAGCTGGTTGGAGCACTTCCCCTTTCAACTTCTGCTCCCATCTCCTGGCACACCCACCTTCTCATAAAGGCTGGGAGTTTGGGCGATAACCCATGTGACAAACCAGCTCTGAATTTGCTGAGCCCAGGCTTAGGAAAACCTGAGAGAATTGAGGTTGTCTGTATTGTTTGAGAATTGAGCAACATCCTCTCCGGGCTCCTCTTTTTGCAGCTTGAACTAAGCTGAGTGTGGCTGGTCTCAAGGACTAAACTGCTATCTCCAGCTGGAGTTTTATCTAGGTCTGCATGATGTTTTCTTTACTTTCTTTGTTGGCAGCATTAGTTGTGAGGTTCCCTTGCTAAATAAAGCTCTGACTGCACAAACAATTTATTTCAGTCACTTCCCATAGCTGCCGGTACTAGAGCAACTCTACCTCTGTTAGCTAGACTAGGAGGCCTGTCAGAGTCAGGTGGCAACATACCACATCATTTCAAATACCTTTCAGAAACCTTTAGATTTGTTCAATGTTGCTTTTAAAATAGCCAGTGGCTTGCTTGCATTAGGGCTCCCAACCTGACTAACTGCAGTTGTTAAATTATTGTCATGCACAGCAGGATTTCATATTAAATATCCTTTGTGAAGGAAAATCTGAGTGAAAAGGGATTTGGGGGGCAGGAGGGACTTGCTTTTCTGTGTCAGGTAATATGAGATGTGAACTACTGTAGTAGCTAGGAAGAGCTAAGGTAATAATGTATCGGTGCTGGAAACGAAGTCTTTTCTTCATATACATTGGCCAATACAAACTGTCTCCTCAGTGGTACATAGGATAGGTAGCTGGTGATTTATCAAGGTGCCAGGGAAGGAGTTGCAGTATCCAGCATAACAAAGCCTTTTGCTTATTTCATTTAAAAAACCACAAAAAACCAAACAACAAAACCAGCACACACCAGAAAAAGAGTAAAGTTCTACCTCTCAACTGATGGCAGGACCTGGGCAAGCAGTGAGATTGGCAGAATTGTTTTCCTTAGCACTGGCCAGAATCCCCCTGTTATCCTGATATTATTCCCCTTTGTTATTCGATATCCCACAGTGCCAGCTAAGTCAGGAGTTGTCACACTTTTCACTGGTGCAGCAGGATACAAAATAGCTGGGGGTGGGGAGGAAGACTGGAATGGTTAGGAGGTAGAAGGGAAAAGGCCTTTTTTTTCCGTGAAAACAGTAGCACCAGCTGCATCCTGCAAGCCGCTAAATTAGCCAGTCAGTTGTTTTTCTTTTAATTTTTGTGTGAATTCAAGAATAGGTTGTGGATGTCTTGGCAACTCATGAATGAGGCTCTTTATGAAAGAATTCACCTTGCAGAGGGGGTGCTGTCAGATGCACAAGCCTCTTTCCATTAATTAAGCTGCAGAACATCCCCTCTTTTTTTTTTTTCCCATCCCTCTCAACGCCTGGATAATCAGACCCTGTGTCTTTCCATAACATCCACCGCTGTCTCTCTTGCTCCTCACAGTATTTCACCCATTCTGTTAATTCTGGGCTGCCAGATTTTTTTTTATTTTTTTTTTTTTAAATGCAGCTTATTGCTGCTAAGTGAGATATCATGCTGCCTGAGCTAAAATGAATATTCTGCTCCACTGCAACCGGTAGCACTCTCTATGCATTATTTTCAGCTGAAAGGTGGCCTAAGAGCAAAGTTGGGTATTTTCAAAAGCTCAGCTGGGAGTTAATCAACTCTTATTGTCTTTTGACAGGAGCTGGGTGCTTAACTTGCATCCAGTGAGTCATCTCCTGAATTGTCGTTGGCTGGCAGGCAAGCAGTCCCACACAAGGTGCTGAGAAATTTTAGACATCCTAGAAATGACCTGCCATTAAAAGTGCATAAGCTAAACTGTATCACATTTTAGGGAGTGATTAGAGATGTAGTTATACCTGAACAGCCTGGGGAGAGAAGGTGGGCAGTTCCAAGAACTTCAGTCAATCCCCACCCAGCCTTGCTGCCCGTGGTCTGAACAGGATGTGTGACTGCAACTCAACTGTCTTGGAGTTTTATGTGGGGATACTCATGTGTGTTTTTATGAATATACACCTGCTTCCAGGAATAATGCCAAATCTTTTAAAACCAGTGAAAGGTTTCCACTGACTGATGAGCTCACTATAATACCTGAAGTGTTTGGGCTTAATTTTGAATGGCTGATTAAAAATCCCGGTCATTAGGAATAGAAAAATACAGTATACGGTATTGTGACAGACTTTTAAAAATGATCTGTTCATTTTCCTTCACTTCCAAGTAATGCTGAACATTAATTTCCTGCAATCTGAAGTAGAGTGAACAAAATAATTAATCTTTGGAAACTCTGGACTAAATTAAAATAATTTCAAGTTAAATAAAGAGTTCATCTGTGGCCTCAGCGGTCTTTCTGGGAAGCAAGGGATACATAAAAGAATCTAAAAAAAAGCAAACACCAAATTGTCTAACAGGAAAGGAATCTACAAATATATGTAATAAACTCCCACATTACATCATAAAAATAACTTTCTCACAAATGCTGTCATTGCAAATGCCGAGACACATAGGAGACCATTCAATTAGTAGTAAAACTGAATAAGCAAATGAGAAATTATTTACATTGGAAATATGCATTTTCTAATTATTTTTTTTTAGAGATTATCAAATTCTCTGTTATAATACAGGTTTTCCTTATACTCAGAACTGAATGTGGTAGAATCTGAAATACCATTTAAATTGTGAACTTGTGGAGGTAGAAACTCTCTTTATGAATGCAGGCAACATCTCAAAGAATGAACACTCACAATACACTCAATGTTTTTATTAGCAAACATTAACTTTTTAATCCAACACAATAATTTGGTTAAAATTAAAACAAAAATATAGTTGAGTAGTTATCTGTAAATGGAGAAGGTTCAGAAATATAAGAATAATAATTCCATCATCATTAGATCCAGGAAAAGGAAGCCTGACATGTTTGTTTGTTTGTTTGTCATCTCTGAAAATCAGGCCCTGAATTTCTGTGCCTACATGTAGCCATTTCAGGAAAGACTCGTGATGGAGATCACAGATTTTTTAAAAATCTTTCCTTGGCTTCAAATCCACAGCTATCCAGAGCTATCAGAGGCAACTAGTCTAATGGAAAATAATACGGCTGAAGAGATGAATTCCAGTTTTTTGAGTTTTAAACACATGGTACTGTTTCTAGTCTTGCTGAAAGCTCCTTGCTACAGTTTTCTTGTTTGTTAAACATGAAAAATATTAACCTGTCTCTTGGTGAAGCAGACTTGGGACTCAGAAATGCTCCTGTCTGTATAAATGCTGGGTAATATTAGAGAGAAAATGAATATAGTGATGAACCCACTCAATTTCAATTGCTGCACACAAGGCTTTTTCCTATTACAACAATTAACCTCTTTGAAAAGAATTAGCGCTGAGTTTACATTTTGACTCTATAGACATTGTATAATTGCTTTTTAAAAAGTCATCTATAGTCCAGGAAATTGCATTTCTCCTTTTGCTTCTGAAATTACAAACTTCTGACTTCCCAGCTGGTAATGCAAGCAATCAAAATCCAGTCTCCTGAGTGCAGTTGCATGACACACATGAACAACAGTCTCATTTCATAAAGAATTAACCCACAGCCAGTCACATTAACCAGCTCCAATTCCTGCCACAAAGCCCATCTGATCAGAGCACTGTAGTTCCCCACTTTGCAAAGGCAGAAATGTCCTGGTCAAGCAACACCCAACCTCCTTGAAGCCCTACTCTGACAAAGATCCCTGGCAGAGAGGATGAATTTGGAATAAAGCACCAACAAATAAAACACCAGAAGCTTTGACTTCGTCTTCTATCTTTCTTACAGGCTTCCTATCAGTAAGTCACTTAACCTCCCAGAGTTTGTCTTCTCTTCTATCTTATAGGGACAGCAATACCTCCTTTGACTGTCTTTTTAATCTAAAGTATAAAGAAAGCTGCATTGACACCACCCTCCCCCCCTAATCTCAGCACTACTGTGATTCTAATGAGTGACAGCATTAACCAGCCTTTAAACAGAAGGACCTACTTTGATTTGGCATTTCCTCGATTTTATCTAGTTAAATTTGTCTTTGTAATTTCTCTGGTTTTTTTCCTCTGTTTCAGAGAAGGTAGGAGGAAGAGAGTTACCTGTTTGGGGTTGATGATTCAGTTCTTGAAATACTCCAGGTATAGGGTCCTAGAAAAGAAACAGAGAACCTAGATCCAAATGAGGAAAAGCTGGCAAATTTAACTTCTTCCAGCAGGGTTGCTCCCTAAAATGTGTTCTTTAGAGCTTAAAGAGCAAATTAAAGTACAGAATAAAAGTGTAACTCAGTTGTGCATTTTTCACAATGAAGTGACCTGGGTTCCTTCGATACCTCTCGAGCATTTCATAGACTAAAAACCTTGCTGCTTTCAGGTGTTTTTTTCTTGCTGTTCAGTGTAAATCTTTCTCTACTGAGTTTTAAGTCATTGCAACCCTAATTAGAGTCCTAAATCAGTTATTCTCCTTTATTAGCATTCACTGCAAATGGTTATCTTGGGTAAGCAATTGCCATATTCCTCACCAGTAATCAACTAAGCAACCTGTAGCCACTTATCTTATTTCTGTTTCCAAATACTTGTTAACTGAAAGATTCAAACAAACACCACCACATCCAGTTGTATCAAACACTGCCATTCAGAGGGTTTTGTGCTACACTATCCAGTCTGGAGAAAGGTTATTCATACGTTCAGGAGGCTGACTTTGCTGGCATATGTATATGTTTGTATTCAAAATTTCTAGATTGACAACCCTTCAAAACCAATTGCCTTCTCTTGGGACAGGAACACGAACCTTTATTTCTCTTTGACTTGAGAACTGACACCACTGTGATCTCCATCATGAGTCTAGCAATATTAAGCATGTTGTTCTCTGCAGGCAGGTCTGACTGCTTGAGTTGAATGACTACACGTTGACCTTGGGGGAGTTGTGGGGGCATGTGTGTTTGTTTTTTAAATTCATCTCCTCCATGTTGTGGGGAAAGACACTTTTAGACATTACATGATCCATAAGGATTTAAACAACAGTTGATTTCAGCAGCATCTTACATTTTTCAACATAGCTTTATGAACTGCTGAGGCTTAGTACAGAATGTTTTTTTTAGATCAAAAGATGTGACAGGCCACAAAATGTGCAGTGAAGAAATAAAACCATCCCCCATACACACCCAGAAGCATCACTACATACCAGATTTTCCTGACAAAGGTGTCTTTAGCAGAAGTCCAGAAAATTGACACTCCAAACTGCACATATACTTCAAGACAGACAGCTGTCTGCCAGGGACAAAAGTCTGTCTTCTTCTTTCATGATGAATTACAGTGGAGGACAGCAGTCATTGCCTGTTCAGTGAAAAGGGAGGCTGTGATGTGCTGCTCAACTGAGGGGCATCAGAGGGACAGAGAAAGAGCTGGAGCTGGCAGGTTGCCCAAGGCTTGTGCCTCCAGCCCGTAATTCTACTCCTGCTTTACCTGATCTCCTGCTGCAATGCTGGGCAGAATTAGCCTCTCAACTGTTCCAGGTACAAGGCTTCTGGGGTACACACAGACTGTATTTAAGAAGGCAGAATTATTAGCATAGGATCGGGAGTAGTTCAGGATCATAAGGGGCATTTAAAGGGCATTTAGTCCACTCCCCCTGCAATGAGCAGGGACATCTTCAACTAGATGTTGACGGCTCAGAACCCTCTCTAACCTCACCTTGAATTGTTTCCAGGGATGGCACATCTACGACCTCTCTGGGCAACCTGTGCCAGTGTTTCATGACCTTCACCGTGAAAAAGTTTCTTCCTTATATCTAGTCTAAATCTTTCCTCTTTTAGTTTGAAAACATTACCCCTTGTCCTGTCACAACAGGTCCTGCTAAAAAGTTTGTCCCCCTCTTTCCTGTAGGCCCCCTTTAAGTACTGAAAAGCCATAATAAGGTCTTCCTGGAGCCTTCTCTTCTCCAGGCTGAACTACCCCAACTCTCTCAGCCTCTCCTCACAGGAGAGGTGTTCCATTCCTCTGATCGTTTTGTGGCCCTAATTATCTCCCAGTGCTAGACAGATTTAAAACCCCCAAAAGACTGAGGTTCTCTGAACCACATGTATAATTTGAAAATCCCTAATGAGAGAGAATCTGAAACTCAGGAGGCCCCGAGTCCAATTCAGAGACAAATTTGAGTGCTTGTGACAGAGACTGATGAGTTACATCCGTTCATGGAAAGAAAAACAACTTTATGATCATGCAATTGAATTGTTTCTAATTAATTCATGATCTATATTTCATACTGCTGAAGCAGGATCTGAGACACACTAGAAAAAAATCCTTCATGTGGCACATCCTAATGGTGGCAAGGGTACTGAGTCACTGATTCCATTATTATCAAGTTTTCTTGAGTTCGTAACTCAGCTCTTCATTTCATTTCTCTTGTTCCTGGGTGCAAATAATTGGTTGTTAGGGAGCAGCAGGAATCAGTTACCCCCCTGCAACCAGGAACTGAGGGGTATCCCAGGGCTGATAGCGAGGGAGTAGGACAGGGATCAGGGACAGGTGTAACCAAAAGTCAAGCTCACCAGGCAAGTTTGTGGCGATGAGGCAGGTCTGAGGTCAAGCCAGTCAGTCAGTCTGCAAGTCAGGATCTGTAGTGAGCACTGTGATAAGGCAGGGCCAAGGTAAAGCTGGAATGTTGGCCTGTGGTCTGGCTAAATAGGGTCTGGCACGGGAATGGCTGCAGCTGAGCTAGAAACCACCACTCCTGCTATATAACCTAAAGCTGAGCTGAAATGGGGCACCTGGGCAGGGGAGGGGATGCCCCAGGTGTGGCTGGTCAGGGCCATTAATACCTATATAGATGCACTATGGTTTCAAGTTTTTTATATAGATAAATGCCATGAAGAGCACCATACATTTGCCTGCCTCACAGAGCAGGACTTTAATGTTACACAAATAATAACCTGATCCTACAGACCCTTGTATATGTCACTGAGATCTTATTACAGCCTGGCTAAGAGGATGCTGGGTGTTTGCACTGATGAGGCTATTTCAGGATGATAAGCTGCACTAAGTGGGCTCAGTTTTGCATCAGTGGAGTGTATTTGCATATTGCACTGCCAGGGAAAAGAAAACCTTCCATATTGCAAGAGTTTGCCATGCACAAAAATGCCACTGCAGACATCTGTCCATGTGAGCAGTTCCAATGAAGGCAACACTTCATGAAAGTGCTCTGTTGGTGCAACGAAGGCTAAATTAAAGGGCCTATGACATTTCCAGTTTCTTGGATGCTCACTGGAAAACTCATCCATGTACTTTCAGGACTTTTTGCAACATCCATTGCCTTTTGATTTATAAAATTGCCCATGGAAAAAGAGTGGGAAATATTTTTGGCTATGAGAATTCAAATAGTCAATTAGTCTTTTGGAAGAATCATATTAGAACCAACTTTAAGTCCAGCCAAATATTGCCATTCTCTTTCACTTTGGTCCTTGATATATGCTTTCCTGTTGAAAGGCAGTCTGGAAGAGTTGTCCGTATTTCCACTCTATACAAAACTTTTTTTCTATTAGCTGCTGATTTCTGATATGTATATATTTTTTCCATTTCATATGTTTTAAAAACATAGAGAGGAAGCCAAAAATGTATCATATTTTCCATTCTATGTTACATTCTGCAGTTCTGTCTTAAAATTCTTCCATAAGTCCAACACAGTCTTATTCCTAAATTAATACAGTAATTTTAGGCCAGGACCTTGAAAAATTGGCACCACATTTAAAAATCTGAGAAGGCAACTTTTATTTTAAAAAGACAGATTACTTATATCTATATAAGACTATAGACACATGCTCACACATACTTTCAGTAGAGTGTTATGTTATTATGTGTTTATATGTAGAATATTAAAATAATTTCTGTGAACAAAACAAAGATTACCAGCAAAAAAGTGCAGTAACAAGATGAAGACCAAAATTATAATTCCCAAGTCACCTGAGAAGAGAGTCATAACATGAACAAGTTCATTCTGCTCCTACAACATTTGTGTTCATTAATTTATCTACAAAAGAGATTTGGAGAAGAGAGAGATCCTAAGGCTCCAAGATTGTTTCTCCAACCAGATTCAGGCTGGGTCTTGTTTGACTGAAGTGGAAATGCACCTTTTGCAACAAGTGCTGAGTCTGAACAAGAGACTCACTGTGTCCATTCAAACCGCAGCTCTGACAGAGATCCTCATGTGGGAAAGTCCATTAGGGACTTCAAGCAGAACCTCCAGCAGACACTGATAGCCCAGTCCAACTGCTCATCTCTCTCTAGGCCATTCTCAGATGGTGCTAACAGTATGGACCTTCTTCAGAGGAGCACAAAGCAGCTCAGCAGGACTGTGCTGGTGCAGAACAAAGTGGTACCTTCAGGCAAGTCAGTGGGAAGGAATTAATAAACAAAGTTACCCATAAAGTGAGAATGCAACACTAACAAAAATGAAAGTGATTGTAAACTGCGTTAATACCTGGATCATTCATGTTGTAAACAGAACAGAAGAGAAGGCACAGCAAACATTGCTTTGGTGAATGGAGTAGAAAAACCTGTCAGCGATAGATGTCAAATATATCCTTTGTAGCTTCGCTGAGGTATTTTGCAGTGAAACAATCAAAACAAACATGCAGAATCTAATTACGGGACAAGAATCTTCTTGTAGTTTGGTGCTAGGAGTTCCCTGGCAGTTTGCTTTGCAACACCCAGTTTTCGTGCTGTGCTGGGACTGGCTGAGAGCAGAGAGCCCAGGTCTGACCCCAGCCCACCTGCCAGGTGAGTTTATGGAGCACTGAGATTACAGGAGCAGCTCTGTACCTACATGGATGCAGTGAAATCACTTTCCTGCTTAAACTATGCACATTAAAAACCCACCAACCCAAGTGTTTTGGGTTTTTTTTCTCCTGTTTTTTTGGTTGGTTGGTTTGGCTTCTTTATGTTGAGTTTGTTTGTTTGGGGTTTGGGGATATTTTGTTTGGTGGTTGTTGGGTTTTTTTTAATCTTCATTCGACTGTAACAACGTGTTTCATTTCTATCTATTCAGCTTCTGTGGTTTAATATTTATGGCTCTGCATCTTGGACTTCCAAGGCGGTCATCCATCTCACACTGGGCTTAGAGTCCTCTCTATCCCATATCCACCAGAATGTTCACCGGCACCAGCAGGTGCTGAGTAGCCACATGATTTCCTCAGTCTCCATAGGGTTGGAAAACCCATTTGCTGGACCACCAGGCAACAAGCAGCAGTTGTATCTGGCAAGCCTAAATCCAAAAGGGAAGATTATGGGTTTTAAAGCCATCAGGGACCATTCCACATCACATAGCAACTTTCCTACATTCCTCCATGCTTCAGCAAGAGCAAACACAGAGAGACGAGAGCTGTCTAAGGGCCCTGAGAGCATCCCCCCTCCTGACTGTTTGGCTGCCTGGGCTCAGGGCCAACTTGGAGCTAGCGCAGCTGAGAGTTGTCCCACCTCCTCTGCTGGCCTTGGACACGATGCTGCAGGGAGGCCTCAGCCAGGGCTGATACCACTCCCTATGGGACCTGCTTTTAAGCTAAGCCCCTTCCATTTTGCCCCCATTTGAGCTAAAGCTTGCTTTGGGCCCATGCTCTGGACCTAGACCCTGACCTGCAGTGGACTTCCAGCCTGATCTCAGACCTGCCTTGTCCCCGTGATCTTGCCTGGTGCTCACTGGGCTCTGCCTGGTCCTTGTTACCCTCACTGGCCCTGTCCTGCTTGCCACAGCTGGGGGCTGTGGGGCTGGGTGAGACTCCTGCCCCCCCTGCCCCCTGTGTTACAGTGCTCAACTCCCAGCTCACCTTCTCACCCTGCAGGCAGCCAGCTCTTGCTGCTCCCTGATGGGTTGTTCTTCTCAAAATCTCCATAGCTTTTAAAGACTGATCACCTCAGCAAAAATGCCAACCCATTTTCCTGCACAGAAGAACACGAATGGTGGGATCAGCCAGGAATCAAATCTACTACTTATACTACAGAACCATGGAACAAGTAAAGTTAGTAGTCTTATATTGCTTCCCTGTCTCAGCAATAACAAAGCAAGACTAGAAACTTCGGGAACTCTTTTTCTTAGTCCTCTAGCCTTTCTATACCAACAGTATAGAGAAACCCTGAGAATAAATGCCATTAATTTATAAAGTAGAAGAAAACAACTTGTGTGAGCAGTGGCTTTTAAAACACTTGGAGTCCAATGGATCTTTCAGTTATGTGACCTTCCCTGCTGCACCCTAACTGACCTCAGCTGCAGGCTGTATCACACCGGCCCCACAAAGAATATCACTGCACCAGCAAGCGTCATGAGACTAAAAAAAAACATTAAAAAAATAATCCTCTTTGAACAGTAAGTCAGAGGGAGTCCAGAGGATCTGTGGTCAACATGTCAGGATGCTCTTTTCTTCTTCCCCTGCTTTCCTCTCAGGCCTTCCTCCCCCCACCCCCAACCTTGCCCCAGCTGATTTTGCTGGAGGCTGGGGCCCTCCTCCTGGAAGGAGTCTTTTTGTGCCTATTGCTAAACTTCTGCAGCAGCTGCTCAGCCCTTTCCTACCACTGTGTTGTGATGCAGTCATGATTTTACCACAAAAGTGGCATTCACCTGCCATGAACCCCGACGAGTTCAGCACTGATTAGGAAGGAAGGCTGGCTGGCAACACGACTGACTAAGCTGGTTTCCTTAGGAACCCAGCCGAAAAGAGCGAGAAAGTAAGAGCATGTGTGTTGGGGTAGGCAGTGAATAATCCATTAAAACTCTTAATTAAAAATTTAAACATGTGTCTGCTAATTACATCACCCTTCTCCTGCCCTCAAAAAGCAGCAAATGAGCATGGTTGCACACCTGCCTGTGTGTTTATTTCCTTAGGATGCTGCTCACTTGCTCAGCAACCCAAATACCAGCTCAGGTAGCAGCTGCCATTGTAAAAACATTCTGGGGAAGAGTGATGACAAATATTTTCTTTTGGGGAATGAATGGCAAAACTGTTCACAGAAATTCTGCTCGCTCTTGCTGCATGCCCTGAATTTGTTGATGTTTTCTATATATCAATCCTGATACTATCAGTTCTCATCTCTCAGGCAGGGCTATTCAATGCCAGCAATGCACATTCTGCTGACCAGACACCTAAAGACCTGTGAAAAGAGAAAGACACAGGGTAAATAGTTTTAGAAGCAGGCTGTAAGAATATCAAATGAACATGGACTCAAAAACTGCAGAGAAAGGTCTACCAAGGCTCTAGACCCTCTGGAGAGTCTCCTCCTGAAGGGATGATATGGAGCTCTGCATTTCAGGCATGTTTGGGGTGAGGAGCCTCAGCATGGTAAAGGGACAGCTCAGATTAGCTGTTGTCCATGCAAACGAGCACTCACAGCAAATGAAACTGGCTTCTCCCTCCATAAGTTACCCTGCAGTGAATCTCCTCTGGTGTATGTAGCCTCCTCAACTGCTCTGAGTTGGCTGGGTTGCAGCCATTTGACATCAGGCCACAGCCTCTGAGTTGGGAAGGCTGTTTTATTCACTGCCTAGAGGAGTAGGATCATGTTCAGCATCGCTGTTTTTATTTATTACAGTCATTAATTTGGCAGGAATTAACCACATTCTGGCAGGTCGTGTATGTCTCTGTACATTAGCATAACTGTGTTGAGCTATGGTGGGTACACTGGGTGAAAAATCAGTTCCCTGATTTTTGGCTCCTGTCAAAACAGGCCGAGGCCAGAGCAGGAGGGCATGTGTGTGTCTGCTGGCACATGTATGGTTGCTCTTACCAGATGTTCATCCAATATGCTCTCCTTGAGACCTGTCTTGACACAGTGGTCCTACCACAGCCTGCTGAACCTCTTGGGAAAGGGTCCAGCTGGAGTCCAGCTAGGATGTGGGTTTGTTTCCTTGAAGGCACTTCGAGCCACACTGGTACTGCTCCAGGCCTTCTCCAACTCGGCCTAGAACACTGCCTCAAAACTGTGAAGGACCCTATGATATTATCTTTAAAGTGATATTTTAATGCATTCACTGTCTGTTTTAAAGCTTGACAGGTGATTTCTTGGAGAAAGCTTTATTACCCTGGGGGGTACAGACAAGGAGGTGCCTGCCCTTCTGCTGAGTTTCCCCATGCTGAGGTCATATCCATCCAAGGGGGCTGGAGTCTGGTGACTCCGCTCAGGGGCTGCCAGAATCACTGATTTTTCATGTGAGGTGAAGCATCTGCAGGGTAAAGAAATTAACTGGTCCTTCCTTTCAAAAGATGGCTATTTGTTTGATTCTGAGGTATACGTAGAGCTTAGGATGCCACAGGGCAAACCTGGGGGCATATGAAATTCCAAGCAAGGCCACGAGGTTAATTGGCTCTGATCAGAAATATTGGGCCTGGCTTTCATCATGGAGGAAGGAACCCAGATCTGAAATTCAAATATTGGCCTGTCTTTATAGGGTGTCAACTCCCGGTCCCCGAGCTTGGTCACTCCCTGAAATCCCAAGCTCATCTCCGTTCCCTTTGCCTTTTTGTACCTTGCCAGGTTTCTGGCAGGACCCTGGTGGGTGGGTAAGCGTGTCGGGAGGAGAGGGTGGTTCATGCTGAGGTGGCTCTTTGACCTGAACTCATCTGCTCCAGTAAATGACTAGAGATGACTCTCCTGGGTGATGTTTGCTCTGCTGACCAGGTGCCAGGCTGAGCTCTCTGTAATGGTTTTGCCCACCAGGAAGACTGCAGTGGCAGAGCCCGATGGCTCTGGGGTTGCTCTCATGCACTTCACATGACTGTATTCTCCAGCCCAGGCTGGATGGCATGGGGTGAGGCAGGGGTGAGCCGGGGCACATAGTCATGGGGTCTGGGCTTCTCTGGGTCAGTGTCACTACCCTTTGTGCTGCAGTGGTGGAGGAGAAGCACCCAAGGCTTACACCAAAATCTGCTCAAGCCAGGAAGCGGGAGGATGTGCCTGCAGCTGGGCTCCCCAGACAAAGCTCAATTACTTTCCATTTGTGTAGAGAATGGGTGCATTTAATCCAGAAACAGTAGCAAGCAAAAAGTCATTTCACTAAGTAGCAAGATCATCCACCGCTCGGGAGCAGCTAGAACTATTTACAAAATGTTTTCACACTTCAGCAAGGAAGAGGCTGCACATTTCTGACTGTGGAGCAGAAGGCAATCCTATAATAATGCCTCATCTTTACCAATCATTCCAAATTATTCACATGAAAGATCCTGCTTTCTCTCTTGGACTTTAATGAAGCTCCTGTTGAACCAATTATTCACTAGCTATTCATGTATTGTCAGAAAGGAAATCGCAGAAGCTTTGTCATTAGGAATAAGATTTGATTGGCAAGGCACATGGCTTTGGGGTGGGTTTTCTTCTTCCCCTTTTTTTGCTCTAAAGCCATAGCTTTTAACTGGCAATTTCCACTGCTATAATCTGATGGAAAGTGATAAAACGCATCAGACTGCAGTACTCAAATGAGAAAACACTCCAGATTAGTAGGAATATAATTATGTTTTTCATGACATTGATTTTTTATTTTCTAACTGATAAAAGTAAACAACTGAGTGGGGGGGGGGGGGAGTGCTGAAAAACAACATTTAGACTTTAGTGAGATAATTAACTCAGCAATTAAACATATTTTGTATTCAGCATTTGTCCTCCATAGCACACAGCATATGTGACGTTTGTCCTTTATTCAAATTCTTGCTTCTTGCAATCTTTTTTGTCAGCAGGAGTGGCAGCCGGCGAGAGTCCTGTATGAAGGCCCACTGCCACGGCGCTTTACTTTTAAAGATGAATATTCACAGCTATAGATTGGAAGAGAAGAGGCAGCCAAAAAGAATCATTAAGGTGAGTTAAGTGAGCAGAATAGAGAGGCAAGAGATCTGTGCAACAGGCATTTATGTCTGTTTTCTTAATGCCGGTGGTGTTTGGAGGGGAAGTAAACCAAAATCCTCCTGATCCTTCGGGCACTGTGTGCTACTCAGCTTTGTCCAGCTGCGATATGAGGCTGCAATGTCACAGTGATCAGAGGCTGTGCTCTGATCCCATTCAATATTACACTATCAGGACAGGCTAGTATGTGGACAGGATATATCCAAGGAAAAATAAAGAATGAGAATTAAAGCCAACTGAAAAAGAGAGGCCAGTCCTTTGGTGCGGCTGCCTGGTGGTTCAACAGAGTTGATTTCTCACTACAGCGTGAAACATGGGAAGAGGCATAACCAACAATGGATCATTAGAAATCCCACTGGCCTTTTTAGCACAGAGTAGTTCTTCCATCATCAGTTCAGCAAAGAGTGAGTGATTCTTCAGGGAAGCTGATTGTCTCAGAAGGTATGAACTACAATACAGCAGAGATCTCCTCCCTGTCACTGCCCCATCTTCATCTCTTTCAGAAAACCAAGGTCATTAGGAAGAGGTTACAAGGCTAGGATAAATAAAACAGGCTACTTGTGACTTTTTAGGCAGGATCAAGAGGGACAAGCAAAGACTGTGTCAGGCAGAGGTGTGCAGCTATGCCGTGCAAAGGATGACACACAAAAGGATGACACAGTACTTCTGCACATCAACCCAAACTGCAAAACTGTAGCTGATACTGTGCAAGTTAACACACACACACACTACAGTTTATCTTTTCCCTTTGAGACAACAATATGTGAGGCTTCTGTTCAGGGCAGAATGCTGAATCTCAGGGAAACCCAAATACATTCCTACTCTGTGAGACTCCCATGGCCCAATTTAAGCTGCTGCTGCTCCTGCTGCTGGGGGGTAGAAGGCTGACTTCTGAGCTGGCAGAAATTTCTACAGTAAACATACTATGACAAGTCATTCCAAATTAATTTCTTCCTTTCCCAAGCTGAATTTGCCAGGTTATATGCTAAAAATTTTTTTCTTGCTTTGTCCTGAAACACTGTGGTGCATAATAAACATCAAGCCTCAAGAGGCTGTTTTGCTGCTAATTTTAGGCAATTAAATGTATCATGTATGTATTCATGATACATACGAATCACCATGTATCTGGAACACAATCTTCCCCAAATCCAGGGGCTTCATCTTGTGAAATCTGTGGCCATTTATGGAATGCAAAAGTTGCACTGATAAATGCTTTTCACTACCAGACATAAAATGTGTTTGTTATTGTACTGACCTTGGGAGATGAATAGAAACGCGCTTTGTCCTTACCCTGCAAGACAGCCACAGCAGCTGGCTATGCTTTAGGACAGGCTAGACTAAAATAGGTCTGTCCATGTGATAGGTTGATAGAAGAAGACTGGAAATACTGCAAGTTATTTGAGTGCCATTCATAGTCCCACCAATAGATGATATCCCTGAAAAGGTATCCTGAAGTTGGATCGATGATTTAATTTATAATGCACTGTCCCACAGATATAACAACAACCTAAATTTTGGGAAAAGCTGTTGTGATTTGTTACTGCCTCACCCTTAAAAAAATTCCAAACCTACTCTTTTTGTGAAGCTAACTGGAATAGGAGATGTGTTTGTGGGGAAATACTTCAGGAGGTAACTCCTATGGAAACAAAAGATTGTGTAGGAAGCCCTGCCCAAACAGCAGATGAGCACTTTTATACAGTATCCACCACAAGTATTAATATGAAGAGGAGCGATTGGAAGAATAGAATCATCATTAATTTGCAATCAAAATAATTTTAAGGAACTCAGATCAAGGTAATTTAAATGTGAGTCATGTTGCTGATGGTTGTACATGTTGCTGCTTTATTTGCCTGCTTGTTACTGGTTTTTCCTCCTCTTGCCTTTCTCTGAAAAGCACATACCAACAAAGGGGAAAGGCCAGGGCAGAGCAGTCCCCCTCTCTGTTCCCACTTTAGGTGGCCAGCAGCCTTGAAGTAGGTAGGTCCCATCTTGCCTCCCCTCTGGAGCCTGCACAGGTGCCTGCAGAGACTTTGGGGAGCTGCTGCTCAGCTCCCTGCTCTTGTCCTCCAGAGGGACACTCTCCAGTGGCTGCACAGGGCAGCGTGGTCTAATCACATTTGGTACTTCACATCACAGAAGAGCAGCCAGCGAATAGATGGGGGAAGAGGGAATATGACTGTTCCCAAGGATCCAAAGAGTAGGTATGTTCAAAATAGAGCAATTTTAAAGTATAGTGAAGTGTTACTTCTGGCATGAATAACAAAAATAATATGTAGAATGAGCGATGATTTTCAAGCCAAATCTGTTTCTTGAAATATTCTCTCATATGCTGTTATTATTCAACTGTAATGGTTCTTTCAGGGCAATATTTTACATCAATGTTAACATCTCCATGGCACCATAGGCAGGGAGGCCTTCCAAGCACACAATTTCTCTCACACTCAGTTTAGGAGCTCTTCCATTTTTCTGTGCATTTTACGCTGCACCACTGACTTGAGATATTTGATCCAGAGTAATGATAATACTTTGCTTTGCTTCATTCCAGCCTTTACTCCATCTCCTTTAGGAACACTGCTGGGGAGCAGCAGGGCCCTGGGAGGCAGAAAGCCCGGCCAAAGCTCGCCTGTGAGCACCTGGCAGAGCCAGGACTGGAAGACAGACGTTCTCAATCCTTCTCTCATTTGAGAAGCAGCTCAGGTCGACATAGCTCTGAACTTTGGAGATGATCTGCCTGCTAAGCTATAGCACATTTATGATTTGCGGGTTTCTAGTCTGACTTGGCTTCATTTTTTAACTTTTCATTTTCTTTTTAGGGAACCAAACTGTTCACTGGGTTTGGCAGCTGACGGCTATTAACTGTCACACTCCAATAACCAAGGGATAGTTAGAACAGCATTAAATATTTGCACTGTGCAGCAAGGCTATACTTCATCTCAGTACACATGAATCCCTTGCTCTTTTCACGCTGGAAGAAAACCCACCTTATTGCTATTCAAATCTATCTGTCTGTCTCTCTTCCCATACTGTCATTACGCATGCAAGGCCTGTCAGTGCCATTGACACAAAAAACCCCTCTCACTTTATGCCAACACCAGTGACACCTGAAGAAAAACAGCACAAGACACAAAAGAACTAATGTTTTTAAAAAATTTGTTTATTTGGCCCGCATTTGCTAATAAGGTCACTTATCCCATGTCTTTATAAAAGTATTTCTCCTGCCCTGCAAGGGTGCGTGTTCTTTCTCTCAGGAACAGGTTATAGATAATTAATTCTATGTGAAAAGTGGGGTTTGGTAACAGGCTTGTCCATTTTGTACGTCCCTGGTTAAATTGAGAAGCTTTGTTTTTGAGCACAGTTTTTTCTCCTCATCATCTTAACTGCCATTTTGAGTCTAATCTTTTAGGAAATATCCTACATAGGCACTCCTTGTGGTCTGCTTTTAAAAAGCAGAATTTATTTTGGCCTCTGCAGGAAGCATTTAAAGCACATAATGAATAATGTTTGACACGGGAGTCAGTTAGCAGTCATTTTAGATTAACAACACTGCTCAGAAAAAAACCTTGCAGGGGATTAGACCAAGGGAAAGATGCTTAGGCAATAACCTCTGAGCCAGTTGGTTGCTGAACTATTCACAATAGACATAACTATCTCCCAAGGTCTTAAGTGTGAGAATTATCTCTGGGAAGAGAACAATGAGTTAGTGAGATATAAAACAATAGGCTCGTGCTCTAATACAAGCAGTTAGCGCCGCACATGTTCTCTTCTCATTTCATCTGCAAGACTTTCAGACAGAAGCAGTTGGTGCCCAAATTAAGACTTCCTCTTTCCCTTTGATCTTATGTAAAAACTAATGAATTGTATAATCTCCAACACCTCTGAAATCCCGCTGGTTAAAGGGAAACTATCCCTACCTTTCCCTCGCCTGTCTCAATTCACTAAATGGGAGCTATATTTAACAGCAGGCCAATCACATGATCGCTGAAAAGGAGCAGCACAAGGATCTGTAATCCTAATGCTCTGGAGCTGTGATTGCTATAAATCCTTTGCAGAAGATTTCCTTTAAATCCCAAACATGTCATCACACTTTTAATTAACATTTCTTTATGAAAACTGTGGATAAGACCCTTTAAATTAAAGACTGTTCCCAGACTTGTCATCTTAAAACACTGTGCATTTCTATTGTCATTTTCATGTAGCATATTTTACTTCAATTTATAAGTAAAGCTTTTTTTTTAATTTCCTTTCCCCTCCTTTGCCTTCCCTGCCTTAACCCTCAAGCAAGTAGTAACAGCTACCACTATTTTTACAGGTAAACAAGTAGTTTTAAATTAGTTCATGCACAAAAGAGAAAATTCATATAATGGAAAGGCCAGCGATGAGTAGGGTCAGAGATGTGGCTGACACTGCCCTGCTTGAATTCTTACCACCTTCACCCTTCTGTTTACCATCTTCTTTACAGAAAGAGATTGAGAGAGGAAAGCGATCTGCCCAAAGTAACAAAGTGCATCACTTGCAACCTTTATTTCCTGATTCCCAGCTCTTAATTCTTCTCAAGTCTTTAGCATGTGGCTTTCTGAATACCAGGCCTATTTCCTTTCCTGTTGATCTCAGCAGCAGCGCTACCCACCGAACGTGGTACTCAAACAAGCCTAAAAAGTGTGATGCTGGGCACAGGAGATGCAGTCTTATTTCCAGCAAGAGGGAAGAGTTTTATCTGAGGGTGGTGGCTAGTGGGGGAATGGATTTCCAGTACTTGTTTTCCTGAAAGTATCCCAGGTAAGAACTCTGGGTTTGAATGATGGCTCAAGCTCGGTGACAGACTCACTTCAGTTTTCCCATCTGGGATCTGAGACAGTGGCACATGTCACTGGCAGACATCTCTTTCAATGAGGTTTTTCAGGAAGCCCAGTTTTCTAACATGCCTCTGTGTGGAATAAGATAGTGAAGGACGAAAGAGAGAGGAAGAATATTTGTGAGAGAGAATATTAAGAGAATATGGCATCCTTATTCATTGTATAGATTAAAAAAAAACACTTTCACCAGAGAGAAGCAAGAAAGAAATACAGATCCTGAAAAGAATCCAGAATGAAATCGTCAGGCAATTTGACAGCACAAATTCAAATTACTTAGCTTGATTTGGCAATACGTTTCTAAGTATCCATATATCATCCAAGAATATCCATTGACAGATATTGGAGAGATAATGAATGGCTAAATAGAGCGGGTCAGAATCTGGTGCCCTCCCATGAATTGGGTAGTAGTTTATTCCTCAGCTGCTCCCACTGGCTTTAAATTATGCTTTGTAGCTGACCCTCAGAGCCAAATGTCAGGAGCCCATGCTCACCAAGCACGTCAGTGGAAAAGCTCAGAACAGAACCTCTGACTTGACTCTCTTGCATCTTGAATTGAAAACAAGGTGTAGCTGAAAGAAAGAAAGAAAAGAAAGACACCCCCCTATGTTATGACTACCTCCCTTTATACATCCTCCTTTACGGTAGTTAGTCACTTGACTAAGTCTGGTAGTTTCATTGGTACATTACACATTTATATTCTGTTTTAAATAAGCCATAACTATCTGGCCAGGGCACTGACAAAGATGTTTCAAAAGGAATGGAGAATGTCATGGATGCAGAGCAAAGGGAACAGAAAACAGACCATTGGGTTTTTCCTTACCAATGGCCAAATTCATGCAGTAGGCGTGATGTGACCATACATTCAAAGCAGGGACTCCAACACATCCTTCCTCAGCTTTTCTTGATTAAAATATATCACATGGATACATCAGGTAAAAGAACTAAAAATTAACCATGAGATATAAAAAATAACATTTTTTGCTCAACCCATAAAGCCTGAAGACCATGCACAGTGTAGCCTCTTTCAGTTTTGTTTGCAGTTCCATTTTCACTCTGATATATTCATTCCTCCTATGCTAGAACATCAGAAATGTAAAGTCCCAAATTCCTTCCAAGAGTAGCACTGTGAATAAGCCAGACAAGTCTTATTGGCACAAAGTTGTTCATGATTAGGTCCACAGATAGACAAGGCTGGTACATGCAACTTTTTCAGATAGAAACTGTGAGCCCGAGTCCTTAAAGAACAGACTGTACTTACGATGCAGTGATCTGTGCTTGTGATGATGGAGTTCCATGGCCCCATCAGGGTTTTCAGAAGTGGCTGGTTTGAAGCTCCTGGACGTACTTGCAGGGATCCCACCAGGTGACCTCTAAGATGACAGAGCCTGTTCTCCAGTGTACGAGACTGGGCCAAACGAGGGAATCAGGATCATGCTCTTTGGAATGCACTACCTGTAATAGCACCACTCGTGTTATGCTTTGTTCCATGCTTTGCAGTGAAGTGCAAAGCCCTCACTGGCTTAGAGTTCTTTGATGAACTGTAGCCATTCACTTTTCATCTCTCCTGAGGTACAAACACCAAACTGATGTTTCTTCCCTTCCTTACTGCTGAGATCACCCTTGAATACCCACCTGGACACTGAAGTCTTGTATAAAATGTTGAGATCTAACATAAAGTGTGGGTTAAACACCCATTTCCTGTTCCCATTTCAGTACAATAGGTGGGGGAAAGCCAGACACATACCAATACAAAACCAAGAGTAACTGTATGACAATTTTTTATTTATCAGTATCAAATTACATAGCAAAGTAATGAATGCAGTGTCAGATCATCTCTTTGAATACTGTAAATACAAACAAAATCCACCATATTGCTTAATTATCCAAGTAAATTAAAAGTTTAAAAATGTGCGTTTCAGAGATTCCGTTTGGCATATCCTGTCAATACATCCTGCATAAATATTTCTGTACCTCATTTTCACTATGTGTACCTTAATTAAATACAGCCTCTAGAAAGCTCACACAGAGGAGAGAGCACCTATCTGTATGTTTATCTTCATCATCAAGTCACGCATCTGCCCTGAAATCACCGAAAGTACCTTCTGTGAGCTCACCTGGCAGATGAATGTGACTGTGGCCAGACCCTGCTCTCAGGCAGTGCCAGACCCAAACCCACTGGCCTCAGCGCAGGACAACTCAGTGCATGACATCAGCTTTGGGTCAGGTCCTTCAACCACCCACGAAATAGCTACTCACTTCCCTGGAGGCTGGGCTGGGTCTGGTGGCCAGATCTTGTACACTCAAATAGGAAAGGAAATTCTTGGGACATTTACACCACTCTTTATGCTAGTGTGACTCCACTATATTGAAAGAACAACTCCTGGTTTATAATGTTTAAGTGACAAAGTCAGGTCTGTTGATTTCACACAAGTTGAGAAGGATTTGGCCACAGCTGGATACAAACTAGATAATTCAACGGAAGTATTTTAATGGTGTTAATCAGCAGTGTCACTGACGTGGGGCTTCCTTATAAACTGTGTAAATAGAACAATTTTTCCTGATGGGTGAGAGAATAAGCTTCACTTAGCACTGTTTCCAAAGTTAGGACTACTGAGACATCGTAGTGGTATGAAAAGGAAAACACCATAGAAATATATATTTCGTTTAGAATACAATGAACAGAAGTACAGAAGCGTTGATGCAGGTAATTGGAAAGGTGAGGAAAAGGAAGGAGGACAAAGGTAGGCAGCAATCCCACGGCAAGGTGGGAGTTACTCTTGATCCCTCCAATTCACCAGTATCAGTGGAAGTCGGGCTTCTCTGGGAAGGTGCAACCTGAACGCTTGATAATGACGCTGGCAGCGTAATGTCCAGCCCGGATGCACTCGGTCACCGGCCGGTCGTAGACGAGCTGTGAGAGAAAGCCTGTGGAGCAAAGCGGGAGAGAAAGAGAAGGAAGAAAATGGTTAAATTGGTGTTTTGGGTGGCTCAGTTTGTCACAGGGCAAGGCACTGAAATACTGTATGTACAGTCTGTACACAGGTAACCTGGTGTCACGGTTTGGGCTACTATGAATTTAGTATTGCACTTGAGTGCCGAGTTGGCACGCTGCTGCTCTTCTTTCTACATGAATCCTCCCATTGGATAGCTTCAAGTAAATCAAAGATTACCAAGATTGATCTTTATTAGCGCCCTCAAAATTATTTTATGAGAATTCTTCCTCTCTTCTTTTTCCAGAGAGAGCCCCCGATTTCTCAAATATCATTTGAGAAGCAGCTTTCCCTGCTGAAGAGAGCTCCTTCTGTCCATACCGGCTACAGCCACTGCCCCACACAACTGTCACTCTGCAAGCTCTCCTCAAAAAAAGAGAAAGGCACACAGCAAACAAATGTTGTCCATATTCACAGTTACAGATGCTTGCAATGGAAAGAAGGTGAGAACTGTCTGATCAGGAAAGTTAGATGACATCTGTTGCCCTTGACTG
Organism: Scolopax mira; assembly: GCA_004320125.1. Classification (NCBI taxonomy): domain Eukaryota; kingdom Metazoa; phylum Chordata; class Aves; order Charadriiformes; family Scolopacidae; genus Scolopax; species Scolopax mira. The sequence goes on along the minus strand of BJBW01000503.1, from coordinate 238,540 downwards.
TGGGAAATTCAACCTAAGCCTTCAGGAACAGTGGGCACCTCTGAGCATGTTTCCACAGCTACGTAAACAGCAACCTCTATGGAGAGCCAAGACCCTCTCAGAATCAGGTTCCTTGGTCAACTGCTTTAGCCAACAAAGCCCTCACATGCGTGGCTTAGAAAACCAGAAACCACCTGGAGCCAAGCGTTTTGAAAACCGGAGCACCTCTTTAAATGAATTTAAGCAGACAGTCCTAAAAAGGAGATTATTTACAGGTACTTGGAAAAGTTAAGTACAGGCAGCATCAGAAATTTTACTTTCTGCCCCTCCCTTCTGAAACACTTCGTCTTGGTTGAAACTATGATGCCCGAAAGCGTGACAGAACTTATGGCAGAGATGAAATACGTATTTCAAATTTGGAAGAGGTTTCAAGATGTGAAAAGTGAACTTAGTATCTTATAATTTAAAACTTCAGTCATTCTAGAGGTAATATTTTATTCACTTTTATCCTGTTTTTAATATGTTTCATATGTATCTCTCTTCCTCATCCAATCACAGAAGGAAAGTGAGGCTGGCCCAGGAAAATCAAAATTCGAACAAGCTGAAACATGTTCTTTCTAAAGCTTTCATCCACCATTTCAAGCTCCAGATTGTGTCACAATCTGACAGGCACTGGGCCTTGACAGTACAAATCTAGTCTTGAAACCATGTCTCTCCTAAGCACTGTGGAGCTGATCGGTACCAATTTCTGACATATTACAAATTTTGATTCAAAGATGCTGTGTTTTGCTAGCTCGCTTTCAAATGCATTTTCTCTGGCTTGGTTACTGTTGGAACAGAGACTCTACATTAGATTGTGATGTTCTCATTTAACCTGTGCTCCTTTTCTAAACTTTCTCCTTTCGTGGCACACTAGAGCATATTTTTAGAAGATGATAAAAATATTTTATCCTATGTGATAACGGCTGCTCCTTGAAGGTTAAAAAGAATATAGAAAATGAAAAAATAAGGTTAGATTAATGAAGGATAATACTGGTGAGTGAAAGATGCCGTTTTTGTGAATTACCCAGGAAATCTGGGCTTCTCGGTCATGACTGATAGTGAAAAGAAGCCTTGTTGATGTATGGTTTTCTCTAAACTGCACCAAATGGGAGAAGAGTTTGAAACTACTAAATCTATAAATCAAATACTTTTCTTTGGAAACAGGAGGCCATAGAAAGCAGGCATTTTAGTTGACAACTAGGACAAAACTTGTATGTTTCTGACATCAACACTTTTCCAGAGAACTACCTATTAGCTGGGATTTGACCCGATACTGACTGGCACTAGCTGGGAAAAAATGACTGCTTCACCACCAGCAGTTAAGCCCATAAGCACAAGTGGAGGAGACAGGACTTTCCAGTAAACGAAGTTGAGAACGCAAAACAGGAAGAGATGTTGCTGTGAGTGCTATCACTGACAGCAGTTTGGGGATGACAGACAACACAACTGTGGCAGGATGGTCCAGCTGCAATAGTTGGGTAACACTGGAGAAATTCAAACAGCATGCCTGGCAGAAATCAGACCGTTTCTGAATAACAAGACAAAAATGGTCTGCTCTCCATTAAATTAACATGCATTCTTAGGAGAAACTTTCTTGGATACACGGAGAATGTCAATCATTAAATTTAAACTGCCTGGGAGGCAGGAGCTTGCCAGTGTGCTTCTGGGTGGTTAAAACTTGGGAGCAAGTTGTAACCGTCTGTAAAACGAGGCTGTTAAGACAGTCCATTTCTGACTCAGTAAGTACCGACGATGCACTGGGCAGGTCTCCAAAGGCAAACAGGAGGCTGGGTTTTGTGCAGAGCCTGAATTCAGAGAGGGGTTTACACAAGAAAGACTGTCCTCTATGTTTATGACCCCGGCATCAAACATATATGAAGATGAGAAAATCCAAGGAGCGAAGGACCATAAAACATGAATTATTTTTCAATACCAACCAGACTGTCATCGCCTCCAGGCTCACTGTAGTTTCAAGCTCGTATGTATCTTTTGTCTTCAGTCAAGCTACTTCTTATTTATTCTGATCTAAGTGAAAGCAGAATCAGGTAAAGAAACATCCTGTTCTAATTGAGGATAGAAACGAGAGATCTCTGTGATTTCAGAGTGGTGGAGAGATGACATTAAGTAGAGCTGTCATATATGAGATATGTAGAAACTGCAGTGGGGAGTTTGCCCTCAAACCATTCTCTTGTCTGTTGAGTTTCTCTTAAAAGGTATGTGTTTCATAGATGAAATAGAAATAGCAGTATCTGACACAATATCGCATCGAATGACAATACAAACACACATATCACAAACACAGAACTATATCACACACTAAGACTAGGCAGTTGGCAAAGCAGACCCCGAGGGAACACCAGAAAGCGCTGTAGTTTGAGGAGAGAAACAAAGAGCTCTATCAGGTTGGCTGCCTTAGCTGCAGAATGTTTTTTTTAGTTAACGCAGTAAAAAGCAACATGATCAGAATATAATTCAGAGTTTGCCTCCTCCAGTGTATGAGGTAGTGTGATGCAAACCCATGAGTCACGCTCTCAAGGCACGGATTCAGATCTTTGTGTTCCAGATGAAGAAGTTGCTGCCCCATCTGTTTTTCACCATCCTTCTTTGGTGCTTGCATAACCTAGTGCTCAGTCGAAACGAGCCCGATTAGTTTAAACAGTAAGCTGTTGAAGAGTGGATCTTTGCTAACCCAGCTGATTTAAACTGAAGGGGGTTAGTGAGTACTCGAGCAGCTATAGCAGTGAGCAGGGCAGATGATAAGCACTTGAAGGCTGCAATCTCTTTAAGGTGCCATGTCTGGAAATGCCAGAAGATAAGTGAACATGGCTTCAGACTTGCTTCACATCCCTCCTACCATTTCACAGGCAGAAAGGACAGGATTGAACTCTCATCCTATATCACGGGCCTGGGATCACAGAACTAGATCACCCCAGCACATACTAAAGTAGCTGAGCAACTATTTTAACTTCTGCCATGGCCTGAACTACTTCCTGACTATCACTGGAGTGGAGTGCAGGAAGCAGTAGTAAATTTTGGCTACACAAGACAACCTCACTTCAAATATTTTACCAAAACAACTTCAGGCAATATTGTCTACCATCTAATTGCAGCTACTCTGCACTAGCACTCCTACACTGTGGAAGCTGTAGATGGTGTTAATGCAACGTGTACCTTCTCTTCACACTAGAACACAAAGGCAAGAAACAACTCAAGGCTTTCCTGCTTTTCTGCCTCCTGCCCTGACATCCAAAGTGTTTATGGGGTAAGAGCAATGGCAGTTGGCAGGACATCTCGCAGGCCACCCTGCTGTAGCTTGCCATCTCAGCAAGCTTTCAGAGTAGCCTGGGATGCCTTTGTCCCTCATCGGTGTGGAGAGACAAGAAACCACCTTGTAGCACGATAAGAACTTATTTGGAACTGTGACCAATTCATTCCACTTCTCAGCATCTTCCTAGAAAGCAAAGCCAACTTTGCTTCAAAAGCTGCTTTAAACCTCAGAGTGGTACAAAATGTATTTGCATTCCCAGATGATAGAAGTGATTATAACACATCAATAGCTATTTTTGGCCCATAATTATTCCTTTCCTGCTCAGTAGAGAAAAGCATCTCTGAAATCACTTTGCTCTGAAAAGTGTGCCTGACATAATTGAGAGTTAATCTTTATTATTTCCAGCTTCCTTACTACATATGCTCAAAGACCATGTTTATCATCATTAGGTGTGCAAACAGAATGAGGGATGGAAAAGCCAAGTTACTTTCTTCCTTTTCGCGCTCACCACCGAGTGAAAAGTTCTGTAAGCCAAGTGCCAGAAGTGGTGCTTGAGCCTCAAAATCCAAACCCAAGCCAAGGCCCTCACTGAAACCAGCTCAAATCTCTTTGGGGATGTCAATACAAGCCTGAAAGGACACAGCGAGACAGTCCACCCACTGCCACAAAAGGTGCTGTCTTTACTTTGTTACCTCTAAGAGCTGAGTAGCGCTTAAAAACTATTAAAGGAGAACCAAGTTCATTTTCTTGTGGCCAACAAAATAGACATTTCAGAGGCAGTTTCACCGAAATCAGTGGTTTCTTTGAAAGTTTGGTTTGCAGATTATCGGTGGAAATTGTGAATGAGCGCCTCGTGCTCCTGCAGTTGGACAGGAATGTGGGAGTCCAAGAGTGGAGATTTTAAAACAGTTCTGGTCTGCTCCTGCTCCAGTAATGGTTTAACAACACTTAAAAACAGCTCATATTGAAGCCAAATGTTTCATTTCAAATTGTACACTTGACAATTAATTTTAATGACTGTTAATTACTAATGCTGGCTGGAAATTCGTTTATAGACTCCGACACCCAGCTCCCCCACTACTAGTCTTTCTGCAGTCTCTCTCACACTTCCAACCTTTGTAAAATGCCCAAGGCAAAATTAATGCATTTTTTTAAATGCAAGAGAGAAAAGCAAAAAAAAAAAAAAAGTAATTATCAAATGCATTAATTATAAACAATTACAAGCTCTGACCTGAGCCAGAGCCCCTCAAAATCTTTTTGCTATGTGGTGTTCCCAGACAATCCTCCTCTTCCAGCTGAACCCTGAAGCATCTAACACGAGCCACGCTGCCAGGCCACTCACAACAACACTGTCCCAGACACAGAAAGCATCATGAGCTGCCTCCTCTCTTCTTTTTTTTTTTTTTTTGTGTATTTAAAGTTTCTGCAGCTTAATTTATGAACTGCCTTTTTAAAAATGGTGCTGTTGCTCTAAGGGGGACGGTCGCGAGCACCTTTTTACACTCCTGTTTGTCTACAGATCACAGTTGCTCGAAGGCTCATCTATTTTTACGTGCTCCCACCAGCTTTCCAGGCCAGCAGTGTGGGAAGATGCAGTTTTCAAGAAGCATTACCTCGTGGCTGATATGGCTGAGGCTTTTTTTTTTTGGTTCCTGTCTTTTAGCGCCGTCGGAACGGGTTGATGCCGCGGCAGCAGGAGCCTGGTCAGTTGGAATCAGGTGGTTCTCAACGTTGGTGCCAAGAGCCAACCAGCCAACCTAGATTTTGTAAAAGACGTTGGCACGGGATGGTTCTGCAATACAGTCGCTGAACGACCGTACGTCAACATGCTGAGGTTTCTCCTTTTTTAATTTTGTGGCAGATGGTGGATATTACAGCCAAGAACTGTGGTGAGCCAGAGGCCCTGCCCACTGCTATCAAACCGAATGTTGGCTATTCTAAATGGAAACGTTTTTGATGAAGGGTGGGATTTGGCTTCCGTTTTCATGTATTTTGGCACTGTGGTCTGACACATTAGACTTACAGTATATAAGACAAATTAAATGTACACATCTTCAATCACACTATACTTATTTCACACACCTTAGCTCTTTCTCTCTCAAAATACAGTGTAAGAATTATTCCACACATGCACACGTATGTTATTAACTACAAACGTATATATGTACAAACAAGTGCAGACAGTAAACAAGAGTCTTTCCCTCTCTTTTAAAATGAGATGGCTTTGTGCTTCTGCAGAACTGTAGTGCCAGCCTAATTACAAGTGAGAGAAAAAAGGTTACCAACCCTTTCAGAAAAACAGTCATTTAAGATGTATATCTAACAAGTGGCAACCTTGAAATCTCACCCTCACTGAAAAGAACATAAGAAAAGCCTTCCTGTCTATACCACTGGAGGAAAGTTTTAATAAAAACTAATTAAACTACAAAAATCCCAAGTGGTTAACTGATTTTAGGGGCTAAATTTCTGGCAATTCTAATTATCCTCTTGTGGCTTCACTTAGTATTTCACAACCATGACAGATGACAGTGAAAAACTGCAGTTAAATTCATCCTCCCTGACACCATGCTAAGCACTACCTTCTCCCTCTCCAAGTAAAATCAATACCATGTTTGAGTAAACACGTTTACAGCTTTATTAGGATGTCTCGCTTGTTCTGTAACAGCTGCTTGAAGCTGTGGTAACAAATCGACTCAACTCAGTTAAACCGAGAGAGCTGAGTAAGAGGCTCATCGATAAGGTTGTTATAAAAATAAACTGCAGGAGATCAGAAAGCTGGAACAAACAGCCTGGTAAATGTCAATATTTTTACTTCCAGAGAATGACAAAACCATGAGATCACGAATAAAATGTTTCGGAAGTCTATATTTACTTTATTTATAAAATGGTCATGTGCTAAAGGCATTTCGCTGCCTGTACAACCCCCTTACACAAACTTCTTATTTTCTAATCACCACCATGAACACCAAACCAAGTATGTTTCCAAGAAAAGCAGCTCCTATTGGTATTGCTGACCCTATCCCCCTTGTTTTCTTTACATTTACATTTTGAATGTATTGAATTTCTGCAAGCATCACTCAGATGGGTGCACATATTCCTTACTCTGAGGTTACACAGTCATTTATGGACACAGGCAAATAATACGACTCTGCATTTACTGGACAATTATGAAATAGTGCAAGGAGTGTTTTCAGTTCAGCAGCCTTTCCCGGGATGGAGAGGAGGTGTTGAATACACAAACCAAAAAAGAGTTCAGACCCTAATGCTTTCAACAATCACATGTGGAAAAAGTTAATGAAAGATTCCTGCAAAAACGTAAGAAAAAAAATAAAATAAAACTCCACTACATCCCTGTTATCCCCTTAGGAATCAGTTACACAAGGCTGAATAATTTGATTGCGTTGCACATATGATTACTGCTGTTGGGACACGCTGGGCCAGCTCACTGCACCCCGCTTCCCAAGGCCTGCAGAAATGCTCGTGCCCATCAGAGTCTCTAAGGAACAGCAGCACTCGTGTGTCTTTGCTGCCTTTGTGCAAGTAGGAACGGTGGTAACTCGAGAGTGGTTTGGTCCTGAAAGCCATGTAATGGATGGAGAACTCGGATCCTGATTTGAAGTCTGCTGAGACTGAGTTCTTCTATCACTGACCTATGCCTTGTGTGACTACTGTCCACCCTTTGAGGGGAAACAGCTCAAAGCTGGAGGAGAGGCTTAAGTCTTTTATGCTGTGACACCCTTCACATTAACCAATGGACTCTTAACCTGCTGGGTATCACCTCTACTAAACCCCCAGAGCATCTTTCTGTCCAAGAAAAAAGTCTACAATATGCTCCAAGAGAGATGTGATGGAGGAAGTCGATAACAAGGTTATAACCTCTGATAGTTTGGTCCTATTTTTCATTTTTAAATCCCCATGATGAACTTTGGGAAATTCCCTTTTGGATCAGAATCTGGTGGCTTTGGGCTTGTCTCCAACAGCCAGGATCAGGGAGAAACATCTGATAAAAATACCAACACTCCAAGCTTACAAAGAATATTCAAGGCGCTCTATATGCCAAAGTAAATACAGGTATTTTCATTGGAGGCATTGTTGCTAATCAGCTAAAAAACTGCTTTCCAGGCTGATGTTTTACTTTGTTTTTCCTAAAAACATTTCCAAGAAAGTTTCCTAGAAGTGCTCTTCAAAAGCTAAAATTCTCCTTAGCCATTTTTGAGACTGCAGAATTAAATACGCTTGCTTTTATTAGTACCTGAGGAAATTTTCTGAGCCTCAAAGCAGATCTGTTGTATTGACATGAAGTGGTGCAGATTACTACACCTGCTGCTTGGGAAAAGAGGAAAAGCTTTCACTAATTTCATGGAGAAATAACAAAGTTGTAAGCAGAACAAATTACCAATAACAGTAACATCCCTTTGAGAAGAGGCAGAGATCAAACAACCATCCCTGCCACTACCACTGCTTTCAACTGGGCCCATGTTTTAAATTGTATTTCTTTTTTTTTTTTTTTTTTAATTGCAACCTTCCCACCTCCCCACCCCAAGTATGAGTGAAAGTGAGTGAAGCTCCTGCTGGCTAATGACTCCACCTGAGAAGGATCTGTGGTCATCCTGTCGATCCCCACAGCACCACACCACAGACGTGGGATAGATGACATATTTCAGTGTGTTTTTGTATCTCGTTGTGTGGTGCTGTATCTCCTGCGAATGTGGCATCAGCTTCATCTGACACATCGTTTCTTAGGGGACTACATCCTGCCCTGATTCCCAGGGGAATGTTCTTGATGATCCAATCTGACTAGTGCCTCTGTCTCTACTCAGAATACATTAAAATAACACAAAAATATTACCAACAGTCTGCGAGCAAGGTAATAATAACTCATTAAAGTAATTTCTAACCTTCCACATGAACATTTTCTTTATCATTACGTGATTTTCTAACACATGACACATTAACATCAAATGAAATGTTATGAGGGTAGGGATAGTAGGCCTGACAAAGTATTTTAAATGGTGATGATTTGCTTTGAGGCGTTAAGTCAATCTGTAATTGTCCCATAGCTATTACAGCAAAAATTGGAACTTTATAATTGGTTTTGAAAACCTATTTTTAAGACAGTAGGTTTATTTTTTTAAAATCTACGCAACCTATTCAACGTTTATTTCTCACAAAGCCTGTCCAGAATGTCACTGAATTTACGGTGAGGTAAATTAGTCCTTTTAAAACCCAATTTTGCAAAATATTAATCCTCTTTCTGTGTACTGAGGTTCCCCTAACACTGACGGTGTCACTGACAGAAGAGAGACACAGTGGCTGGAAGGATCAGGTCCTGCTTCCGTCTAATATGGTTTTTAATTCCATACATTGATCCTTTTAAATGAATCTCTCCCTTCTATATGTTATTTACAAGATGGCAGCAAGTATACTAATGCTTTGGCCTCAAAGGAATTCTACTACATATTTTTCTGGATTGCCTTTAAATTGTAGAGGTGAAAAAGTGAATTACCATATTATAAGTTACTACATTTTGATAAAAAATACATATGTAATAAAATTAAGAACAGTTAGAAACCAAGAGAAGGGTAGCAATTAAAACAAAACAATTAAACCAGATTGGATGACAATTAGATTATACTTGGACGACGCTTGATGCCAGTTTTAAGTAAAATGCCAGCATGGAAGAGTGTATTATTTCCAAAGAAGTTTTGAGTGGAAATTGGTAAAAAGAGAAGTAGGCAATTAAAAAGAAAACGGGAATATTCCATGTTTTTCCTGAGCGGTATCTATCTTTGTGTTTTTGTTGAAGTAGCTGCAATTTGAAGTGTGGCAAATTTCTAAATTGTGCCAGCACTAATGCTGAATTTACCAGCGACCGGCTACTCTCTCGATCAGAGCAAGGACGTGCCTCTAGCTGAGACTGAGAAAAATCAACCAGGAACGTATAATCTGGTAATTTTCTAGTTTGCAGAAGGTCAGTTACAGAGATAACGTGGGCACCTAATAGCCGGGGCTTAGCTGGGATGTTTCTCAGAGAGGGTTAAGGGCGCCAGCAGAACAGAGGGGCGCTAAGTCAGGAGCGCGCTGACACGTTATCCCCTGGCAAGCAGAGATTGATGCCCTGTCTGCAGCTCAGCTATTACACTCCTCTATGCTGTTTATAAAACAGGAGGATTAAAGATGGGCAAAACAGGCTGTCAGTCAAAATGCTGATGACACGAAGAAGGTATTTTTATTTCAAAGCTTCCTATCTCATCAGCCATGATCTCAGTAACAACGGGATCGCTCAGAGGCAATTAGCCACCCGTGTTGTATAAATGAAGACTGAGAGAGTGCTGATTTCTGTTAGAACGTTTATCTTTACTTCAAAGAAAAGATAGAACAATTCAAAGTAGTATCCCCTTGTCTCTCTGCTCGCAAAGATAAATTTTTGTAGCAAAAATGAGCCATAACGAGTTACGTGCACATACATATTTAATTGATATCACCAAAAAAAGGTACCTCTCAGTCCCAGCTGGCCAATAAAATTGCATCTCAGAGCTCTGGGGTTATCAGAATGCAGTACTTCACAGCAGTGATATTTTATCCACTCTCTATCAAATGTGATTAAAAAATGATGACAACTTCCCAAGGTATCTTAAACAAGTATGAAAACCTTATACAAATTAAAGACCGCTGTAAGTGGATTAAGTAGCTTCTGATATCACACTCCTGCTGCTCAGTAAAGAACTGTTTCTGGTTCCTTGAACGTCTCTTTCAACAAATCTAGAATGTTTTAGGGGTGGTGAATACTGGAGGGAGGGCAGCTCTCACAACAGAGATTCATACAGAGATGAAAATACAACAAATAAGAGGGATATTTCATTTCTCTACAATGTTTTTAGTGAAAACAGATTCTTCAACGATCTTAAAAAGCCCTGTAAATCCATTAAGGAACTTTATTTTTAATATAGTCACAGGCCCACTCATCATTTATTATTCTGACAAACCATTCAAATCACCTGTCTCTGCTGAAGGCATTACCAAACCTTTTTGGCACATTTAGCACTCCTGGTAGAGCCACACAGCAACTGCCCCCAGGAACTTCATTTCTCACATGTGCACGTGCCTCCACCCACACAATTCCTTCACATCAAATACATCAGGGACTTATTAGACAAAGCCATGAATACAGTCCATCTTTGCCCTCTATCAGATTTATTGGGAGAAGAAGGAATTCCCATTGCATAAATTTCATTTTTTAATTCGGTCAGCTCTGCTCTTCAGCCACCAGCGCTGCCCTCTGAGGACGACTGAGGCTGGATTTTCAGAGGAGCAGGAAATGGCACCTGGGAACCTAATTCCTATAGGATTAGCACTCATAGGAACCACAGCACAATTTCGGTTGGAAGGGCCTGGAGGTCACTTGCTCCAGCCCTTGGCTTAAAGCAGGGCCAACCCAGATCTGATGATTTTTTTATTTTAAAGATTCTTGGATTCCTTCCATAAATGACAGATTCTGCAGAACAACAGAAGAATTATTATACTGGATTCCATCCTGTTTCCATTTTTATCAATAACACACTTGTTTAAATCCACCTGCTTCAGTCGAGGTATTCCAAAGTTATTCTAGTCGTTTTTACAAAACAGAACCTGGCTATTTTTTAAAAAAAGGTTTCTGAATCAAACTTGTAATAATAGAGTAGTAATGATGAGCAATTATTTTGTGCACTATGGGTTCTTTGCAAACCTTTATTTATATTTCTTGCGCTGTGTTTTTACAAATATACATATAGGTATAATATATTCAAAGAATGTTTCACATGAAGAATATTTTCACATTTCAATAATGTAGAAGTATATACCAAATATTACTGAGCTCTGAAATGAAAGCAGGATGTCACTCTACAGAAAGTAATTTGCATTTACCTCATGAAAACAGGCTAAAATTTGAACAATGCCATGACCTTAAGGGAAACCCTTAGGAGCCCAAGGTCTTTATCTAATTTGTAAAGGCATTTAGATTAAGATGGAAAAATAATGTTTTAGAATTAACCTCAATGTTAAAGACGAGGGAATGGCTTTATTGAGCCAGTTTGGCAGCAGAAACAAAAGGAGGGAAGTATCTCCACTAAGCCCTGTGGTCTCTAAAGAAAAGATGAGGATGCCACGAGGCACACTCGGGCAAGGACACGTATAAAAGATGACAATTCCTCTTTTGCTGCTGTCCCTGGCTTCCATCAGAGCAGTCCTCTGGCAGCTGAGACAGCAGTTGGCCATCTCATAAGATTCACGCTAAGTTTCACGTGAGAGAGATAGAGAACTGTTTATTCTGTTGGCACGTGCACCAAAAGAGATCTGAACGTCGCTACAACCAGCAGTTTCATGAGATCCCGTGGAACATGAAAGCTGCCGATGGGATTTTGAAATTGAGGGGTGGTTTGAGCCGTTGACCTCAGCTTTAATACTGACAGAGGCAAATTGCTACCAGCTCGTGGTTGGCACCGTACGACCATTAATGAAGAGCTCCTTCTATCTCAGGATTTCTTTTCCTTGAGAGTGGTGTAACATTTTATAGCACAGTGATAAGTAACATGCACTCGCTGTGATCGTTCTGTCACTGCTTCATCACGCTACTCTAAAATGATTTGTGGTTACATTTCATACTCTAGTACTTTTCAGGCAGTATATGACTAAATCAGAGTAGATTACTAAGTCAATATATTTATATTGACAGAACCTGAAGAAACATCGATTTTACACCTTCTCCTATTCATTTATTATGAAGTCTCTACCCACTTCCACTGAGTAGACAGATTCCAGGGGAGTGATTTGGCAGGGAACAATGGCAGAAACCATCAGAAAAGATGCTTATTGTTTTCGTTAGTTATGGTGGCAATGACAAAGGGGAGTCCAAACAGAAGGCAGACCCAGACCTAGGCTGGCTAAAGCCACAGGATGGCATAAAGGAAAGCAAGACTGTCAATATTTCAATCTGTTTATTGCCATTAAATATTCTTTGATTGTCATTATTGCAAAGGTTCAAGCTGGGGTTGACTAGTAATAAATAACTAACTAAATGTTAATTTAATGAGTAATAGAATGTTCTCCAAACTCTACAAACGAAGGCTGTAATTCCTTTAATAGGACTCTGGTGACATAAGCCATGTCAGCAAATCTCAAGTGATTTGTCAATGTCATCAGAACTTGGAGGTGGAACTGCAACTTTAATTTATGGGGGGATTTATAACTGAAAGTCTGTGGTATCCCTAAAACCACAAGAGGAACTGAGATGTGACAAAGTAAATAATTATTGTTTAAATGTCTGGAAGGTAGCGGTGTTGCTGGAAAGCAATCCAGGGAGAGCTCCATAAAGTGCTTTTAGCATAAAGATACTTGCAACGATTTTAAAACTCGATTTCTCTCATTTGTGCATTGCACCAGCCTGAGTGGCAGATGACTTGATGCCTGCAGTAAGAGGCAAAAAATTCAGAGATATTCCTGGTGCCAACTTAATAAAAACACATTTCAACTGAAGAATGCAGTTCATTTCTTGTTGCTAGCTGTTGGAGTGAGCTAGTTCTCCTCGGAGGCTGGCGGCTTCATGTTCAGAAATGCTGAACTCATGAATCAACTCACGGAGTTAGATGTGCCCAGACACTTTAACTTTTTAAACTTTTTCACGACTTTAAGGTTTCAAAACCTTCAGTAGTTAGATAGGTTCTAGAAAAAAAACCCCCAGACAGATTCCGTGTTTTCCACTTTCACATGGAGAAACACAGGAGGAGAGACTTGCCAAGTTGGCATAATTATCGAGAAGGAAATTCCTTACAATCTGTGAGTTATACCTCTGGAAGAGAGTGCCTCCATGAAAGACCTTTCAAAATATGATCGAGTCTAACAAACCCGACCTCCTAATGTAAAATAACCCCTGCTCGATGGGGTTAGGTCTCATTACACCCCACATTCCTCTCTCAGCCAAGACATTCACTCCAAAAACCCCACTGTTCAGTGGTGTTAACGTGCCAGTCCCAGAGAAGCACGGGAAGCTTTGCCATGGGACTCTTGTTCTTTGCTGTTTTGAAAAAGGGACTATGTTTCCAGGAGAGAATATTATACACTGAGTACATTTTTGAGTTAAGGGATGAATTTTGAAACATTTTACTACACTAAAATAAAAATATTATATGTACCGTTGTCTAGGTAGTAACTACTTGATAAAAACCTCAATTGAAGGAAGAAGGTAGAGAAAAACCGAAGAGGATACAACCTTCCCATGACAAAAATTCTGTCAGGACAACACCACTGCATCTGACTCAATGCTAAAATCAGCAGAAGATCCATATGTTGAGTGGAATTACCAACATTACTGCGCTGGGCGTTCTGGTAAGGAGACAATAAAGAACTTTTCCTGTTGCAAACATGTACTTTGAAAACACATGAAAAGTGTGATATAGATAAAATACAGACATTTCCCCCAAATGAAACACAGACCAAATCAAAGCCTATCCAGGCCAGTATCCTATTTCCTACATATGGGAAGGAAAATGAAATGACTCCATGAAGAAGACGACCAAAGTATCTAAGACTAGAATCAGCTGTGTATCTAGACTGTTATGACTCCCAAATCTCCCATCTGGACTAAACCCGGGAAAATCTGTTCTCTGAGGAGAATAAACGACCAATTTATTATTTATGGAGTGACAGAGAACTAAAGGATCTCAAAAGGTAATGAAAGAACCACGGATATGCTAAAGCTCCTGTTGCTTTGTGGGTCATGGCAGAGAGAAACGTGGTTCCACAAGAAGCTAATCTCAGACGCCGACCCTCGGGTACGTGTGTACCCACAGGAGGTGTCAGATTGGCCACTGCTCAACCAGCTTCCGTCACAGAGGGACAAACACATGTGGTCCTTTCTTTCCCAGGTATGGAGGGTGACCTGGCCAATGCCTTCTGCCACTGGACTGCATTGCCCCTGTGTTCCGAACAACAAGCATCCGATGCCTCAGTGATATTTGTGAGGGAACTGAGGAAAATAATAAATGTCCACAAACAGCGATACGGGACCATTGTTAAATTTACCCCAAATACATTGAAGCTTGTTGTATCCAGACACATTGCCTCAACGCACTAGGGTGGCAAAGGGGGGTTGATCTTTTAGAAGATCTATTTTCTTCTCTTCCTTCCCAGCAGAGTTTAGCATTTTCCATGTCATGTTTCCCCTTGGAGAAAGGAATCTCACAACTGATCCAAGAGCAGCCTGACAGGACGTGCTGGAACTCCTTCCAGTGCTGCTAGAAGGTTTGGAATAGAGTCTGATGTGGCTCCTATCAGCCTTTCCATTCTGGATGTTCTGAGTAATTACTAAAGTCAATGTTTTAGCCCTTCTACAGAAAATGAGCAGCTATGGTGGTGCCAGGGAAAAGGATATAATTTAAAGAGGAAAGGTTATGACAGACCAGGAAGTTTTTAAAGCCTGATTATGTGATTGCAATAGAGTTCCTACAGCTAAACTATGAGAGAACACAAGAAGGATTACTAAAAAAAAGATAAAAATCCTGATTCCAAAATGCCTAAAATCTGAAGAAATGACAGTAAATACAACCTGAGATAAACATGACAGACACATGAAAAGCTGCTTCTTGCTGAGGCGAAGCGTGGCTGGAATCTACTGCATCACTCACCCGGGCCCTACCCAGGATCTGCAAACAAAATTGGCAAGAGCTTTTCTCTCTTTTTTCACAACAAGAACAGCTGATACACGGAGCACAGGTATACAAGGACAAGCACTTGGCAAAGATCTTATTTACATTATAGTCACTGTTACTTACTGGTTCAAATTTAGTCTTGTTTGTGATTTAGGACCAATAGAGAGTCCTAAGATAGAGAATAACACCATCTAATGTGTTTCCCCCTGTTTCTGTCCTTTTGATTCACAAAAGCACCAAAGCAATGAGTAATAACATTCCTATTTTCAGCCAGATTTAAGCATGTACTGAAAAATTATCATTGGTTTCAGTGATGTATGAAGTAAGGCTAGAATCACTCACATACTTCAGATTGAGCTGATGTCGAATATTTTCTCTGTCTTGAAGCTGGACACAATTCTGTAGCTTTAATTTGGTAACAAAGCTGCTTGTTATCCCCTTCACAGCTACAAGACTGAGCCCTGCAATTCTATTTATAAAGTCTCTTTGGTAATGTTTCAAGTAAATTAGTGACTAATGGAGCTCCTTACAGCTACCACGTCCTGGATATTAGAGCCTTCAGGATGCGATAGTGCATCCCAGAACTACACCTGTGAAGGTTACAATGAACGACAGAACTTTTGGATTAGATTGGGTTTTGGCTTCTATTGAATAATTTTTTAAAACAGGCATAGACAAAACATCCTCTTTTTTCCTTACAGCTTGTGCCAAAAAAAATAGTAAGTTTGCAAATGGATATTAAGCAATGCCAGATATTTTCTGGGTTTGTTTTAACAAATTAACCCTTTGTGTTTTTTTTCTGATGTCCAAATAATTGTATTGGAAGCAGATGTTCTACCAAAATTGACATGATCAGAAGACATTATGCTCACTTATTAACATACTGTTTAATATTCACTACAACCTGTTTTAAAGAACAACAATGTGTTAACATTTAAGCCAGGAGGGATTTCTGTACACTATATAGTACTTGATGCAGCTTGTTTATGCAACAGCCTGACAGATACAATTAATCTCATGAAAAAGACCAGAGTACAGCATAATAGCATATTATTTTTAAAGTAATAGAACACACTTTCCCTTTGAAAATCAGAACTTAATTAAACCATGAAACTTCCGGATGCGGAGAAAAGCTGTAAAAGAAGGAGCTCATTCTGAAGGACAGTTCAATGAAAAAAATGACAGATTTTATACAGGGAGAATAATAGGATCATCTCCAAACGAGGAAGAAGTAAGAAATACCTCCAACAAATGCATCTCCAGCTCCATTGGTATCCACAATTTCACTCTGATCACTCACCAACACCGGGAAAGTAGTCACTTCATTTTCTGTAGTGGAAAGGGAGAATAAAACGTGAGTCACTTGCAAATATGACTTTGAAAAGCACAAAACCCAAGGAAAATCAAAACTGGACCTCTGACCTTTAGCACAATTATTTGGATAAAAATAGATTTAGTTTATAATTCTATCTGTATTTACTGCATAGGGATAGAGAAACACATTTGATCAAGCTAATTGTTGTGGACATTTTCATTAATTACTTCCAGCTTAATTTCTTTTTTTTACCTACCAATATTAAGGGCAAGAGAAAAAAAAGGTAAATCAGGAGGAACAATATAAAACACCTGGGCATATGGACAAGACTAAGAAAAATCCATCCTGCCAAAACCAGTGCTTCCTATTAGTTGCAGAGAGGTGATGCAGCCTCCGGAATGGCCAGTCCAAGCTTCCAAAAGTGGAAGCGCAATTGCTGCCTTGTAAAAACCCAAATGCTCATGAACTAACTAAAATAAAGCTGTGAAATAAAAAGCAGGAGCAAGTGTAAATCAAAGTGCTCTCAAATTACATCTTTTTAAAAAACACACATATGTAAGAAGCCTTGCAACTTGCCATCTGACAAGATCTGCTTTCAAGCTTTCAATGACTTCACCCTCTTCCTTAGTATTTCTTTTTTAAAAAACCCCACATTTCTTCACTGCAGCTCCCTGCCCTCTACTGGCATCCCTTAAACCTATTGCAATAGGTGGATACTCAGCATCTTCACCTCCAACTCGCTGCCACGCCACAGTTCAACATAATTACACCACTTAGGTATGATAACTTCAGAGTTCTAGGGTTATAAATTTAATATATGCCACTAATTAATCAGCTATGGCTTTCCAGGTGGTAATGTCATAATGACGTGATAAAAATATAATTACCACCTTGTCACAATACCTTGTTAAAGTGTAAATTACCCCTGTAACAGAGCCAATGGAAGTTCTGCCTCTGGTAGTCAGTATGCATTAAACTGTCTCAGAGCAAACAGATTGTCCTTTGGCAGACAGCAGGAATTAAAAAAAGGGGAGGGGGAAGAAAAGCCTGTCAACCAGCGAAAATGAAAATCATCGGAGCTGTTTTCCTTTCATTTTTGGTAAAATAGTATTAAAAAGGGGAATAGATCTCGCAGGAGCTGAAAACTGGAGATGAGTAGTTTCTTCGCTGTCCAGCGACAGAGCAGATCATAAAAATCATTCTTCCACTGACGTAGACAGTGGCAAACAAGGAAACCTAGTTTGGGAGGCAGATAAAAATTCACAGCCTCAAATCAGGCGAGTCTGTGTGTGCTGCAGAGGTACCAGAAGGATCCTGGTTTCTGTGAAATGCAGTGTATCAGCTCTACTGCTCTTCACCATCTGCTACTAAGTGAACCAGGCAGATATAATGATGCTGCCTCCAGAGGGAACTGTTGGCTGGCCCACCAGGAGGGGAGGGGAGCATTAGCAACAACCAGCCATGAGAGGCACAGGAAAAAGGGTAATGAAAACCATAAGATGAATATTCCAATTAAAGAACAGGTTTCAATCAGTTCTCAGTGCATCCGACTCTCTGCGCTGTTAAGAAAGCTATTTAGGAAAGTGCTTCAATGCTGTGTTGTGCTCTTAGGATAGTCTTCAAGAGCAATGTTTTTCAGTAATTTGAACAGGATTCATTTGAAATCAAGAAGGAGAGGTCTTAGATTAAACTCTGCCAGACGAGCAGAATGTATTCATCCATTTCATAAGAAGGCATATATGATGTGCTCTAGGTAATACTAAAACAGTGATCAAAGAGACAAGTCTGTTGAAGACACGTTGTAATAAACTAACCTGCTTCCTTCCCAAGTGTGCACGGGCACACGCAGATGTTCTGCGTTAAAGGCCCAGCAGGCACTGGCACGTGGGTACAAACGTGCACGTTGGGGCACAGACATTGTGTTTCGAGTGCTGTAAATGGGGCTTGGCATCAACAAGACTCTGTTCAAGCAAACTAACATCAATGGAAGTTCTCACCATCATCTTTCTCCTTTCTTTTCCTCCTGTGGCCCGATTCCTCCCCTCAGCTCCCTCTAGTACTCGCGGGTAAGTATTGCTCTAGGAGCTTTGTTCTAGTCTTCCTGCAGCAGGTATAATTGTAGGTAATGAAATAGTCTAAAACTCTGAACACATCAAGGAATTCAGCTGGTAAGAGAACACTTTTTATTGATCTGATCACATTTTCCATCCCTACGTGGGTCATACATTCTGTGCCTACAACTTTATGCATTTTCAAGAGGAGCAAGAATCTCATATTTTGGAGTACTGAAGTTTCAGAAGCAGCCAGCACAGCTTTGCAGCACATACTACACTATAAAGATATTATTCTCTGCACAAACCCAACAGGCAAATTATCTTTTCTTAACCTTAGGAGAACTTCTACTTGCATAGTAAAGTCTGCTAAATTATAGTTAACATTAATATACATTGGAAGGTACAACAAAACACTATTGAGGCCTGTTTGGTTTTTTTTTCCTTCACAAGAAATGAAATCAGTTAGAATTAAAGCTGCCATTAATTTACCTTGCTATGTCTGTGCAACAGCATAAAACCAGCAAACATCTCTCACTGAACCAGGCACAACAGGGTGAATTAAGATGAAGCAGAAGTCTCCGTTCTGGATATCCTTGCTTTTGTGACTTTAATGTTGCTTTAACTTCATTTTGGTGTGTGATCTATTATGTTATAAAACTCCCAAATCCATCATAGCAAATGCAGAGACACCTTGGCTAAGTGCACTGGTCATCGGTGGCCTTGCTTTTCAAAGTCAGTTCTGATTTCATTTATCATTCTGAGAGCTTATGAAATAAAGAATAAGAACATAAGTGTTTTAAAGTCCAAGCGCTGGCTCCTCTGGGCATCAAATCCAGTGTTCTATTTTTAAGCAACAAATATCTTCTGTGGTAAAACCCCTGGAATATAACACATTCCACTTGGATATTATTTCCTAGAAGCCCAGAATTGTGAGTGCAAATTGTAATAGTGTCTATAATTAGGGAAGTTTTAGTAAAAAGCGTTACTGAAATGTAAAATTTGAGGATTCAGCTCTCTCAGTGATTTTACATTAGTGAGGAACTCAACTGTTTTACAATGATATAGAAATAATAAAAATCAAACATTAAGGTGGTGATTTCATAGGCTGAAGACAATATTCACAGATGAATCAGAACGAATCAGCTCATTGGTAAATTTAGTTATTGTTAATTTGTCGCATTATGTACATAAAGATGTGAAATCTATCTTTATATTCCACAGGCAAAAATATGCAGTAGCATATCTAGCTTAAGGTATTTTTGTAGATAAAACAGTCTGGAGAGATAATAATTGTAGAGCAATATTAATTGAAAAAAACAGTGCTCCTTCCATTCTAATACGTTTAAGCTCCCAAATGAACACAAGCCTTTTTCATGATGTTAACAGAAACAATCGAACTCTGAGGGTAGCTGCAAATACTACAGGTCTGTCTTTAACCAAATTAGAATCACAGACTACACGTCTACTCTTAGTACAGTAATAAACACCAGCAAGCAATCATTACATCCAATTAGGCTGAGTACTTTCCTTAACTGGGTCATTTACCAGTCTCTCTTGCTCTTAAAAGTAGATTAAATGTGTAAACTTACATTTAATTACCTGTAACAGAACTCTTATGGGCAACATGTTGGAGTGTCCTTAATTTTGTATTAAAATAAAATAAAAGGAAGAAGGGAGCCCTAAAATATATACAAAAAAAGTCTAGCTATTTCCTCAAATTAGCTTTTGATCCGTGGGCTGGTAGTTGTAGTACAGATGCTTACAAGATGGAGACATATTCATGTTTCTTTTGTGAGCTTTAACTTGTAAAAAAAGAGAACAACTGTGAAACAGAATTCTGTCCCATCTCCTCCCCACCTCCATCCTCTCTATTTTTCTTCAGATCAGGGGCCAAAAACAGATAAAAGAAATGAGGGGGAAAAAAAAAACCCAACAAAAAAGAGACAGGAAGAACTTAACAGAACATAGAAACCTGAACTCAAAACCTATAAATGTCTCCGGGCAGCTCTAAGGTAAGAGGTAATGAGAAAAGTATTTGGAACCAGCCCGTGTCAGTCAGGGTGATCCTGAGCTCTCACCTCTCTCCAGACCAGAAGCCTAAAGCCTCCAAGTCTCTGCACCTTTTCCAGCACATCAATACATCTTTAAAAATTATTAGTGTAACTACACTTTCTCCTGTTTTGTCTGCAACCAAAAATGCTGTTGTTGCTGGACTTCACACAGAGATGCCATCGACCACATTAAATCAGGGAGATGCCCCAGTTGGGTCTCTGAGGGGCCCAGCACTGTCCAAAGGCAGGGGACAACGGGGGGCAGGGACCCTGTGAGAAACCCCTCGGGCTTCCAGCAACGATGGGTTTCAAACCTGGCAGCGCTGATTCAACCTCTCATTTCAAAGCAAACAGGAGGAGATCCTGCATTTTCAGGCTGGGACTTTCAGATGGCTGTACCCCAGGATGAGCACCCCAGGCCCCCCGGCACCTTCCTCTTCTCCCCCAGCCAGTTCTATAGCTATTTTCCCCAGAAAAACAGGGGATTTATTCATGCCAGCCAATGAAATTAAATAGTGTAACAAGCAAGACGCGTGTCAGCCATGTGCTTTGGGATCTTTCTAATCAAATATTTTAATAGTACACAACAAATGATGCTGTATACTAATGAATTAAATATGTAACCAAGAAAACTTCATAACTAATAATGAAGAAGAGGTTAAGCCTTTATTGGTGTAACAAACAATGCTACTCCAACTTGCGGAGTAGTTGTCATTTATAATAAATTATGTCTTTGCTATGATATAATTAATTAATTCAAATACGAATTTATTTCCATAATAAAAGACCCAAATAGTGCAATTAGGCTAAAATTCTCCTCGCAGCTTGCTAAGCAAATCTAAGTCCTTATAGCTGTGTTGGCCAGGACGCAAAGAATTGTCCCTCAGAGGCAGCTAGTTAATTTTCAGTAGAAAAAGAGAAAGAATATGATGCCAAAGACTTTGAATCTTCTGTGGCTCTACTCAGGGTCCTGTAGGTATCTGTGGGGGAAATGACGGAGTGCAGACCCCATTTCCCTCTCTCCCAGGAGGTAAAGTTAATCCAAAGATGTTCAGTGAGACTCGCCTTCCCGTTACAGCTCTCCCCAGACACCCGCCCCGTCCCATTATCTAGTCAAGAGTATTTTTATTCCGAAATCATATTCATGGCATCTAACGACAGTGTGATTCATAGCGTCAGAGTTCATAGGGGAAAGAAAAGTGTCCTTCCTCCAAAGGAGCTCGTACACTCATACACATCAGCCATTAGCAATGATGTAAAATTAAAACACTATTTTTGTACCCAGCGTTCGTCCTCTGAACCTGTAACTGGTTCTGTTCTGTTCTCCTGATAATTCAACATCATTCCTTCAAAGTAACTCTTGATTTATATCAGCATAAGATCAGGCTGAAAACTCTGTATCTAGTTAAAACATTTGAAAAAAATATGACAGCATCAATTAATGATTCATTAATAGCTTCTATAGGCTCAAATGTATTTTATTTGCTTTATAGAAGGTGTGGGAGCCACTTTAATGTCAGTATTTTCTCTATCATCACTGCCAGTACCATGACTTGAAGCTCTACTTTATTTCTCATATTAAATAATTCTTGTTTGCACAAGTAACCAAACCACTGACTGTGTGCAAAAGATGGGGAGGCAAGAGGTCAACAGAAAATACTAGTTTTGCTTCAGTTTGGTGCTAATATAATATTTATTTTTTTTTTAAATAAATTTTTATATATATGCATACATATATGAAACAACTGCCCTAAAGAGCAAGCTGCTGAATTTTTCTGGCATGTGTCACAATGTTTAAGGTTTAGAATGGCAATGAACTCTGTTGAAAAAGCTTTTCTGAGCACACGAGAGCATTGCCATTTGCCCGGTAGGCAGAGATTTCAGAGGGAGCTGAAACTGCACCCACTGAACTGCCAGAAGATGCACTCCTCTAACTCAGCGAGGCTGCTGCAGACATAAGGTAGGGTTCAGAGCTACATCCTCCTCCTGTGACCTCTCTCCCTACCAGGAAAGGGGTTGAGGACTCGGGAAAGGCCAAGGGTGTGAAGCCATAGGCACCAAAATTGAGAAAAGCTCAAAACTTTTGCAGGTGTTTCACTGGTTCAACACAATGTCCTGGAAGAGCTCAGATCAAAATGAAGAGCTCAGATCAAAATCAGCCCCTGAAGATGGAAGAGGTGGGTTACAATAAACAAACCCCATGAATTGCATGGGCCTAGTCTTTATACAGAACAAGGGAATTGATCTCCTTTGCATAAAGGCAGAGTGACACCAGCACAACCTCAACAGCCAAAGAGAACCACATCCAGCCCTGGATATTGTCAAAAATAGAACTCCATCCCTGTACTGTAAATCCTACATGATTTGGTTTGGCCACTGTACATCACATTTGACCCTCACATGCACAAAATTAAACCAACACTCCCACCACCCTATTGATTTTTGAGCTTTATATGGGAATGGGAAATAGAGAAAAATCTATTTCTGTCCATAAATAGGTAGCTCAAGAATTGAAAACAAACAGAAATGATGACAGTTGGAATTTCAATGTCTAATGTAAAGATTATGTCACATATGTATGTCCAGTTACACTGACAGATACGTCCTACCTCACACATGCTCTTCAACCTTCTGAAACTTGGCTGTGGGGACTCTGCAAAAAATGAAGCATCTTTCATCCCAGAAAGCAGAACTGTGCACTTCACTGACTGTTTGCATTGACACACACCCTAGCAGGGCTGCAGGTACATTTATACTCCATTTCATGGTATTCTCCAGACATATTTGAATGAGCAGGAAAAAAACCTGTATTATGCCTCACATTTTTTATACATTAAACATATTGCCCTAGTGGGGCAAACACACCTGTCAAAACTTGCAAGCTTTCTTAGCTATACCTTGGTTTCAGAGTGGTGAACACAGAAATCACATCATTTAAATAAATGCCATGTTACATGACAGCTTTGTTTATGCTACATGATAATCTGAGAAGCAGGGGTCGTCAGTGGAGGCAGAAATGGGCCCAGGGCACTTCTATTTTACTTGAGCATCAGTAAGACTGAAAAGAGAAGGAGTGAGCATTAGGTCACTACAGAGCAGTTCTCAAGGAGCTTTTTCTTCTGGGAGAATTTATATTTAGTTTCATAAATACAATCAGTCCATCAGAATGAAGGAGACAGCCTTCCCTAGAAACATTACTAAAAATAAGTTAATACGTATACACACACACACTTATATATTCTCCTTAAAAAAAATTACAATTTTACAATTCTTTTTTTCTTTTCAAGCTATATTTGCAAATTCTGGTTTGCCTTTAATTATGATCTCCCTATACTACTTATTTTTGAAGAACAAAACATGCTTGCTAAATGAATTTTCTCAGCCTTTGCAGGTTTCAGAGCTATTAGAAGCCGTCACTGCAGTGGAGGCTGAGAGTTGTTCTAATCTCAATGGAAAAATATTCTGCTCTTAAAATGCCAGTTAAAAACAGAGCAACTCCACTGTTTTTAATGGAATTCTTTAAGCATTATGCCAGTCTTTCAAGAAAGAGAATTTGGCCAAAAAATGGAGTTTATTTTCTCCTAAATTAGTTGCAGATTATTTCTTAGATAAATAAATATCCCAAACTATGATCTCTGTGGTACCTAACCACTGCTTTAAGCAGGATGGTTAATCTACCACTTTTTAAAATAATTTCACATACATTTTAATGTAAATTATGCAACCCTGCATTTATACAATATTGACTACGTGGTGAACTAAATTCATTTGGATACAGTTACTATAATGGCAGTTTTGACAACACAGTTTCGGGCAAGAGCTCTTGAATCATATGTTTGTGTAACAGCCTTTTTAAGCATGGCAGTAGGCTATAGGCACCCAGAAAGGTAACACAACAGCTTCTACAATGTGTGCATTACTGTCATTTAAAGTAAACCCCAACGATACAAAAACAGGCTGCTTGACAAAACCAAAATAACTAACCTAGCAGACAAATTAAGAATTTCCAACCTCTGTCTCTGTGGAACCTTGTCAAACTCCTGCCATTGCCTGTCACTCACTCACTTTTCTTTCAAGTTATATTTCTGTAGTATTATGTTGCTGATTCATTCATTTTTAAGCTATTTCAACCTAAAACTCAAAACAATGCATTGATCTTTATTTCAGAAGCAATAAAAAATATTGAAAATCATCAAAATTTGACACATATAGCCAAGTTCAACTTGTGATCTCTTACACCTAATTTGTACTCTTGTTATTGTCAAGGTGAACAACAAGTTATGTATTAGAAGGAGAAAAAAACCCCAAAACCCCAAAAGTTCCTGCTTGAAAGAGTTTCCAATCTGGTTGGTAAGCAAGCAAATAGATATGTAAAAATAAATATTGGACACTCTGCTGATAATTTAAGTTATGAAGAAAGACAAGACACGAGTGAAGGGACCTGCTGGTGAACCGGAGGCTGATCCTCACTCAATCTGGATTTTTATGCCAACAATTTAGGAGGCTTCATTCTTTTTCCATATAAATGACAATCTGAGCTGATAGCTGGCAGTGGACGGCAGCAGAGGCAGGAGCAGAGGACACCAGGAAGGAAGGAACCTGCTCAGGATCAGACTATCACTGAGCAGGATTTTCTGTTGAACGCGCTTGTCAAACGCGACCTCTGAGCCTGTGCTGTTTTACTCACCCACTCTCTTATTTCCCTTTTCTGTTTTTATTCTGAAATGCCTGTACATTTTGCGCCTTCAGGTTGAAATGGGAAGAGGGGTGCTCTCCTCCTGCAGCTCTAACCTTTTATGAGGAGGCCCCCAGTTCCCTGTCATCCAAAAGCAGGGAACCCACCGGTGCCCCCAGTCTCCGAGAGAGAAGCGCTGTCGCTCCCCAACAATTCACCTGATCCCAGCACAGGATGTGCTCCAGCCCTAACCCATCCCTGGCAGTTGGGCTTGGCCCTGAAGAACTAAACCTCGTTTCTCTTTATCATCATTTTCTAACATATTTAAATTTCTGGATTCATGTCCATAAGCCCTTTGAGACGACAGCTTCACGGGGTCTCACCAGTGATTGCCCCAGAAGCCAACACACTAACAAATCCAGTGTGAACACCTAAAACGCTTTGCTTTGTTTCTCCAAACATCTGTTTTGGTTGCACACACAAAGATGACTCGGTGGTTTCTGTATTCTACCTTTCACAACAACCATCCCTTGATTTTTGAAAGAGTTAAGGTGTTAACGCAGGAAATCCAAAAGCAATATTTAGGTTTTTTTATATTTGGTTTTGGCCAAATATAAAAATGTCAGTGCAAAAAGCACTTATATTCTGTGATGCACCAGAAATTAAAAGAAAATTGCATTTTTAGCACTCTACTAACTATAGTGCTTAACTGCTCACAAATGGATTTTCATATTTTTGTAGTAATTTACACTGTGCAATAGGAATTGTAACCTAATCCACCGCAATTGCGCGATTTTTTACCAACTTGCTGTTGATAAATAATGCAAGTATTAGGTTATTAAATTTTTTACAATTAAGTGGCTAAGAAAGCTGTTTATTGCCTTCCGTTATCCCCTCTGTTAATAAGATGGTTGTTGCAGATGTTCGTGTCTGCTGCATTGATGTTTAATGGTGCATGATGCTCTAGGTGGTTCCCATAACCTTGCTTTGTCTACTATGAGCTGACTCAATTGATATGATAATAGAGAAAAGAGGTCTGAAACAAGCTGGGCTGTACTGGCACAATTTGCATAACCTTTAAATTTGCCATCATTTGATAGCCAACTGCTCCTAAAAATTCTTATTCAGTTGTCAGCACCAACAATATACTGTACAAAGAGCGTCCTGCAGTTGGACAGGTGGGGAGGAAGGAGAGGGCACGCGAAGTTTGTTGCACTTTGATATTCTGTCAGGAAATGCACTTATTATCAAATTTATAAAGCCAACAATTTGGAGTAGGGTTCTGCAGTTTCACTGGTGATCAATTGCTATTAGCCACAATGCATGGCCTGGCATCTTTTCAGGTTCACAGTACAATATCCCAGTGTGGGATTACAAGGGACATAAATATTTGGTTCCATGGACTCCTCTCTGATGAAGTTTTGACTGCTAATCACCGGGGCAGGCAGAGGATTCGGGAGGGATTAGGGGGGGGGGGGGGCACAGGGTAACAGACTACAGCAAACAAAATCAAACCTTCCAAACTTTAAATCTGCTTCGGGATGACTCTATGTATTCTTTTTAATAAACAACAGGATTATATCATTGGGTGGGTACAGCCAAAACTTAACAATGTAAAAATAGTTAATGTTTACTGTATACACTAAATCTGCTGCCTGTGTATACTTTAAGTTAGGTCTGCTTACTTTACTGGCTTTATTATTGATAACAAAGAGAACAGCTCTGGTGAGAGTCAGCCAGAGCCCACTCTCATTCAAAGGGGATGAACTGCATAAATGTTATTTTTGTGGTATGCAGAGATTTATATCTAAACTGCCACTTCATGTTGTGTATCATGCTCAGGTGTGTCACAGCCAGGTCACTGGTACACGAGCAACGTGCAGGGCCTGCTTTTCACACACAGCATTTAAACCACTTGCACTTTCCTTTATCTGTAAAATCTGCTGTGGAAATCACTGAGCCAAACTGATCATAAAATCTCACAATTCCGCTTTCAGAAAATTAACTATTTTTGACAACTCAAATTAACCTCCCTCTCCTCCCATTCCTCAGTGTTAACTCTAGATGTTGTCTTACACAAATGAATCCTGAACCCCCAAAGTCAGGCGAAGCAGGACCCATTCATCCCTCCCCTTTGTCCACTTTTCCCACGAGCCAGGATCTCTGCTCCGTCCCTCCTCCAGCTAAAGATTTCTCTTCCTATTGCCCGCAACTGGATGCTACAGCAGAGAAACTTCTAATCAGAGGGTGAGTTCTTGCAGTTAATTTTCGTGCAGGGTCACCATACATACCCACATTTTACTCTCTTTCCATTCTGTGCAATTATTTTATAGTGACTATTTGAGCTGGTGAAGATTAGAGGCTTGAAAACGTAAGTTCCATCATTTATGGCAAAAGCAAATAGCTACAATTTAAACTTTTCTACAATGTTCATTCGACTGTAATCACAAGATGGGAAATAAAATCTCTAAATTAAAGATGATAGGCTATCAGAGCCTGTAGGGC
The DNA here is from genome assembly GCA_004320125.1 of Scolopax mira. NCBI lineage: Eukaryota > Metazoa > Chordata > Aves > Charadriiformes > Scolopacidae > Scolopax > Scolopax mira. Next base: position 210,967 of record BJBW01000503.1, on the reverse strand, counting down.
ACCTTCTGAGTAGGGATTCCGCTGTTCAGACTCCTCTGTGATGATTTGTTATGAAGTGAACTGCTGCCTAATAAAAAAAAGGCTAAAGCTGCCAAAACAACGGGGAAAAAACAAGACCCAGAGAAGATATTCTGCTGAGGCGCCGGTGGTCAGAGGGTCCAGTTCTTTATGGGCCTCATGTGAAACAGACAACAAAGAAGATACCTTCAGGTAAGATGTGGGATCAAATGGTCCAGTGAAGATAAAGTTCGCTTTTTGTGTAACCTTTGGGTAGATCCCAACAATTCCATCAGAGATTGCAGCCAAGGTACAACACACAGACAGACACATGGATCAGTATAAACCATTAATATTCATGAATGTTTTAAGTTCTCCATGGCCATAATCGATATCCAATGAAGTTAATGAGATCTTTCCATTGATTTCAAAAGACACTGGGTTGAGCCCCAGAGACAGTAACACCGATTCACTGCAAGGGCTCCAGCTGGAGAAGGTGCCACCCTCCCAGTCAGAATTTCAGCAGTGAACAAAAGATACATTATCTTATTTCAAACTGGTTTTGCAAAATGAGCAGTATACCACTAGAAAACTCAATATGGAGCATTTAGTATCTTTAACTGAAGAGCAATCAAAGCCACAGTAGTTACTTGCGATGTTAATGCCAACATGAGATCCACATTATTTGTTTAAGAAGGAAATGTAGGAAAAAAAAAAGCCTTAATGTGTTATCCTCCCAAAAGGTTGAGATTTTGTTTTAACTTCGAGCCTCTGGAAAGCACTGCTTCAAACTTTTATGTCTTCTAACACATCTAAGCCCATCCAATAGATTTAATCACTGATAAGCAGAGTTAGAAGTTCAAACTGGCCTTGACCTTGGGCAGTATGACATTATCTGAAAACCATTAATGGTCTGAAACTAAAGGAAAAGCTCATTAATAAAAGCAAAACCGTATAAAGGTACAAAGGTAAAGAAAAAAAGAAAAAAAAAAGGAAGTTTTATTAGAAGTATTGATCATGACCTAGGGCACTACAGACATTGATCTTCCCACATCTCCACAGGAAAAAAAAAAGTTAAGCCAACAAATTATTGATCTATTATGAAACCTGCTGAACAAGCCATACACTTAATTCCTTACAATGAAAAAAATAATCACACCAAATTAGGGTAAAGAGAAAATGTATTTCTTAAAAATTATTGATTAAAAAATTACTATCCGAATAATTTCATAAAATAGACACCGTATTAGTATGATTTGTAACTAAATGATGGGAGGGGAGAAGTCTATGCATTGGAAACCTTTAAAGCCTGGGTTTCAGATTTCAACTCATTAAACCATATGCTTTTAAGAAGAAATGGGTAACGTCCAATACTGATTATTGTAGCCACACAGAATGCAAATTCATTCAGCTTTGCTCTCCTGGTCAGCCAAGAGAGGCCTCAAGTGGTTTAAGAGATGGTCTTATTGAAATCCCCCTGCCTATGTCCAGTCCTGATGCTAACTGTGCCTATCTGTTATGGGTACCACCTCCAGGCTTAAAAAGAAGCACAGTTTTGCCTTGAAAATTCCTGATTAATACTGATTATACACAAAAATGTGATTTACCAGCTTCACTCAATTTCTGAGCTAAACTGGTGCTTTAACGTATTAGACCAGAAGAGATATCCTTTTTAAAAATCAATAGGAAATTACTGAAACACACACACATTACATATATACATATATATTTTTACATATATATATATAATTTTTTTTTACATATATAGATATATGCATTCTTTGAGATGCAATAGCTGATACAATTTTAAGTCCAGTTAAGATACTAGTAACCAGGAACTTAGGTTTTAATAATGTGTTTCATCTGTCTAATAAAATGCTCAGACCTCCTCTCCCACACAGCATGAAATTGTGAATGGTCTCAGTTACAAAAAGGTATTACCAGCTTTGCTATTCATTAACCTCTATCAACAAATCTTCATTATTAATCTAGGTTTTGTGGTTTCCTAAATCACAACTAGACTAAAAATCATTCTATTAGGCTTTCTAGCTCATTTCTTATGCCATTAACGGACTAAAATTTCCTTTTTTCCTAAATCAACTTTTCATTTTTAAACTTTTCTTTCCATTTGTGAATATAAATGGATAGAGGAGACTGAAAGTGTGTAATCCCATGAAAAAGAGCACACACTGTAATAAAACTCAACTACTATTTCCCTAGGCCCAAGACACTTGTGTTTGTGTAAACACATGGGAAGGCTGGCTGATAAAAAGAGTTTGTCAAGGTTTTCCTGTCTGGCAGGCTATGCACGAAAGCTGCAAGAAGGAAGGAAAAAACCCACTTTTTCTTGCCTCTTAGAGGAGAACACACAATGCTCAGTATCTTACAGAAAGAGGAGCTGCAAACAGGCCCACCATCAAGTGTCAGCAGTGTCAGCAGTAATAAATACTTGTATGTTTTATAGATAGGCTTACCAGGTAAGGTGCTGGTCCATGATGGCAGCACAACCTGGCAAAGAAAAGCCCACTGGCCTCTCAGAGTCAGTTCTATGCTGGAGCATCAGTCCTTCTGCTTCCCCCCAAAAGCATCACGCCACTATGATTCAAGAACGGCTCTTAAAACCTCTTTAGTTTCCCCAATTTTGTCAAGCCTTCTAAAACAAACAGTTTAAAACCTCTCCTCCCAAAATATTTAAGATCTAACATATCCTTACCAAGTAAAAGAAGCCGCATCATTGATAACGCCATATTGTCCATACCCTTGTTGTTTCATTTAGACAGGTTTTGGTTCTATCCAAACATACCCAAACTTTTAACTTATGAACACGTCTGCATGTATTACCTTAAGAATGGTTGCACTGGGTGACCCCAACACCCCTTTAGCTCAGCATCCTGTTCCAGAGAACAGGTAGAGGTAACGCCTGGTATTATTCCAACACCTGAAGCTTGGTAAGTAGGCTGTAAAATTTGGTGATATTGCAAGTTTCATCGTGATATTTCAATGTGGCTGCATTACACATGCTGTTTAATTTCTGGAATAGATAACAAGTAATAATAACAAGCAGAAATTCACAAAACTATTTCAGTATGTACTACGTGGTAGGTGTGCTACGAGATTTTTAAGGGGAATGTTTCTCATTTTACCACATTTGCCAGCATGGCTAATGCCTTTCCTGAAATGTTCTCAAGTAACATATCCCACAAACTGAAGAAGATGTAAGTGGTTAGTAAGGCCTAACTAAGGTAGCTTTAATGCTTGAATCTTAAAAAAAATCCATTTTTACTACCATATTCTAACAAATGAGGTTATTATAAACATGCCCTTAACAGAGGTGGTCTTGCAAACACTGAGGGGGGAAAAAGAATGGAAAATTCTGTGTTCACGCCTGAACACGCCAGATTTCATCATTCATAACTTGAAAAATGCTGAAGTGATTTTCTTTAAATTTGGATTGTTTTTCTTTCCTCTATTAAAACTATAAAACAAGCCAAGTTTAAAGTTTGTAGCTTCAGCTGTTTTTGAATTATGCAAATATTTCAATATAAAAGTATGTTTTTCCATTGCTGAACTGATTTTGCTCAGACTTTCCGAAGATTTCCCTTTGGGCCAAGACCAGTCATAAAATGTATCTGACTAATTCATTTAAAAAATGTTATGAGCAACTCTGTAAAAGGGATAGCTTTCACAGCATTTGATTCTGACAAATGTTATAGCACACATATAGATATGACATATAGGTTCTTGCCAGAGCTTGCGATTTTTGGTGCGTTTCTTAAAAGCTCCAGCTGCTGAAATCAGGAGATTGCATGTGTTCATTAAATCTCCTCCTTTTCCCAGCATATGTATTTTTTGTGGTTATGGAAAAAAGTATTGAAACATGAAATGAATGTATCCCATAAACTCAAGAACCCTCAGTCAAATCCAGAATCTCCAGGCTGGTAAGAGGGATATGATGGAATAAGTCTGTGGTAGTGGGACTGGAGTCTTGATGGCCAAGTAATTCCCAGTACGGATGAGGAGCATCCACACAAGGTACCAACCCAGTACTGTTCCTCAAATAAACTCTTCTGGTAAGCAAGTCTATAGATCCTATTTTCAGCCATAATCCTCTGTACTGAAAGGATTCATCACAGGTGTCTCTCACAGGCTATATTTTTTCAAGAGAGTTTCATCAAAAGTCAGTTTATCACGTTGGGGACCGATGCCAGAGAAAACGACAAGGCTTTTGTCAGTGCTGATTCTTAGGGTCACTGAGAAGATCCAATGCCTTTAAGTTCTTCAGTAAATAGATAAAAATTGACATCATAAAAAAATGCACCTCGGGTTGCCCAGAGAGGTGGTAAATGCCTCATCCCTGGAGAACTCCAGGTCAGGTTGGATGGGGCTTTGAGCAACCTGGTTTAGTGGAAGATGCCCCTGCTCACTGCAGGGGGGTTGGACTAGATGACCTTTAAATGTCCCTTTAACCCAAACCATTCCATGATTCTATGACACGAAGAGGCAAACTTCAGACAACGATCATTTGCACATGCTCCATGGAGTCTTATTAGAAGCTGACAGTTAATTTAGTCAACATTTCATCTGCCAGAGCTCCTGTGTGCCAATCCTAAACACTCCTTTCCTTCCCTATAAAACACGCTGATCACACTCAGCTCGAATTTGAGCTTGCCTCTTCCTTGCAATTATTCCTACTGACAGAGAACAGGAAGGAAGGGGAGAGAAAGGGGGCCTTGGGGCTGGAGTAGTGTGATGGAGGAGATAGGAACAGACAGTAGAAAAACCCAATGTGCTCCGTAATAAAGAGTATAGAATCTGTCCCTCTGAAAACACAAATAATTCCGACAGCCACAGAAAGTGGACTGACAAACGGGAAAGGCTTAGATTGGGATTGCTGATGTGGTTATTGCTTCTCACCATTTTCATGATCTTCTCCAGCTACAGGGACCTCGAAGTTGCTTGTCAACTGAGTGCCTACAGCTCGTGGTCCATTTGAGGGGGGCCACCACCCGTTTTGGCGGGCATTATAACAATGTTGTATAAACTGCAGCAATTCATAAGACGACTAACCATCTTTGCAGTAGGGCTGGGCCAGAATTTTAGAGGAAGTAGATGTTTTAACGGTCTCAGTCTAAGCTCCTTCCCTCGTCTTAAAGAGCTATATTCTCAGAACATTTTGGTTAATCTTTCCTTCCTTCTGGTAACAAACCGCACCTTTCTGCTCTACGCTCTACTCCTCAAACACCTGTTGATACTTCCATTTTCTGGAATGTCCAGGAATCAACAAGTGTTGCCACAGTCCTCTCCACATGTAACGATTAGCTACATCTGGCTAATTCCACATCTAATAAAATCTAATTAAAAAATTCCACATCTAATTTCCACAATGTACAGTACATATAATTCTGTGCCCTTTCACAAATGAGCTGGAAACATGCACCAACCCCTTTTATCCATCCTATTGCCTTTCTTTCCAGCCAGAGCTCATAGAGCTCAGTCCCAGGCAGAGAGACTGAGTCAGAGTCCTGGACAGAGAGAGAGACCTTTCCACAGGGAAAATGGGGAAGGGGAGGAGGGACAAAAGGTATAAGCCCCAAAAAGGCCCAATTCACCTTAGAGTCTCTTACTCTCACACCTGTAAGCTCCAGCTCCATCCTGGGCTCTTTCAGACACCAACTAAGATGATTGGAATACGTGATCTGCCCAAACTGCTGGTGAAGGATGGCTAAAGGCAGTACTAGAAAGGGAAGAAAGAGTAAAGTGCTTTGCCTGGATGCTGACCCCCTCTGGTTGAGTCACTACTGACATTGTCCTTACTATTATTAACCTGCACAAAATATAAAACAGAACGAACCAACAATCATATCCAAATCCACAGCTGGCTTTACAAATACTATTTTAATCTAGGCACAAACTCTTTGAGACAGAAAGGCAGGATAAACAACTACATACAGCCTGCTTTTTCAAAAGATGTACTCCTCTTCTATGCGTTAGAAAAAGGAAATTATTTTTATACTGGTAACTACTCCTAAATGCAGTAATTGTTCCAAAGATCATTTAGAAACTTTTTACACTTTCCACTGCAGGTTTCAAAACACAACTCGACCTAATTAGTCCTGAAACAAGTGTGTTAGCAGTACTCTATGTCATCCTGTGGCATCATCATCTGCTAAATTAAGGGCCACGTTCTCCTTCTTTCATTATTATTATTTTAATGTGGGGAGGTGGGAAAAAGATGATCCCCACCAAAGGAAGGAAAAAGGGGGAAAACAATAACAAATTGGTATCTCTTTCGAGAATTGCCCCACAGGCCAAACATTTTTATGTTCTTAATCATTATTAAATGACTTAACATGACACACAGAGCCTGGCGAATGATTGCATCCTGACATGAGAACGAATTACAAATGAAATGAAAGATCAAGCTGTATTAGAGGACTGCCTCTGGGAAATGAAAATCTTTAATTCTCTTTTATTATTGACATTTATTTGGCTGCCATGAATAACAACATAGCAAAGAGATTCAGCTATGCTTGTGCACTGAATAGCTTATCCCACAGCTCAAAACTGCCTTAACATTTATCATGTTTGCTTTTGTAGCTGACACCATTGCACACACTCTCTATCCATCTTGCATTTATCATGCATATAAAGTGCATTCTCTAATTTAAGTTCATTTCATAGCGAACAAACAGCTAAGATTAGCAAGTGTCAGTCCTCAAATAAGCTCCCAGTTGTAAAAATATCAAAGAAGGGATTAATGGATTTGTTAACAACTCCAGTTTGAAGAATAAAATAAGTACACAGTGAAAATTAAATAAGAGCACAGGAGGGTTACATATAAGATTTAGGTTTACTACCGTTATTACTACCTCATGTATAAAAACATTTTTATATTGCTATTTTTCAGCCAACTGTACACTGTTCAAGTGGAGTGCCTCCATACGGGCCATTCACGTAATGCAGTGACTTTCTGGAAGCAACACTTCCATCATTACTCAGTGAGACACACACCCCCAGCTCTCAATGACTGCTTTCTATTTCCTGTAAACCAGTTTGTAGCTAACAAAATAAGGGAAGAAGCAAACTGTTGGAGAAATCATTCCAACTGCTGCTGAGAATGATCTATATAGCAGTGACATACCTGCTTAGTGCTGAGCCCTGCAGCCACATTCTGAAGCCAGTTCTGATTTTGAGGCAAATATCATATGAGTAAGCACCAGTCCCTCAGGTGCAAAGCTTCCTCAACTTCACTTGACTTCCAAAGGAGGAATTCAGCCCTGACTAATAACTTACCTTGTGAAGGAATGAACGACTAAAATGGCTTGCCACAGCACATGTTTTTAATAGCTTTATTTAGTCTAAAAGCATAGGTGGACAGAATTAAAGAGACTGTCAAAAGGTAGGCAGTCAGGTTTATAATGCTTAAATCTGTGCTCGTACATCATCAATTTAGACAGCACAAACTACTTGTATCCCTGCTGGAACACCTTTTTCCCACGTACTCCTTTCAGAACAGAAGAGCAGACGGCTGAGAAAAGCTAAAGTGAGACTTTCTGCTCAAAGCAAAAAAGCCTGGAAATTCACTTAGTACTGGATTTCACTTCCTCCTCTTCACAAATGTTTAAATATACTATACTGTTCCACAGCTGTTCTCAGTAGGCATAGTGTGTTCTTGTTTGCAGCAAAGATGGCTACACAGATAAAATCCCAAGTCATAAAAATCTGAGTAAAACCAACTGGATCAATATTTTAGATCTATGCTATAAAAAAAAAAAGAACTTAAGATGTTCAGAACTAAACTCTCAGGCATTTTTGTGAAATATTAACTTCTCAAATTCAGAATCTTAAAACAATTGAAAGCATTGACAGATGAGAACCATGGCCTAACATCAAACGCTTTGACGAACATTTAACAGTTATAATTTGTAAACCCACAACTTGTAATTGATTAACTAGAATATTTACTATAAGCAGCAATGGAGATTTGAAATATATACCTGTAGCCATTACAGTGTCATCTTTCCCTTGGGTAAAGACTACGATTCGTTGCCTTTTAGTGTTCACCTTTGGCAGGGCTTGTGTCTTCCGGGCTATCTCTTTAATGTCTTCAGTCTATTAACAGAGAAGGAAAATTCTTGTTACCAGCATACTAGAGCAGTGAGAGATTAGAACTTTATTAGCAGATCAAAGATTTATTTTCTTACAGCTAGGTATAAAATAGTCTTTATTGTCAGCAGAGGAAGATTTTCAAAGGAGGAATATTTCATTCTCCTAAGGGTTTATGTAGTACTATGAGACCATTGTTTTTAATCTTGATAATGATAGTTCAGCTATTCCAATTGCTGCAAAACTGCAAAGCTAACAAAGGAATTATAGAGCATTTCCTAATGAGCAATTAGTGGGTTTCTTTGCTGCTGACTGGATTCTAACCTTACCTATAATAAAATGAAAAATAAAATTGGTAAGAGAATTCTTTGGATAAACTCTGAGCCTGATTTTCATCCAATTTAGCCAGGTTTTATAGTACCATAATCCCTCTGATTTCAGCAGGATTAGAAATGCAGTTTCTCTAACTTTTTTCCCTACATAACTGGTCCCGGGCAGTAAACTGAGCACCTGAGAGGCTGTGAGCCCAGGTGAACACCTGCCTCATTGAGATGCTGGAGTAAAGCAAGGGGTGAAAGCGATACCCAGTGGGGCACAGAACATCCCTGACTTTCTGAAGGAGGGCTAAGCTGCAAAAATTTCAGAGATCTTGGCTTTAAAGGGACTTTGCCTGTAGACCATAGTGCATGCAGCTGGGACCAGAGACACCAGCGCACTGGGCCAAATCTCTCATCCTTCTCATGGCTTCGACACCAACAAGTGTTAAATGTTTAATTTGATTAATTTTGAAACTCTAACAGCACAGCTTGCCATTAGAATATTGTACTTCCCATTCTCATAGGTGCCCTATGATCTCAAACACAAGGATGTCAATTTCTAATTCACTTAGTTTTTAAACTAATCTAAATATAGGTATTCCTGTTATTTGTATCTGCATCAAATCCTTTTATAATGCTGAGTGGGAAGCTTTTGTTCTCAGATTTATCTCAAGTCAGTAAGTCCCACAAATTAACTTTGGTATATGTAAACCTATTTCTTGCCATCATTTATATTTTTTCTTTTATTTTTTTTGACATTAGGAAAAGGAAGGAAGACTATAATTATTCTCTGTGCTACTTACTATGTCCCACTTTATTCATAATGCTATCCTTTTTACCCCAGTTTGCTCTTGTTTTACAAGCAACTGTAAGTGAAACAGCTGATTTGGTAAGGGCCCAGTGTTGAATATATGAAAACACATATATATATATACAATATAACAACACATACTGCATCATTTTGTGTCCTGTTTGTTATGAATCCCAACTCATTTTTTAACAATTACATAAAGAAATAGAATTAATTTACAAAGCTGTCCAGAGGGGTTTCCAGTCATTTACCAGAGTTGTTACAATTAATTTATATTATTAAAAACCTGATTTTTAGCTTTCAAAATCAGCATATAGTGTTATTTTGAAACTCAGGTACAGTATGTGCCATTTTGACTGCAGCTGCTAATTTGAACAAGAGATTGATTATTTTTCATCAGCAGGTCAGTTAACACTGACCTATAATCTGCATACCATTCAGTCCTGGTTACTTGCTGATTTTTGCTGATCTTGTTGATCTTCAAACATTTTGCCTTTTGCGTGGACAGAGAATGTGCCTGGGCTATATATTCACCAGTATCTATTGATGTGAAAATCACCCAGCTCTTTTGCAATACTTTTAGCCTCCCGTTGATTTCTCCAACTCTGAAACCAGTGAGCCCATTGATTTAAACACATTTGCCAAATGAGAAAATAAATTCCCCTTACTAATATGTCTCTTTACCCCTTTTACAAATTCTCTCATACTTTTAATTTCCATGTACTACATACTAATTTATGTTATTTCTTCCTTCCTCCTACTTTGACTGTTAATGTAGCTTTTAGAAGGCAACGTTTTCCACCAGAGAAGAACAGGAGGAACTCTGGACCACTCTGTGTGGACTGAGGACTGTGAAAAGGGGTCATCTTAACCCTAGTCTCAAGCTGAGGAGACCCTTAAAGATGCCAGAGAAAAAAAAAACAAACTGAAATTGCTGTTCTTCTGTTTTGAAATGTCTTTTTAAGAGACTTGTGAATAGCTGCTATCAGCTGGTGGCACAAGCTGTTGAACAGGGGATGGATGGAGAATTACAGCCCTCCAGCTTGGTAATATGTAGGCTTCTGAAGGTTCACCTGAATTCCAAACTATTTCAGGCCTTGATAATTAAGAGATCCATGAACTAGAAAATGCAATAAAGCATCCTGGAGATCAAAGGAAACTGGGGAGAGGTGTTCAGTTTTTGTTAAGTAGCAACTGGCTACTTGTGACTTTATTAAGCACATCTACAGTGAAGCAAAGCAGGCACAGAAATCAAAGAGCTTGAAGATATTTGTGTAACATATTTACATGCACTTTAAATTTTAGAAGGAAAATGAGGGAGTTATAACAGGAGAAAATGGCAGGATCAAGAGACGATTTTGTCACTTTAAGGAAGAATAAAGATGAATTTATATGAAGGAAAGAGGACCCCGAGGAAAAAGATTACTGAAGAATGATGGTAAAGGATGAAATAAAGTAGATGGTGAAAGAAATCAAAAAGCACCTATGTTTCAGGAATAATTAAATATATAATAAGCGTGAACAATAGAAGGAAAGTATTTAGGGGAAAGGTGGCATTTCAAAACAGGATGGTTTGGAGACGTGTCTGAGTGTGCAGAATTCAAATGTAACTGAATAGCAACTTTCATGAGAATTAACTTGGCCATTTTTAGTTCAAATCACTTTCTATACTAAAATTCTTCAAAGGAAATGAATAAAATAGAGCTTATATAACTCTACGAGGAGACTTTAACTTCTCCACAGTACCTCTCTGCCTGAGCCGTTATGTTATATTTTGATGGTAAAAGTACGATATTTTATAATATGTGAATATTTACAGCTTATGACTGCAGAGGTATTGTGCCCCTCATTTCATTGTCAGGCAAACATCACGAGATGTTGTCATCTCCTATTTCTGTTCAGAATATACATAGTATTTTCAAAAAGCTGTAATGAATAATATTTGTCTTGCAATGACTCATACTTGCATGCTTATCAAGACTTTCTCATACATCCTGTACCTACAGATAGGGGTGATGGTTGGACTGTACTGGTTGTGGTCCTACAGCCTCTATAACGTGTACTAAATTCATGGGATATTCACACGTACCCAGTTATACACTACAATCTGATTTAACAAAGCTGACATACAAATCTCATAACAGCATGATTTGCCTATTGATGCTGCACCTGAAAACCCTTGCACATGGCATTCAGTCCAGCAAGTAAGTGGGCCTGTGCAGTGGACCTCGTTAACTTGAAAAAATTTGGTACAGAGTACCAAAACTCTCCACTTTGATTCCCCAACCAATACAGACTTAGGAGGACACCTCTGCCTCCAACAGGAAAATTATTCTGCATGGCAGCTGCTATTAACCCTTAGACACACACTGCTCCATTCACTTCATTTTACTTCTGAGTTGACAGACAAAATTGAACCCTGAGTTTTATGTTAAAGGAGGATGATGTTTTCCTAATTCCTGCATAGAATAAACAGCAAGGTATCACTTTGTAAAAACAAAGCCTCGTAAACCTTTGTCCTGGTGAATTTTGTTACGAAACATATTGCAAACATCCAGTGAAAATATACTGACAACCGTTCTACCACTTCCAGGGGAACCAAGTCCAGGAGCTTCCCTGGGACAAAAATTGTAGCTATTATAATGCATTATTGAGATGACTGTAACATACAATTAGGATGAAGCACTGTCTTCACAGACAGGGAATTTACGATTTATTTAAGAGTTATAAAATGTCATAGAACACGAAACTCACAAAGAAGAAAACACTGATGCACTCCAGGAAGAGACTGCATCAGAAGTAATGTTCTACTTTTGGTTATTACAGATAAGTGTTGGTCAGGAGATAAAATGAAGGAAATAACGGTCTTCAAATATCGTGATTGATTTTACAAAAATTCTTTGGATTTCAGCAAAGCACATTGGAAAGCTAACTCTTGGTAAGGTGAAGCAGAAAAATAAAAATTCCTTTGAATGTGGTTTCTCTTATAAAAGAAAAAAACAGGTTCGTGTCATGGAAGTGTTTTCTCCTGCCTATGGCAAGACTTTGTTTCTTCAAAAAAGGTGTATTTTTTCCTGTAGTTGACTTTACTGGTTTTACTGGACTTCTTTTTTTTGCAAAAATTGTTTCAGATACACTTAGCTTGATCAATATTTAAAAGATGCGTGTAGTTCCCCATAAACTGTTGAAATTACTGGGAGGTAGAAAAGGAGATGATAAAAGAAAACAGCAAAAAAAGAAGCTAGTCAGAACTTGATTCTTCCTTCTAGAAGATTTCTGCTGATTTTTGTTAAAAAATTCCAGGCTGCAATTCAAATTCAGCTATCAGCATCTTTTCATAGTTTCTATGATAAATATCCTCTTGATTTTTGCTCTGGTCACTCCTGTCCTTTATTTTTCCATGTTTCTCCAGTTCTCTGTTCTCAATATAAATTGAAGAGTTGCTGGATTTTTTTCCTTGTTTTTAATTAAATAGCCTATTGAAGCTCTTTAAGTTTTTCCTAAGATACCTTCTCAGGAGTGTGATATTTTTTCTTGCCTCCACAGCACAATGGGAAACCAAGACAGTGGACACTTATCAAGTTTTACACATCTCTGTCAGTATACTTGACATGTGAGTTGTTGCCAAGCAAGGGGGTAATAAGAGATAAGATCATAATCATTGTGCACTTTACTGATATGCTGTAATCAAATGTGGCAGATTTAGGATGTTCAGAAGGAACTGTGCTAGAATCTCTAAGCAAGCACTAATGGAAAGGTTAATACGATGGTAGTTAGCAGACACCAGCAAAAGCAGTTTGTCACTAGAACTGAATTTAAACCAGGCACATTCAAAGTCTTTAGCTCAAGGGGGCAATAAAAATATAGAATGGGGAGACTTAATACACTACTTCCTTTCTTTTTTATTGTCTAGCTACCAGAGGGTACCAATAATTTGTTATGCTTCATATTATATTTGGAGGCATCTGTGAAATTCGTTCATTTGATAGAATAAACTCCAAGTGTATTTTTATGCTAACAATACAGATTATACAAATGAAAATTGACAGTGATAAAAAGTCTTGATTTCTGCAAAGCAGCCACATGAATTTGGGAAACATAAAATGAAATGGCACAGCCCACAGTTTTAATATCTAAAACACTGGTGGCATTGATGTACTTGCCGGTGTATGGTTCTAAAGAAATCTAAATTGTAGAACAAAAGCTGTCAATCTTTCCCTCCTCTTTTTTTTTTTTTTTTTTTAATATGCAACCATCCACACACAAAAGTGGCACGTTTTTAAAGAGATGTGGTTTGAATTGCGCGGCTTCTGTTATTTATGCAAAATGGGTGTAGAGCAGTCAAACTCCTATCTATTCTTTTACACTGCAAACAAATCAATTAAGGTGGGTCTTATTGCAATGGAAAAAACCCAACATGTACAAGGATTTATGTGTGTTCAGTTCTGCAATTTAGATTTCAGTAAGATCACTTACTATCTGCAAAATTAGCACAACCGTTGTCACAGTAATTATAGTATTTAAAACCTGCCTATTTGAATTCAGCATTAGAGACCAATAGCTGATAGCTCTCCAGATTAAGTTATCTGAATTTAGCCAATGGGAGATGCTATTCAAATAAATACCTCGAGAAGATGAAATCAAAAGCTCTGAAAATCACTGTAAAATCAACAGTGTTTACTTCGAGAAAGTAAAGGATCATACATTTTTAGAGCACAGATGGAAAACACCAACTCGAATATGTTTTGAAACACAAATTCTGCACTACCCCTTCAAACGAAGCTGTTTGTAGAAGCACGGTTTACATTAATCAGTACCTAACAATTTTATATACAACCTTTCTAAAATTCATTTGCATAATGATAATCCGCATATGGCAGGGTTTAAGTTATTGAAGCGGTGTTATATTTCACTATTTAGTCTTGCTTCACCACTGCTTTAGCAGTGAATCCTTCTGGAGTGTAATGCAGCTAATGAGGTAGCTTTTTAACTGAACAAACTGACAGGTCCCATATCTGCAGAGGCAGCTTGAAACCGTGCCCAACCTCTCGGCTTCCCAAGAGGCTTTTCAAAATTCAATAAATAACATCTGTAGGCGATGTTGGGTGCAGACCTAGCAGAGTGCGTCATAACACTGAGCTGGCAGAACAAAGAAACCATGACGACTGCCAAGTTTCCATGGCAACCGCTGCGAGGCTTGGAGAGTATAATAGCACATCAATCATTGTCCAAAAGAACTTCATTATCAGCAAGAAAAAAAAACCTTTAGGATCTGTTTAGTGTGCAATTGTGGGTTAACTCACCTCAAAGCCTTGCTCTCTAGCAAAAGTGGCAGCTTCCTGAAATAATAAAAAAAGAACAGTTAATTATAAAGTGCTAGATAATGAAGAAATAACACATTTTGAAACTCATTCAGCCCGTTTTCTTTTTACACGATTATCTCAATATACCCACATACAGTTGTTCAATTCTGATAGTCGCAGCAAAAGCTTCCCCCTCCTTCCCTCAAGCCCAACAACAGTACAATGTCAACACACTTCACAAGTTCAAATAAAGGAGGTACAATATGTTTTTTTCCAGGCGAGGAAACTTACTTCTGGAGATAGGACTTCGACTAGGAAACCACTACTTCAAATCCAGACAAATATCCTTTGGACATATTTTTAACGGAAATTGTATCGTATCTCCATTTATGTATGGCACTTCATGGGATACAGGTTATCAAGGCATTTTAAAAAATCATTTGTCATCTACAGTGTATTAAAAAAAAAAATAGGATCACAAAATGTGTTCAAACCCTTGTGGTGGAATCAAATGAGCATTTTAAAATACTCTGATGTCTTAATCACTGCTTTAGGCAATGTAACTATGTTCTTTTCCTGAAAGAACAGAGGAAACATCAGGGTATCAGAATGTCCTCATTTCTTATTTATATTAATGGAAGCAATTAAAATGTGTTTTGAAATAAAAGCAAGGAGACAGAAGACAATAGCAACATTTTTCCCTTACTCCCTTTCTACCTTAACATTGCAAATATTGCAGCAAACCCTCCAAGTCTTTTATGTTTTAACTCGCATTCTTCCAGATTATCTTTGCCAAGTGATATTAATAGAGGGAGAAGTCTTGAGCCAAAATGGTGAGTTGATCCAACTAAACAAAAATAACTCCCATACCAAACCATTTAAGTCCCGTGTCCCTGGGACAGCTTTCAGCGCTGCACAAAATAGCCACTCGTGGACCTAGATGATCTGCCAATTTTGGGGGCCATGTAAGAATTTGAAGTGGGTACAATTGATTATAACAACAGCAAGTTGAGGTTAATAAAATGTGATAAGCTGAAAAGCACAACTCCTCGGGCTGCTTCACTGCAGAAACATAAGGCTGACCGGGTTAGCCTTAGCTGATGTTGACAGAAAAACTGAATCATGGGCCTGACAATTGGGTGCGGGCAAGGTTAGCCACTTTGACAATTTACTTACAATTGAATTCCTTCTTGTACATCACACAGGCAATGACATTTGCTAGCCTGGCTGTCAAGAAGGAGTGTAGGGTTCAGAGATATCATGCAGTGTTTTCCTAAACCAGCATGTGATTAACAAAGCCTATGCTCGTATGAAAAAGGGCGCCCGTGAGCGCCCGCTCTGAAGTGATGCACGTACAATGAACCACCAACACAATCAAGAAAGCCTCAAATGGGCCCAGGACACAGGGAAAAAAATAAAAATAGAAATAAGGGAGTGGTAAGGTGGCAGAATAAGAATCAGACTAAAAATTACGTACTGTAGCCAAATTACTTCTTTAACCTCGGGATTTTGGTCGTGCAATTGAAATCGGAAGTTACGCTGATCTGTCCTAAGGGGGTTTCTTTAATGTCCCAATGCAGCAGGACATTAACATCTGTGTTAAACCATTGTTTGGCCAGGAAACTGGACACCAGTGCATTCTTACATCTGTGAAATAAAAACTATTCCAGTTAAGTAGTGTTTCCTTATGTGGGAGACTTTGAGAGAATTCATCTTAATTTTCTGTACTGGGGTACCCATGCATAGCACATGTGGTTTGAAAGACCTGGCTCTTCCACAAGAAAGGATAAATGATTGCACATTTGTTAAAAAAGTATCTCATCTTCAGATTTTCCTGTTAGAGCTTCATCTTTTAGCCTGGTCTGCTGCCTGGCTACATGAATAATGGCAGCTAGCATACAATCATACATTTTCCTGCAGTTGACCTCTAATCTAAGGGTGTCTGAACGCGCCAAAGAACAACAGCAATCTTAATTTTCTTCCCTCCTATCAACCCAACCTCAGAACAACTCCTCAGCAGCTTCTTTCAGCAAGGGCTGTGCCTACAGCCCCCTAAGAGTCAGCCTCTCTCAGAATTATAGCCCTTTAAGAATTAAGACCCTTCCAGTAAAAAAAAAAAAAAAAGAAAGAGATAATAAAGCTCTAAAAACACACGTTTGGGGACTACAGTTTGGTCTTTGCAAAATGGTGAGAAACGTGAGGCAGGCCCTGAATGCCAGGGACAGTTCAAAGTAAATTAACCAGATAAAAGCGATGAGAACCTTTTAGTATCTATTCACAATAACAGTGAGAACAGGAAACAAGCAGCCCCCATCTGTGCAGCCCTAGGGCACCTCATACTGAGCTCCACGGCTCTAATAAAGTAGTCAGGTTAAAATCTAAGTGGCTGGAACATGTGGAGACTGCTAGGGTTACAGCGGCCAGCCAGGGCGTTCCCTGATGCAGGTGATAATCAGTATGATAATCACTATATTTACAGGCTTTCCATTTTATATCTGACATTGGAAATCACGAAGAAGGAGGGATTAAGGAAATAAACAACCTACACAGAAGCTTTAGCGCTCCCCGGAGAATGCAGCATTTCCATTCATGCGTGACAGGCGACAACAGCAACGCAAAACAGCCACAGAACAGAATTTTCTTAGGAGGCTTCATTTCACATCAGGAGTTCTTTCAGTTTTGATAAACTTTAGACATCATTCACTCATTACTCCAACTCAGCATTTTCAAACCTATTTTCCATTATCATCTACAGCAAAACATCTCATTGCATAAAATCCTCCCCCCCCCCTTTTTACCTTTTCATACTAAATATATTAAAAGCTCACTCTCCTTTTTCTATATAATCTTTTTACCATCCGCGACAGCGAACTTATTGTTGCACCACCTAAAGTAGAAACGGGATTTGTTATCAATTATGAAACATTATTTGGCTCATGCAGTTTGGTGAAAAAAAGAAAATAATCCTAACTAGTCACACTGAAAAAACCCCTGTGTACAGCGTTTCTTCATGGGAGTAACACAATGTCACCAAAGTTAACACACACCCTCTCTCTGCACAATAGCGAGCAGTTTACACAGGAAAGTGAGATAAATTAAAGAGATAACAATAAAAAAAGACAACTTCCTTTAGTAGTGGCCTTGCTGTTAAGTTAGAAGTTCTTGCTAGCTGAAAACTCCTTCCATTCTTGCATGTATTTTATTGCTGTTGGAGTCCCAGCATTTAGTAAATGGAGCTGTCTATAATCTACACTGGGGCTAATTGTAACAGGACTTGTTAAAATTCTAAGCCCTTTTATCACCAGCAACACAAACTATTTGTTTATAAGTAAACAGAAACATACCCTCCAACCACAGGATTCATTAGCATCTGCAGTCCTAGGAGTATTCGTTAGCCCCCTGCCTTAGAAGAATTTTATGATTATAGAGTTAAGATGGCTCAACTTCAGTATCTGTACATTTGGTTTGCCATAACACACAGAAGGCACACTATATATTAAATATACTCCACACATCCAAATTTTTTTTTGCGGGTACCAAGGTTTTATGATGACTCGATCAAATTATAGCAAAATGGTAACAGCATGCATGTTGGGTTAAATTTAATTAATGTGGGCCAACGTAAAACTCGTGGAGTTGCATTGAACAGCATTTAAAACCATGTATTGCTGAAATTAGGTGACAAAGGCTGTTTCAAAAGCACCACCAACAGTATTATCTACAATATGCATTTTAACCTTTATACAGAGAAAAGAAGCACTGTAAACTAAATTTGCATTTCATTGGTGAAATCAACATTATCTCATAAAGAAATGATAAAACAGCAGGACTGCAATGATACCCTTGTACACTGAATGCATTTCCCATAATTACACAAGAAAGCAAATGCAGGGGACACTGAAGCTAATCCCTCCCCTGCCATCCTTCTTGGTAGAGGAAACATCTTACAGAATAATCCAAACTCAAAAATTATAGTATTAGCCTGTGCAGTTCTCTCTAATTCCCTATTTTCCCTTGGGGAAAAAAAATAAAATAAAATAGGATTTCACATTTTTTTAATTGGGGGATTACTGGCAGGTTTTGAGGGAGTTCTATTGCAATAACTGAAAACTTCCTGACTTACACAAAATAAGCCCAAAACAAGACCTACTCACATTTTCAGGAATATCACCCTCTTCCTCTGCATAACAAATCTGTGACTTAGTCAGTTCAGCCTGGCTCGTGCATCAATGTAATCTTAAATCTGCACACACACAGAGCAGAGGTGTAACTAGGGAGGAGGATTTTGCAGTATATCAGAGTGTGTAGAGACAAAAAGAAATCATAAAGCAAACTTGAGTGGACCCACTCAATCCAAACCAGTAAGTGACTATGAGGATCATCCACTTAGTGTCCACATTTGATGGAACCATTCCTACCAGTACCAACCATGTTTGATTGTAACTTGAACAGTGCTTCCCCCCACTATACCTTACAAGACTTTTTTAACTGCTAAAATCTTCTAAAAATCAATCTTAAAACATTTTTTTCCTCAGCTTCAGGCTACTGCCGTTGTATGACTGTCTGCTAAGAAGTATGAATTGTTAGTTTTCTTTCACTTACAGTGTTTGCTTGAACACATTAAAGGCTACGATTATCTCACTCTGATAACTCCCTTTTTTCTTCAGTATAATCATTTAGCACTATCCATCCCACTCACGAGTTCATCTCTAAGCCTGGTATAACTTTGTCTTCTTTGTATCCTCTCTTGCTTTTCTACAGCTTGCCTTGTTTGCTGCAACAAAGCGGTAGTTGCATCCATTTTCTCTAGCATTAAAACCCTGTTATCTAAATGAAAAAGGTGACAACAGAGTAAAATAAGCAAATAGATATATAGGGAAGACTTTCATGCAAGTGATGCACACTGATATCTACAACTTCATTCTGTAAAAGATTGATTCAAATTATCAAAGTTGTATTACATTGGCAATCTCCTTTCTTAGAGATAGGTGCTAAAGGTTTGTATTTCTGCAAGACATTTATATTCATGATTTCCTAAAAGACAGTATACTTGCAAAGCTCTCTAAAATAATAAAAAAAACCCCAACAACAAAATTTCATGTAATATTTGTCTCACTGCACTAGAGAAACGTGGAAGTCTTCTGCTTTATTGTAATATAATTACAAACACTTGTACTTCAGTTTTCCTTAGGTAAGCACATTTGTCCTTCCTATCTCTCTGTCCCTTCTGCCATCTTGCCTTGTCCTTAACAAAGAGCTTTTTAAATAAAATTCTCTGCTTTCAGAGCTATACCCTTAGTTTTATATACCCTGTAGGTGCTGAGAACCTTCGATTTCAGCAGTATCTGTTGTCCCCAGTAACTCTGAATACGGGCCCTTAAAAGACACCTTTTGTTAAAATCTCCATCTTCTTTTTTGTCAGAAGATAAGTCATGAAGAATACTTTATGTCAAGATTATTATGTGCCCTCCTTTTGGTGTTTGCTTCATAGAACACTCATCCCAGTGCGGGAGCTAAGCTCCTAAGGAGGATGGGGGGGGGGCTACTGAGCCCCCCATGCCATGTTTTCCAGCTCCAGGCAATCTATGCTAAATATGACCCTGGAAATGTGGCTTAAGGCACAGATAGAACAATGGATTTTCAGTTGCTGCCCTTGAATTATAACAGAGATGTCATACATACACCCACTAATTTCACAACACAGTTGGTGGGGTGTTCTTATATCAAATTCAGGTATTAATGCAGCCCATAAACATGGACCAATATAATCTGTCTTTATACCACTCTCTCCTGTGAATGCTACACAAAGCCAAACTCGGTTCTTGCCTGATTTTATTGCCTATCTCAATTTTAAGTGAGAAAATAATAGATGCATATATATACACACATATATTGACAGACATACACTTCTTAACATGCTGAATTAACAGCATGCAAGAACTAAGACTGTTCATCTGCTATGCACGTAGGGGTGAAGTCAAAGCTGTGGTAATGATAACCATGACTTACCCAAGGAATCAGAGGTGGTTACTGCTAAAGACTACCTGATGATTGCTTGAAAACATCATTTCAACAAAGGGCTGCTATCATTCTGTTATTTAAAATGAACGGATGGAAAGCCTACAGGACACAGTTCCAGCTGCATCACTAACCTTTAGTGCCAACCATATATTTATTGCAGTTAGTGGTAAGATACACAGGTTCCTCTTCAATTCACTGCTAAATAGTGCTAAACTGTTACTCAAACCACTGCAGATTGTCCTACACAGGCTTTTGTGTCATTGTAGTCTCATTTAGACAGGTGTTACTTTCAGGTCAATTATTACTACACTGCACTCTCTCGAAGCAATACAAGCTCATATGCCTTTATTAAAAAATGGCCATTTATCAAGGCATTCAGGGCTCAGGAGGAGAATGCGATTTCATCCTTTTTTAACTTCTTTTATTTCCCCCAGAGACATTTCCTTTAATATGGGTCATATGAGAGTTTGAGAAACAGGAGTCAAAAGAACCTCCCAGCATATTTTCTGAACTAAACATCTATCTGGTGAAATTCTGCTACAGCTGATAAAATCTGAGCTATACTTGGGGACGCGTTACGTGGATGTAATGCATCCAAATTATTTTGTTTGACAAGTGCAAAGACTAATCTTTGATTCAGTCAGTAG
Organism: Scolopax mira; assembly: GCA_004320125.1. Classification (NCBI taxonomy): domain Eukaryota; kingdom Metazoa; phylum Chordata; class Aves; order Charadriiformes; family Scolopacidae; genus Scolopax; species Scolopax mira. The sequence goes on along the minus strand of BJBW01000503.1, from coordinate 189,765 downwards.
CATACACCTGCTCACGTTTCAGAGAAGATCAATAAAAGCTGGGCACAGAACGGACAGACCCTGCACACAGCTTGAGAATCAACACTGAGAATCAGCAGTATCTGAGCAAGTATCTACCCCTCGCTGGTTATTACCGAAGAAAGCACAGCTGGCATCAATTGGATGGGCAGATTATCATAAAGGAACACTGAGGTGGTTTTTTTCCCCTCTTTACTTTTCCCATGAGCAGTGCCAAACCCCAAAATTGCTTTTCTTCATAAAGGACAGTCCATATCAAATCCTAAAATATTATCTCAGCTTGGTCCAGTAAAGATACTGGTAAAAATATCTACACTATCTCCACTCAATATGTGAAAATATAAAATAGTAATGGTCAGTGCAAGTGATTAATCAGAACACGTATAAATACCATATGGGGTTAAAGTTGTAATGTTCAGAGGGGGTTCTGGCAGACGACCAGAGGGTTTTGTTTGAAAAAGCCTAGTGTGAAAAAAATTGAGAAAGAAACGTTATTTCCTGTCCTGCTTGAGTTCACCCTGGAGCATCTGTGTTACATACAATTCATTAATATTCAACTTATTTATTCTCCTATTCGGGTTATTACCAGAACTATAGTTCCTGCTAGAATCTTCTACAGGAAAAATCACCCTGAGTCAGAGCTTAATGCCATTACAGGGTCTGCAACAGCTGCAGCAGTGATATGCCTCTGAGCCATTTTGAAATTTTATGATGGATAAAGCACTATTACTTATATCTCTACCTTATATCCTTACCTGAAGAACTGAACTACTTATGACTCTGTACGTGTCGCTCTCCTCACGTATTACAAGCATCAAATTAGTGAACTGTACTGCCTTACCCCACCTCTCTGTACAAATGTGTCCGTCTCTATCCTAAGAATAGATGCAGAATGATCAGAAAAAAGGAAGAAGAAAAATAAGACCTCTTCCTTAATCATCGCTGAATCAGGAGAACACAATAAAAATCAAAACAAACATATTAAAATTAATTTAATAGCTGGAAGATAAGAGTTTTATACACATATAATAATAAAAGACATGCGAGGTCTTTTGAAGGCTTTGATACTGCTCATTGGGTGCTCTTAGTATTAACTTTCTGGCTGAAGGATGACAAACAGAAATAAAAGATTGCATCATTTTCAACAAGGCCTTCCATGATTGCAACCACTCAGACTAGCCTGAAATCACTGACAAGATATTCTCATCCAGCAATTTTGGATGAAGAGAATAATCAGGTACTGTTCTAAAAGTGCTGGGATCCAGCAGGACTCGCCTCTAGTCCAGCTAAAAGGTTAACACGTTTTTAGCAGTGAAATTGAGTTGGTTTATATACTTTGTTTGGTATGATGTCATGCACAGCCATTTGGAGTTATAGCTAAGGCTATGGAATTGGGAACCCTGCGTAACTCTCTTCAAGTGCTGGGCTTGCACTGCCTGGTAACTTCAGCAAGAAAATGTATTTGCTCACTGCAACTTCCAGCAATAGCACTAACTTTTTAACTGATCTTAACCTTACACATTTTACCCATCCAATTAACTTTGAACCCAGTTGACTTAAAGACTCTTACTGGAGTTTGTTGTGCTAATGTGTTGTTAATGCATTTATCAAGGTATGAATATTCAAGATACATTTTTTTTCCTTGTATTTTTAGTTTTAGCTACTGCAGCTATTTTATGGAAGGAAAAATCCAGTTCTCAGTCTGTATTAGTGACTCTCTGTCATGACATGGTCATTGTATGGAAAAACAAAATTTCAGTCTGACCACAGTCAAGTCATTGTGGTCCTGACTGAAGAATATAAGCTCTCATTCCAGATGTGACTACGGTACTATTTGTCATCTTGGACAAGTTGCTAATTTCTTGCACCAATTATTTTTTTCTGTACAAGTTTTTATAATTTTACCTGTTTCTGACCAGTTAAGTGTTTGAGGATGAGTGGTTTTTTGATATGTTTGTTTCTTTTCTAAGAGAAGCCAACCTGAACCCGGGACGGGCTAAGGCAGAACAGAGACTGAAAGAAAATTCAACTAATTAGAGGGATCACAAATTCCAACGTATTTTAAAGAGAAATTACAAAATCACAGAATGGTTGAGGTTGGAAGGGGCCTCTGAAGATCACCTAGTTCAATCCCACTCCTCAAGCAGCATCAGCCAGAGCAGATTGCCCAGGACCATTGGGTTTGTAATATCTCCAAGGTTGGAGATCCCATAGTCTCTGGGAAACCTGTCCCAGCATTTGACCACCCTCACAGTGGTTTCTTTCTTATGCTTAAGTGGGAATTTCCTGTAGTTGAATTTGTGCCTGTTGCCTTTTGTCCTGTCACTGGACATGGCTGTGAAGAGCCTAGCTCCATCTTATTTACTACCTCTCATGAGGTATTATTGACAAGATCACTCTGAGCCTATTTTTCTTGAGGATCTCGGTTTCCTCTCCTCACATGACAGATGCTCCAAACCCTCAATCATCTCTATGACTCTTTGCTGGTATCAATCCAGTAAGCCCATGTCTGTTGTGTGCTGGGGAGCCCAGAATGGACCCAGCACTCCAGATACATCTCACCACTTCTGAGTTGAGGCGAAGGCTCACCACCCTCCACCTGCTGGCAATGCTCTTGCTCTTGCTCTTGCAGCCTGTGATGCTATTGGCCTTCTCTGCTGTGAGGGTACACTGCCAGCTCAAATCCATGTTTTGCCCACAAGGATCCCGAGGCCCATTTTTTGCAGAACTGACTTCCACCCAGCAGGTTCCCAGCCTGCCCTGGGATCAACATACCTCCCCAGTTGCAGGGTCTGCCATTGCCATTTGTTGAACTCCTTTTGGTCCAATTTCACAGTCTGTCAAGTTCTCCAAAATTTGATATTATACTTTGCATTAAGATAGTAGCTGCAGACTCCAAGCATGGGATAAAATCCATGCTGGGGCCAGGCCAGGGAAAGACTTTGTCAAAGACTTATTGATAGATGGAGAAAAGTCAGATAAGTATTAGGATGGAAAAGAAATAGCTAAAGAAACCAAGCAACTCACCACAGCCACACAGCAGGCGAGGACACTCAGGGACTACAAATGAATCAGAACAAGCTGTTCTGACAAATAAGCAGTACCTCTCTGACTAGGAAATACCCTCCCACCCAGGTTCTGCTGGCTGAAGGACTGCTAGCATCAGGACAGTTCACCAAAGATGAAGAAAACGTTGAAGTCCGTTAATGTCTTGACAATGGAACATCTCCTAACTATTACATACTTGGCAGCAGACATTCAAATTACTGTAACCAATTGCTTCATGCATTCAAATTTTTCTCATTCCATTATAATTGCTTTTTCCTTTAAAAAATAGGTAAAAAATTAGGTAAACAATGAATATCCTACTGGTTGATTTTGTTACTATGCTTTCAAACAAGAAAGTGACATTTTTTCAAGAGGTGGGGTTCAAAATTCACCAGCTATAAAACATTAAAGTGCAAATATATTTTTCTTACAGTGCAATGACTGAGGTTGTTGTACAATTTGCTACGTACTATTGTTCTTCAATTCGTAAATTCACATGGATAACTTTTAAAGCCAAGTTGAAACGTAAAATTTGGACTCAGTCCACACAGAAGATTTGTTTTACATTTGAATAAAAGAAATCTTTTGAGATTCGACTGTGCTCTTTTTACAAGATAAGTTCTCCAAATCTCTGCTAAGCAAGGACACTCTCCTAGTGGCACCAGTTGTATATTCAAAGGATCATAAAAACGTACCATAGTTTTTAAGCAATAATGTTTTATGAATTTTGTACGTGAGCATACAAAAACCTTGCCATCTCTGATGCCAGCATATGGACATTCTCCATGTACTCCCCAGACTCAAAGAACATTTTTTCATCCTCAGCTGTACTTCAGAACAGTTACCACTTTAACCTCTACTTCTGCGTCTTTAAAATGCCACATTTATTTTAGGATTTGTCTCACAACTATTTTTTAATTACTGTGATAACAGATTGACATTATATTTTAATAGACATTTATATATTTGTTAACCATTACTCTGTGCCTAGTATACATTAGCATATTGCAAATGAATCTGAAATTGCACCTGATATATTTCTTATTTTGTTACACGACAAATGTAAGACTGCAAATTATTTTGAAGCTGAAATTAGTAGTCGTAGTAATAGTAGTAGTAATTCAGTTTTGGACAGGTTATTTTTAGCTAAGTACTTGCTCAAGCCCTGCACTACAGATTTCTCACACCTCCTGAGAGCTCAGAAGTGTAAATAATCTTTTTTTTCTTTTTTTCCTCTGCCTGTAGCATTATATTTATCTTTGAATATAACAGAAGTTATTTCAATCTATTTAGTTTGCCTCACACTTTCCAACACAAAGAATTCCTGTGATTTCTTCCAAGATGCTGCATCTCTTCCATTTTATGCAAAATTTGAAAAGAGCTGTAGGGTCAAAGCAGTGCTGTTCTTTTGTTCAGATTACATTCTGATTTGCGCTCTTGAAAATTTACTTCTTTCTCTTATATTAGTAATAAAATTTTTGGCCAAATACCAGGCAACAAATGAATGGGAACATTCTAAAACAGTAGTGCTATGCCTCCAGAGCAAAAGTAGTGGTAATAAGAGCACACCAGATGCTGCTTGGAAGCTTTTTCAAAAGACAGCTATTTAGGGATCTAGGGAAATGAAGAAAAAAACAGGCTAGGACCTCTGAAAAGTGGCACAAATTTGTAGAATCTCCTTGGTTTGTGGTTTGTTTTTCCTAAAAGAGTTAGGAGGAATGTAGTGCTTATATAATACAGTAAAATCTAATTATGTTATAAAAACCAAGCTAGAAAAGATATTAAGCACTAGCAGACATGTGTACATCTTCCTAATTCCTTGTCTCCTGTCAGATTTTTATATCATACACTCTCCTCTTCCAGCCAAGTTAATCAACTCTTCTGAATTATGCTTCAAAAAGTCACAGATGACATCTACCATGCCATGCTTTGAAAATCGCCTTGCTCTAAAAGCCATTTTGATCTCAGGTTTAGCCCATGAAAACAAACAGTTTATTTGGAGTCTGGCTGGCTTACATGGCGAGCAGCGAACAGTTTGCAGAGGAGACTGTGCTAAAAGTGTCACTTTTTAAAAATAATATTGAAGCAGTTCTTTACAAACATGGCACTTGTCCAAAGCACATATGGAACATTAAATATAACCATAAAGTTTTATGCACCAGATTTGACCAAGGTCTTGAGCTCTAATTTATATTTTCTCCTTTTTACTGGAAGACTAGCTGCGTTTGATAAAGCTACTTCATAAGGAGACTGTTCTCCTAACATTTACACATCACACATCTGGACTTGGAAAGGGATTCTGAGTAAAAGAGCCAACTAATGCAGATCTTGTTTACATTATGTGCAATTACTCTTGTGTCATGAATCTCCCTGGGATATCAGAGTGTGCTGAAGACACCCAAAAAATATGCACTTCAAATAGAAATGCAAAAGCCAGCGTGTTTCTGTCCCTGTCAGTGAGCTCTACACATGATGGTGTAAGAAAAAGAATGGTATTTGTATTTTCTAATAAGATTGCATTTTGTTTTTATTAATTATTTGTATGTAATTAGAGCTGCCCTCAGTGTCTGAAGATCTCTGTTTGGATTGTTTTTCTCTCACAACTCGCTCACTGCAGCCAAGGGAACTAAGTGATGGCAGTTGCAACACTCAATTCAGTTACATAAACACATCTTCCTTGCCAGATTCCCCTGCGGTGTTCCCGTTTCATGAAATAAGTCTCTAGCATTTAGTAATGTACTGTACCAGCAAGTTTCTTTTCATGTGACAAAAAAATTAGGTCCTTTGCTCCTGGCAGCAGAGCAGCATGTGTGTGAGCATCACACGCATGGAATCCACCCCAGACCGGGTGGTTGCACCAGCCAGAGGACAGAGAAGACACATAATACTCAAGAAGCTACAGAACAAGAATTGGATGTCAGATTTTAGTAGGGGAGAGACAGCCTTCATCCAGAAATTGAGGCATATTTATTCCTAAGTCTGTTGCAGTGCCAACATATGTGAGTGTACATTATACCTTGAACCATATACAAGATGCACATACTTCCACATTGTGTGTGTGTGCCAGTAATGACAAAAACAACCCTGGCCAGATTATTCTTGTAGGTGTAAATGGAGCTGTACTTTTTAACATCACAGCTGGAACAAACACACTCTTGACTGGGAAAGCAGTATGTGGTAGAAGTGGAGAGACACAGACAGAGTGACCTAATCTATCACACAGCCCATCAGCTGCAGAGAGAGGGGCTTTTTGGACTAAGCTTTCCATTGTACCTGCCCATCAACCTGAAGCTGGGTGGTCACACTCCATTGACTTGCTGGAGCTTACCCGTGCCACGTTTAGGTCACGTTGAAGGCCACCTGGTGAATTATAGAGGGATGAGTACCTGTATGTCTGTGCAAAGGTCAGAGACAATGTAAGTCTTTGAGCATGTTTATAACAGAGCATCAGAGCATCATGGAGATCTGAGAAGGACCTGAGCTGGTAATTCACCCAGAGTCACACAGCTTAAGGTACTCCTGAAGCACGACGCTCGCACCGGCAAATTGAATCGCTTACTTGTGCAGGTTACATGGTCCAGGGTCAGTGCAGATGTCTCTGGTTGAAGAGTACACCTATGCTCTTAAAGGATTACTCACAAATTCCACTTGCTGCCTGGATAAACATAAAAATACTGAGGGTTTTTTCCTGAGAAAGAATATAGGAGAACGGAGAGAATCTTAATAAAAGCTGAAGTTGTGAGAATTACTTATCAATGGTTTCTAATTATAAAAAAATGAAGAGGCTTTTTTGATCTTTTTACACATTTTGCAGTCAACATGGAAGCCATGAAAACGTTTCCTTCTTTCTAATTTAGGACTTCATCTTCCTCTCTCTGGCCTCTAATCAGTTTTAGAGAATCTAAACGGTGGCACCTCTACATAAAGCTGGAATCTGAACCGCTCAGTCTCCACCTCCAGTTCAAGGAGTTTGGGAGGTTGGGTCAACCTTCCCAGCTGAAGTAATTTCCTAACTCTTCCCTAAAACTCATACAGATAAACTTAACACCTAACAGCACCACGTCAGCTTCCCTATCCAGCAACGTGAGATTCCTTCTTTTTGGGAAGAATTCTGACGCTGCACGATGCGAGGAAGAGGAGATAGCCATGATGGGAACGTAGATGAATTTTACTTTTGCATCTTCACATGGACTTGCTAATGGCTGGCTCCATGTATTGACGTGTTTGTTCAATAATTCATGTGCCCTGCTACTCTTTAGTTAAACACATTTTCAAATTAAGTTAAACAGGAACAAACCACTCCTGCTCCAGCATAAGATTGTCCACAAATGGACACAATACAAATCTCAGTTAAAGCTCTTGTGCTTAAAAGAATGTGCTCAGTTCAGATTAATTTTCTTGTATAGACAAGTGTTTATTAAAGCAGAATTAACTGAAATGGTGGATTAAATCTGCAGTCCCACAAACTGCTTCTCTTTAAATATCTGCATTCACAATTGTTATACGTATTCAGGTTATTAGAAGGCAAATGTAATAGTAACTTAAGTGTGACACATATGGTGTGAAATAAGGGGTGAAATGTCCTGGTTTGAGCAACACAGAACTAATTTCTCTTTCAGTAATTTAACTTTTCAGTAAAGTCTCTTCTAATGCTTGGGAAAACTGTACTTTTAGAAGACTCTAGTGTCTGAGTTTGTGAAAATATTTACTCCATAGCCAGCTATGGTATGTGGGTTTCAAGGTCTCAGTGTTTTCGAGCTCACCAGGTGCGAGGACAAGGAAGGGCGAGACCCGGGCACTCAACCCAAGCTGCCAACAGGAGTATTTCATAGCATGAACGTCACATTCAATATAAATTCGAAAGTTTGCTGAGGAGTCCTCTCTCTCCTTAATGGCTGTGATCCTGAGAACTTCTCTCGCTCTGTCTACACATGAGGAAACATAACTTGGCTCTAAGAAGGAGAAGCGGAGATCTGTGGTAAAAGATTTTTCACCTTTTATTTGCCCACTGTCCCAAGTCACATTGGGGTAGCTCACCACTGCCCCAGTGGTTAATGCTGATTTGGGAAATCTGGTATTTGGCTACTCAATTTTATCGGTGTTAATGAGCTGCGCCCCAAGGTACACAGAGTCACCAGCTAAATTCTTCATAAATTTGCCATTTCTAAAGTAGAAGCAGCAAGGGAAAAACCCCACTTTTTTGCTGCTATTTTATATAACATTAACAAGCTGCAAATAGCCAAAAGATGGCTTTGTTTATGAGTTCGCACTTAAAATCAGTGAAAATGTCTTCCTGAATACCACACATTATTTCCCCTGGAACGTTGCATATAAGTACCAATATTTCATAGAAAACTAAAGGTTAAGTATATACTAGTGGAGTCTCTGCTGATAGAAGCCAGTGGAGCTTTTCCTTCAGCTTAGTGGCAAAGGATTTACAATACTAGGGATGCTAGGGACCTGAGATCCACTTGCACCATAAAACGTTCTGTAAATCAACGTGTTACTGTTTGTTTAGAGAGGTGTCTGACACTCTCAACTTCTACTTTCAGTACTTGTGCAGCAAATAATCACAGTTCAGGTGGCATATGGGTATTTTGTATTTCAGAACTAGCAAAGAAATCCTGTGACATGGTCATCGCTATGGTAACTATACTTTTGTAGTGAACATTGAAGTAAATAGGTACATAAAACATGTATAAGTTGTCACTATGTAAGTTACTGCTGCCCTGGAGCTGCAATAATTTGCTTCCTTTAAAATCATTAAATCTAGCCATAAATACTTGGTATCTCACAATGTCCCACTATTTCAATAAGATGACAAGGCTCCTCTTACATAATATAGTGCAAACACATGAGCAGATTGATTTATCAAGAAAGGAACTTTTTAAAGAAGTAATTTATTAGCCTGTAAGTAGCAAAGTATGAACAGGCTTCTGGCCTGCATGAAGAAGGATGCCATCACTGAAACTTGGTGGCACGGATCCCATGACCAGAGTGCAGCTCTCAGTGGCTACAGGCTGTTCAAAAGGGACAGGCAAGGAAGAAGGAACAGAGGAGTTGCCCTCTTGTCCTGGTTTCAGCTGGGGTAGAATTAATTTTCTTCCTAACGGTTGCTGTGTTTCAGATTTGGTATAAAAGGAATACAATAATGCATTCTGTTTTAGTTGTAATGTTTATACTATCCAAGGACTTTTTTCAGCTTCCCATAGAAGTTGAGAAGGAACATAGACAGAAAAATGGAATGGCCAATGGAATACTCTGTACCACAGACGTCATGCTCAGTATATAAATGGGGTTGTTGGAGAGGCAAGAATCCATGATCACTGCTCAAGATGAGCATTGGATGCAATTGGGCAACCATGTCACCTCGTGGTAAGAGTGACTTGTGCAAGTGGCTGCATGATCCTAGCTGCCACCTGGGGTTAAACCCACAATACTTCTACATCAAGAAATGGGTAAACAGTTGTCTCTGAAGAATAGCTACGAGCAGGTTGGAAGCCCATGGGTAAGAAAAAGAGACTGAAGCATCATACAGAACCTTGTGGTTGGTGTCTACTGCAGGCCACCCAATCAAGGGGAGCCTATTGATGAAGCCTTCTTGCTCCAGCTACAGGAGGCATCGCGCTCACAAGCTCCTATTCCACTGGGAATCTTCAACATTTTTTATGATGAGGGTGGTGAGGCACTGGAACAGGTTCATTGGAGAGGTGGTAGATGCCCCATCCCTGCAAACATTCAAGGTCAGGTTGGATGGGGGCTCTGAGCAATCTGATCTACTTTAAGATGTCCCTACTCATTGTAGACGGGTTGATCTAGATGATTTTTGGGGCCCATCTCTGGGAAGTACAGAACCATTTTCAGGTAAAGAGCTCCATCTGATTTCCTCAAGCCTTCCCTTTATTCTTTGCCTCCTCCCCTCAAATAACTCACCAACAGCTGACGTGGAATCAGAAAGGAACAGGCTGGACTCTGCCCTCCTTTAGAAAACAGCAGTAAACTGCAGAAAGAGGTTTTGGTCTCCTGTCATGCCCTACTCTTCATCATAAAGAACGGCTTAAGGAGGTCCTCCTTTTGTTCCAGCTGAGCAATATAACACAATTGTTAGGTCTTTCATACACAAACTTGTTTTGGAACAGTTCAGTGCAAGCTTAACACATAGCTTAACACAAGCTTCTCACACATAGTGATGATGAACTGATACTCAGAGAAGGAAAGCACAGTTGTCTTCCAATTTAGGCAGTGACTGTAATCCTACTGAGCAGATAACCATAGGGACTGGTCTACTCACGGCACAAAATGAAGGAAGGCACTAATAGGCCAAGTAGATCCCTTGGGACCATTTCCTTGGGTTAGATTACATGTATGGCTTGGAAGTCTTATGTTCTTGAAAGAAAGGAGACAGTGTTTTGTGACAGCTGCATTATATCATCATATCAAATGGATCAGGATGGCGCGAGACTGGAAGGTCCACACAGTTATCACTGATGAGGGAGGCACAGCTGAATAAGTCTTTCATGGAACATATAGCAGTGTATGTCCAGTGACTGGACGAACATCAACAGATACCTTTTTAAACTATAGAATCCAGCTGCTGCTGCTGCAAAAAAAAAAACCCCAAACCCACAAAGGTGGTAATGATATTTTATGTAGGAAGAGAAATCATCCACCTTAATGTATCATTGATGTTCTGGTCATGTCTCTAACGCAACATTAAATTCTGTTTTTCACTTAAAGCAGGGATTTGACCTTTGTTTACTGTGAGAAATATTGTATCAAGACCTTGCATGCTTTGAATGTTCTGAGTGTGTATGACAACTTTATTTATGAATCCATTGGCAAGTAGGTCCTTTACCGCAGATACCAACATTGGCTGTATCCCAAAGGACTTAACAAACACATCATAAGTAATCATCATTTGAAATTTGGCATTCAGGCTATATTTAAAGATTGAAATTTAAACTATCTTATTGATGATGATTGTTTTGTCTAATTACACGTGGAGGGACTACAGCAGTGCAGGTAGATCTAACATGGAATTACTAAAATGCTAATTACCTGTCAGTCTTTGTCTAATGATTTTATAGATTGTAACAATTTAGCAGTGAAGAAGCTCAAGATCTGTGTTCTGGCTCCTTACTTTTAGATTGGGTGTCTCAATTACGGTCTCAATTACGCCTCTGTTTAAAAATGACACACCTCCTCGAGCCTCTTCTTTAAGATGTCCCCCATGTACCTGCTGCCTTAGCCCCACTGCGCAGAGGGAACCTGAGACAAGTCTGAGAGGGGGAGAACATGGAGTGAGATCTTCCTCTTCCTCTGGCAGTAAATTCCTTGATCAACCCAGGCTGTAATGTGCACCTTCACATTAATGTAACTCTGCAAATCACCACCTTAAGGATCTGATTCATCAGTCATGCCCTCATTTCATTATGGTGATAATGAAAAGGTGCACAAGTATAGGTTAACAGGTTGGTGCACTGGGGCTGTTTTTCTTATGCTCTATTATATTTGTAAATCCATCCTTAGGCATCAACATCAATATACAAAATGATTTAAGGTTGATACTACTGTAAAGAGACAACTTTTGCATGGTTGTGTAATCCTTGGGTTTCTTGCTTGGAGCCCACATATGACACTTAAAAAAAGTCATAAAAAAACCAACAATAATAATCCAGGACTAAAATTTACAATAGGTCAATATACAGTTAAAATCAGGGTCTGAAGCAATACCTTCAGTATTGAGTAAGTAAGCTGTAAGAATTCTGAATTCCATAAGCAGGAATATAAACTCAGGAAACTCAGGATTAAGTTTATATTGAAAAAAGTCCTATTTCATTAAGATAAAAGATAGACAAGCAAGTTACTCAGCTCCTATCTGTCATGATACTAGGAATATAAACATACATTAGAAAAGCCCAAAGTCCTGAAAACATATTTCCCAGCTAATCCAGTACCACAAACACTAAAATATTTAAGTCATAACAATGGTTATTAGACAGTTTTACTACAGGGTACCCTATAATTACTGCTCTCTATAGCAGGACTGAGAAGACACCTCCCCGAGACACAGCTCTTTCATGGCTCTTTTGTGCGGACAAAGAACCAAGTTAACAAAGAGTAACCTATTTCTTACAAATTTAGCAACACTGCCATGTTCAAGGCCAGTGCCACAATACAGGGAATCCCAAGCTCCTTTCCCTTTGCTCTCCTGCATAAGATTTAGGCATAGTACAGTTAATAATGAGTGTGCATTCTTAGCCTGCAATTTTTTACTCTGTTCTGCTAGAATTCAACAGTTGTTTTAAAACATGGGGACTGCTATTAAAAGTTGCTGGAAGTACTCATGCAGAAAGCTGAAAAGATTGACAGTGATTTTTTTTTTTACTTATATAGCAAAGACTAATTTGTATTTTACGCTGTTTCAGCAGTCTTTGACTGTTTTCTTCAAAATCACTGGCTCAGTGGCACCATATGGAGCATGTTGAACTTAAGATACCAAGAATGTGTCCAAGATATATCTCACTCCAGTGTGTTAAAACATTCCACCCTGCAGCTGTCATTATAGGAATATAATTCATACCCTAAAGTTTAAAGAAAAACAGTGTAGCTTACTATGCTTACAAAAATACAAGATTTTTTTGGTTCCAAGTTACGGTCAGTAAATGAAGAACAGTTAATCTTAAATACTGCTTTCTTAAATATTTAAAATTTTAGCTGATCATGAGCTCCTTTAATTCTGCATGATATTTAAGACTGAAAGCAAAACAAAACAAAGCAAAAAAATTACTAAAAAAAAGCCCTATAATGAAGGATCTTGTATATCTAGACATAGCATAACCCATCATTACTTTTTTCTTTTTTATTGATTGTATTTCTTTTAAAAATTGCTATATGACATTACAGGCCATAAACTTAGTTATGTTTTTGGTAATGGCACTGTGCAAGTGTATTATCACTGTTACGACATTTCACTTCTCTCTGGTCATCTCTGGTCTCAAGTCTTTTGTTTGTTGTCTCTGTTTAAAAGGTAAATTTCTCAGGACAGGACATGCCTCTTGCTCTGTTTTGTACAGTGTATAGTACTCCAAACACCTCCTATAAAGTTAACTGCTCTAATAATAAGGGTAGGAGATAGGCAAGAAAAAAGAACACATGATGGATTCTTAGAAAAGCTGTCTTGGGATGGACACATTATTCAACGGTCAATTCGCAAGCTAGTAATGCAAACTGCCTTAGAAAATGATCCCCAAAATCATTTTAACATGCCAACCCATCATATATTCTGTCTATGACATGTTTCAGAGGAAAACTATTTTAGAGAATTTAAAATTTTTATTGATACAATTTTTCACATGCCTTTGTCTCTAAAGGCAGGAACTTGTATGAAGCCCAGGGAAAAAAATTTTAGAAACCTTCTAAGGGCTATCCCATAATAGCTTATTGATAAATGGCAAACTTGTATGGAAGGCTTAATATCCTGGAGTCATTCAAGGACAGGCACTAAGTTTTGTGCATCTTGTGGGGAAGCTGGGGATCTCCCCTCTACCATATTGTCAATTCATGGATTCATGGATTTGACAGAGTTGGAAGGGACCTCTAGAGATCATCTTGTCCAACTCCCCTGCTCAGCAGGATTGCAGAGAGCACACTACTCAGGACTGCATCCAGGCAACCTTCCATTTACAGCCATCCAAGGATCAAAGATACTGGTGCAAGCCTGAACGTTGTACACCTTGTCAGTGTCTCTACCCAGTATAGTATTGGGGAGGCATTTCATATTTGCAGGGAGATTACTGGGAGCAGGAAAACATGGAAATGGTTTTTAAGGACTGGTTGGGGTACTTCAGAGCACAGAAACTGGCTCTGATGAGAGAGAAGAGTAACTACACTCAGAAACAAGCACTGCTGAAGAAGACCCTGCTATACTATCCACAGAGCTGAGAGAGGCAGCATAAGATCCACAGAAGTGGTTGTAAAATGTGAAATTAAACTAGGAAACCATTGCACATTCATACCAAATTTGCACCCCAGGCTGTTGCTGGGTACGATGTGTTTGATTCCAGAAAAACCGAATTCAAGAAATATAAAAGAAAAAAAAAAAAAGTAGTTAAGGAAATGTTAGGAAAAGGTAAGCGTCATAGCTTGTTATGATCTTGATTTAAATTAGTAACATGGTTTGGACAGATAGTATAGACAAAATTAGTTCCATTTCAAACAATTTTCAGGATAAGTTGGATATATTACAAATGTACTCTTGGGAATTTTATCTACATGAAGTATAATTTTTCTTTTTCATTATCCTGAACAAGGATTTACTGCAAGCGGTCTTATTAACAGATGAACAAAACAGTAGCACTGAAAACAGTTGTTCAATTCTAATAAAAAAAACCCCCAAAAACATTAGAAAACTTCCCACATGTTGTATAAATTGTAAAACGAGAGAGTCCTAATTATCTGGCTAATGTTTCTTGAAAGAAATATCTTTGTTCATGGACCACAGGACTGGCCATAATGGATCAGATCAGGAATCTATCAAGCCCAGGCCTCTGACTTTAGAAAACTGTTACAAAGAAAACTGAAGGAAACTGAATGTTTACAAAACAGTCTGGTTTCCTTTAAACTCTCATTAAAGAGTTGACTTTTATCCCAAAAAATAAGTGTTAGAGAACATTAACTATGGATACCCATATTGTCTAATTATCCAGTACTCCCCATCCACCTAAAACTCAAAATTATTACTATGTCATTGAACAGATAGATTTTGAAATAGAAAAATTTGTGGGTTTGCTTTGTGTTTCATTATATGATATCCTGTTCTAAAAATTGTTACCTTGAATAAGCCACGAGAAAGAATGTCTGTATAACCTGCTCCTGAATTAAGCATCTTCCCGGTGTGATAACATTCCTCGTTAACCTATTACATACTCTTTTCTCACTCTAGAACTCTTCAAATGCCCTCCAAACCAACCCACTCCTGTTACTTTATGTTGCAGTGTTCTATACAGTGCACTTTCAGGTTCCAAATAACAAGAAAGAGAAACTCTTATTTAAGAGTATTAGAGGTGAAGGTTGGCTAAAAAAAGGTAATTGACATTTAACTTCCCACAAAAACAACTCCAATGGGAGAGGTGCAAAATGAATAGGTATGTTTTCAGTAAAGTCTGTTACGAGGAATAGCCCTCCCAAAATAGTTTATATCTTTACCATAAATGAAAAGATAACTTTGGGATGACTTACACTGTCACTCCCATGCCAGCTTAAAGATTACCCTAAGAACACAACTGATGATGTTATTAACACACTAAACACTTTGATCTCAATTTTAGCTTGCTCTACCTGAAATATATACATTGACCATGAAGTTGATCTTTGAAACATGTAAGAAACTCATCTGCAACTACAGTTAATATGGACTCTTGAAACTTATGGTTTCCATGGTCAACTTTAAATAACCCTTCCACCAGTACTACTCTTCAGAATACTCATATGTATGTCCACACACTTCTCAAATAATACCTGTTCAGAAATGGGCTACAATAGGCCAGCAAAGGGTTGTGTACTTCTGCAGTTCTTCTCACCACTTTAGATTCTAGAAGAAATGAATTCGGTTCCAGACGATGAGTGTACTTTTTCGAGCACATAGATTCAGTAGTTTGACTCATTATTGTAATTCACATCTACCAAGATGCAGCTACATCCAAATCTGGCATTTACTTCGATGTTCAAATCAAATGCATAGTGTTTGGCAACTATATGTGCAGAATTTAAATTGACTGATCCATTTATCTGAAACTGGTACGTGTCCAAGACCACTCACAGATGTATCCACTGGTCTAGTAGATGTTCCAGCGAGAAGAAAAAGACACGTTAAACATGGCTGCTCCAAAATGACTTATATATTAAATATTGTGTGTATTAAGACCATCTGACTGCCCATCCACATTGGCCATACACGTGTCACAGAAACTTCAGGTGAACTGATGGTGAAAGATGCTTTCAATTCCATGAAATTTCAGGTATTTTTCCACTTGGAGGAAGATCCTCCTTTCAGAGCAATCAGAACTAACCAACAAGACAATCTATGGCTAAAACTTCATTTCACATTAAGAATTCCAATTCTTTTAAAAAAGAAAGAATGTCGCATAACCTGGAGAGGTCAATAGTCTGACCAGACAAGATAAAAATGCCCTGGTCTCTCAGAGAAATTGCAGAGCAGAAAGACATGTTGTTAAAAGACATCCTGAAGAGGACCTAATTCTTTGAGGTCTCATACCCACCAGGAACCAAAGATACTGCTATAGCTTGGCCTCTCAGAATTACAAAAAGAGTATCCTTCAAAAGGACAGCCACAGAGAAGGAAAAATAAGCAGACTGTTGACTGGCATCTGCAGACTGGCTTAGACTCAAAGGACAGTATCATTGGAATGAAGAAGAAGAATTTCTCAATAAAAGCAGTGGGTTTCCCTTGAATCAAGATCCATCAATCTTCAGCATCAGAAAAATGGAAAATAAAACTCCTAACTCCAGAAATTTTTGGGATATCCTCAAGTAGCCTATTACACTAGCTGTTACCTTGGTAACAGCTGGGCAGTTTGAAAAGCATCACTAAGGACAGATAAGTTGAGGATCCTAAGGGTGTTCCATTGGAATGTGCAAAACTTCCCCATTGCTTTCAAGTGAGTTTCTCAAACACTAAAGGTTTTTTCTTACTGACAGGGACAGCCCATGGCCCTGTGGAGAGGGGACAACCAGCTGGTTCCAAAACAAGCCAGAAGCAGATTTTGATGGGCGCCTTCCTTTGTGAGGAAGCCCTCCTTTGCTGTGGTTGGGAAGAAGAAATGTTCTGCTGCCTCTCAACGAAATAACTTGAGGATGATTAATACAAATTTTTGGGAGGTCAATGTTTAAACAAATGGTATTTTAAGTCAAAATATGACCACTAAACCTCAAAATATAGCGTAAGGAGACACTTTGATGTGGCTGCAAAATTATCACGCAATAAATAAGGAAAGGTTTTGGAGATCAATTATTACCTTGGGGAAAACCATGGATGCTTTTATGTATCTTTCAGGTATTTTAGATATGCTGCAAATATATTTTTTCTATTCGTTTTCCAAGCTCCTTTCAGAGCTTTTGACAACTCTTTGAAAAATAATTTAGAAATTAATAAAATACTTTTGCAACCCTTACACATATTTATGACCCATTGCATCTGCTTCATAATACAGTGCACGTTTACCTTTCTTTTTACTGCCACTTATAGGAGGGACAAATTATGTTTTAATTGTATAATTAGAAAATTTAATCAATGAAAATGCCCAGCATTATTAATTCTAATGCCTTAACTCTAAATTCTAATTAAAAAAATATTTTAATCAATAACAAGTTAGCAGAAGTCACTCCTAAATACCTTCAAAACATATGTCAATGCATAAGGGAAAAATCTTTTTGCATTGTTTACTTACACATAGCACCTTTTCTGTATTCTTAAGGAAACATCAGGGGGTTACATTTATTCCTATCAAATCTACAAACAGTAGGAATTCTGGTAACAGAAGATTATATAAGTAGTTGGAAAGAGGAGAGGACTCAAATGCTTTGTTTTGCTCTTCTTTGTTGAAGAAAGTCAGAAAAATGAAACTACTTAGATTTGTAATAAGATGTGAAACTCTCTTGATGGAATAAAAATATTATTTGAGCTATATAAGCAGGATGAAGGAAGGTGTTGATAGAAAAAGATAACATGAGAAAAGAAACGAGGTTGAAATTGTAGTTTTGGAAAAATAGTGTTATGTAATAATACAGAAAAATATGTTAATGTAATAAAGATATTGCCAATTCTATTCCAAAACCCCAAACTATGTTTTCAAGATTATTTCCTTATAAAAGTTTTAAAAACAAAAAATCAAAAGCTGTTCTAATGCAATTTCAATTTACCTTTGCACAGCTACGTGTTCACATTCTGTATGTATTTTTCGTAAGCACCTTCAGTATTAAAATAATTACTAAAACATTTGCACTCGTACAGACTGAAAAACACATCTACTTTTAGTCTCTGCATTTATTACACTATATTTTTGGACCTTGTTCTCACCAAGAAGTCCAAAGCTGATGGGGAATGTGAAGCTGAAGGGCAGCCTCGGGTGCAGTGACCATGAAAGGGTGGAGGTCACAATCCTTAGGGCAGAGAGGAGAGGGCACAGAAGCTTGCTACCGTGGACTTCAGCAGAGCAGACTTTGGCTTCTTGAGGAACCTGCTTGGCAGAATACCATGGAGGGAAGAGGAGCCCAAGAAAGCTGGTTAATATTCAAGGATCACCTCCTCCAAGCTCATGAGCAATGCATCCCAACAACGCAGAAGTCAGACAAAACCACCAGGAGGCCTGCATGGATGAACAAGGAGCTTTTGGACAAAATCACCCAGAGAGGAAGCCTACAGAGGTGGAAGCAAGGACAGGTAGCCTGTGAAGAAGACAGAGAAATTGTCCCAGCAACCAGGGACCAGGTTAGAAAAACTAAAGCCCAGATAGAATTGAATCTGGGCCACAAGGAAGGCTTCTACAGGTGCATCAGTGATGAAAAGAAAACTAGGGAAAATGTGGACCCTCTCCAGAAGGAAAGAGGAGACCTGATACCCAGGATATGGAGAAGGCTGAGGTACTCAATGACATTTTGCCTCAGTCTTCATCTGCAAGTGCTCTAGCCACACCACCTACATTACAGAAGGCAAAGGTAGAGACTGAGAATGAAGTACTGCCCACAGTAGAAGATCAGGTTCGAGACCATCTAAGGAACCTGAAGGCGGCACAAGTCCATGGGACTCAACAAAATCCATCTGTGGGTCCTAAGGGAAGTGGCAGATGAAGTTGCTAAGCCACTATCCATCATATTTGAGAGGTTGTAGCAGTCCAGTGAACTTCCCACTGACTGGAAAAGGGGAGACATAACCCAAATTTATAAAAAGGGAAAAAAAGGAAGACCGGGGGGAACTAGAGGCTCTAGAACCTCACCTCTGTTCCCGGCAAGATCATGGAGCAGATACTCCTAGAAATCATGCTAAGGCACATGGAAAATAAATAGGTGGTTTGTGACAGCCAACATGGCCTTACTAACTGGCTATATCTGCCCCAAATAAGGCTTGAAATGCAGAATTATGGAATAGACTTTAGCTGAAGGAAACAAAACCTTTATTGCAGCCTATATATTTTACCTGCATTGTTATCTGCAAATATCTCTGTGAAATTGAATTGTTCCAAATTTACACTGATTTAAAGAAGTGTTTGTGAACATTTCTGCCTTCTTATCGACTATATTACTAAATTTTATTTATACGCTAATTTTTGCATGTCTTGCATCATTGATTTGTATTATATTTGCCCTAGTACTGATTATTGAAAATGCACATGCAGTTCACCTTTAAAAGGCCTTCAGAAACATTTATTGGTATAACACTGAAAGTCAAATTCTGCCCGCCTGTTCCTCCAGTCAGTTGAGTTTGTCCTGAATATATCCAGCAGCTGACAACATTTCAGGACACTAACTGAAGAAAAAACTCAGAATGTGATTTTGCTTGTTCCTGGCTCTGCTCTTGCTGTATGACCTTGGGCAAATAACCTCTCAGTTGTCCACCTGTAAAACAGAGACAGGACTACACACCCACCTTATTGGTTTATTCTGAGCTTTAATGTTTATGAAGTGTTACGAGAGGCTCTGGGAAGTGCTACAAAGTGAAAAGGGTTATCAATCATTGTCAGGAAAACACAAGCTGCTGAAACAGGGTGAAATCTGCCTGCCTTCCTCACAGGACATGTTCTGTCTTGTGCTACGTTCTAACCAGTATTTGTCATCTTAAAAGTATCCCAACACTGCTTAGCATAAGGAAGGATAAATACCCCTAAGCGTTCTGAGAGACTACCAGAAATACTTTTCATTTTAAAAAGTGAAGCCTGTTTTAAAGTATATGCTTCTCTTCTAAATACCTGCTTGTTTTCCATAACAGGAAAAAAGAAAGACATTTTTGAGATAGGATCCCTAAATTGCTTAAATAGCTAGACATTAGCTGAAAGCAGCACTAAATATCAATTTAAATACTTGGCTCTCAATTTTCCTTTCATTCATAATGTACTAGGTAAACTATACTAAAATAATTACTTGCTTATTACTCATGAATTTCAGTGCAGCAGCTGAGACAATGTAGATAAATAAGATGATTAATTGAAACAGAATGAATCACAACAAAATATGTTGTTGTATAAGGTATGATTAACTCCACAGTGATTCATATCATTTCAGATAACAGGGCTTTTATCAAAGACGGCTGCAAGGTTGGGAAATGATTTAAAAGCATTTCATCTTAGAGAGCCACTGCAGTTCACAAGGGAGGGAAAAAGGGAGAGGAGAAAAAAGAGAGAGGCAGAAGCAGATTCAGTGTCTGCAGCTGAAATAGCCTTGGGCTGTTTCAGCATCCTTCCCACAGCACATCTTTACAACATGCCATTGACATTATCAACCTCCCTTGTGCTACAGACCCTCTCATTTTCCAGTTGGTCACAATTTATTAGATGCTCCAATACTGAGAAAGTTAATTCTATGAATTAAGCAGCAATATTACAATGCCACAGCTTTTCTATAATTGAAAACACAACACCTGCACCAGGAAATAAGTGTCAAAATTCTACAAAGACATCAAAGAAAAATAATATTTATTTTTCCTCCCTTCAAAATTACAATTTTTAATTCCCAGGCTCCCTCCAAAGACTGTACAGCAGCCTTAAGTGTAGGATTTATAAAAAGAAATTGCTATCTGTTTACTGCAGTTTAGAAAAGCAAACAACAGCAGCAGCTGACCTTAAAAACCTCTACCTGTTAAAATAGAAGAGAAGATGATATGTCTCCTTAGTAAATTTTTTCCCATGTGCATTTAATAAACTGGGTCAGAATATCTGACTACAATTTTTAACTGAACTGCAGACTCCCTGTAGGGGACTGTGCAAACCTCAGTCTCTCACTCAGCCTACAAAATGAAGGTAATGCCCTCACCTATGGGGCAAGTGTCTGAGAACTTCTGAAAGCAAAATGGAAAGGAAAATACTGGCAAATGCAAAACACCGACACCCGACTTAATTTCATTTAAGATGATTAATGTTCCTGAAAATTTAATTCAAAATGAATAAAGATATAGAAGCTGAAGGTAAAGGTTGAGCTCAGAGGGAAGATAGCCTGCAAACAGCTATTGACTGAAAATAACCCCTCAATATGGACCAGTTCCAGAAAGCTAAAAAGAAAGAATCAAGGTCTCTTGAGGGCTCTTTACAATAACATACATCCAAGTTAGCAATACAGTAAAATCAAGATACTCAGTTTCAAATACAAGCTAGTATTTGCCATCTACTAATAATTTCAAACATTCAAAAATAATTCTAAATGCTTACTTGAAAATACTTTAAACAGTAACAACAGTTTGGTGATATTTATGGCATGATCAGCCATCCTTTTCTATGTTCCTTACTTGGTCCCATCTGATACAGAAGAACAGACTGAAATGTTTGTCTCTGTTTCATTGTTTATTGAAAGTCAAACTGTATTTCCCTTCCTCCACACACCAAATTACATCTGCCACCGGATTTTCTCCTGTCTCTTACCTCTTAATCATTTCCTCAGAATCAGATGATTCACCAGTGGGAAAGGACATTCAGGTAGTGTGGAAAACTATCTGTTAGGTCTACAAACGGTAGGAATTACACTGGTGTAAAATCAGATCAATTCAGTTATGCCATTATGAATGCACACTAGTTTAAAAAGAAACACCATGAGGCCCATTTGTCTTACAAAAGTGATTATGTCACATTCAAGATTGTTGCGAGCTGTGGGCAGATTCCTAAACTTGTAGGTATCAGTCTGGTCCCAGATGATAATCCAGCAGAGGAAATTTGCAGGTGGGACTGAAGGTTGTCCATAGTGTCACATCTTAATGTAATATATCACAGTATGTGCAGTGAAGTTGTTTACAAAAATGCGTTATAGGTTACAGAGTGGGAATAGACCAATTTGTTTGGAAACTGTCATTTAGGTGTAAATCCTAGTGTGTTGAACACAGTCTTATGCCAGAAAATTTAGCAGCAGTTCCATTCACTCCCCTGGTTAAAATAAGCACAAAAGTACAGACCGACTGCAAGGTCAAAATCGGGACAACGTTAACCACTGTTATCAGTTTCAGATTTACTGTTTTTCCTTATCATTAAAGAGAATTTTCCATGTCATTAAAGAGACTTGCCTTTATAATGGGTCTTAAAGGCCGAGTCCAAACCACATATTTTTCTATGGCTGTTTATGTGAGTATTTCATACCTCACTTGAAAATATTTTAAATTTAGCAGGCACAATGTACCATTGTGGTATAGTTGTAAGAAGAAATGGTGACAAGACCTGTTTGATATCTTATTGCTTAAGAAAGCACCCACCTTTTCAAAGCTCAGGATTCATAATTCCAGAACCACCACTAAAGGTATTGTCATTGATTTTAAAAACACAGAAGTCTTGCATGCAACCTTTTTCCTTTTTGGCACATTTGTATCACACCAGCATCAATTTCCCAATGCACTTGCAGAAGCATCTGTCTTTGCAGAACTTCAGCTTACAATCCTGTAATTAATTTGTTCAGAGACCGGGTGTTTAGAAGTATCAGCTCTTTACACTGGAGTAGAAGAGGATCTAATTCCCAAGAATAATTGTTGTCTTCGTTTTCTTTGTTATATTTGTGGTCTAGAAAAATCCACGATATCTCTTGTACATAACCTCCTCAACTTCTACTGAGCTCTTGTATTATTCGGCAATGGCTTCTGTTGTAAAGCAACAGAGGAGGAGCTCAGCACATCTGTAATTCGAAAGTTTCTAAAATCTAAAATTTCTCAGTGATGTCCTGCCTACACATAGAAAGAGAACTCAGATGATCTTTACCCCATCAATACCTTACTAAATATTCCTCTGAGTCGTGAATGACTGCCATACGCAGGGATGAATCATGTGAAAGCTTTGGAGTGTCCCTTGAATTCTGGAGACCTGCTCAGAAAACAAACTGCCATCCCAGAATACACAGACTGTTGCCCCCAGAAGTAGTTCCTTCCCTGAGGAGGTGCCCATTGTAGCCCACATCTTTTGGGGAGGTTGGAAATTCAGTTCAAATCCCTGTGCCTGTTACTGATTTTGATGGGTCAAGTATATCTGAGACATCAAGCTTTAGCCCTAGCTGGGAAAGTAGAAAGAGACGTGAGGAAGAAATATATGCAAATTTAGTCTCTTTTACTTGCCTCGTATAATTACTGTGTAGGAAACATTCCACAACTCTGTGCAGAGATGTAATTTTAAAAGCTTTCACTCCTTTGACCATTCTGTTACTGAAAGTTACTTTGAGTTGTAAAATATGTATTCTAAGGTGAGCTTTTACAGATGAATTAAGCAGCAACTTGTGACAAAGCAGTTATCATCAGGAGATAATTGACCTTATTTGAGAGTTAAGCATCCTGAGGCAAAGTAGAGTGTGCTTAATCCTGGCAGGTTAATTATCCAGTGATTATGGTAGCTTGGAAGGTATTATTGCTAAGAACCATTTGCAAAATGACACTATTAAAAAAACCTTAATTTAATAAAAATTAAAAGCAATGACAATAATCAAGTTCTCCAGTCATGTATTGCTAGATAATGACTGCAGAATGGCCGTAATTGGTTAGCAGCAATGAACATGTAATTATTCCTATTCTGAATGTTCTGTACTAAATTTATTATATGAAGTAGAGTTAATAAGTATCAGAAATCCAAGAGAGGATGTTTGGCTAGTGATAAAAGGGATTTAAGCAAATGATCAAAACACCAGTGGTCACTAAGCTAATGCTGAAAGTGATACATGAGCTGAGTTGTTATCCCAGTGTTCAGTGTTGTCACTGCAGCTAAGGGTATGTTGGCATTTACATTCTAAACTAGAACATTTATTCAGAGAGGTTTATAACTTGCCCATTTTAATTACCATCTGGCTGAAACTTGAAATAACCAATCTCCATTCAGATGTAAATTTTTAAGTAGAAGATGTAATTTAAAATCACTTTACCAATTGTTTTTAGTTTAGGAACGGCAGTAATTTGGAATTTTGCTGCTCTTGGATGGTTTTGCATTGCTCAAAAAATAAACATCTCAGTGCTTAACAATAAAATTGTATTGGTCTATAATGTGGAGTGAAGATAAATATAGGGAAGAAAAAATACGTATTTAAGAGTATTGTTTGTACTAATAAGGTAACAACCACACTACTTAGTATGCCTTGCTTATATGTTAACTTATGCACTTGCAGTATTTAACTAAGCTAGCAAAACTGATGGAAAATGCAGCAAAAAGAGATCACCACAAATCTGCAAAAATTTGGTGCTGGCCAGCTGAAGTGGCTCACTGCCCATCAATGGCATTCAGAAACACAAAAAAATCCTGAATGTACTTGTAGATGAAATAAATATAGCAGAAAAAAATCCAAATCCACCAAAAAACAAAGAAGCTACTAGAAGGCAGAACGTGTCAGAATGAGCTTCTCCTGAGTTTTGCAACTACTCTTTACCACAAACCATATGCAGAGAGCAGAAATAGTGACAATCACAGATACTGCAGCTACTAAAAACCAGTAGCCATGCCAAGAGTGTGGTTTCAAGTCACACAGAAAGACAAGGGAACAAACCACTGCAAACAGCATTTTGACAACTCAAAAGCAGCAATGGGCAGAAAGCAGAGACTAGAACATGACCAAGGTTTCAATTGAGTAGTGTAAGCAACAAAGCATAAGAGGCTGCTACTCTGAACTGTGTGTGTATATGTATAGAGATATATATATTTATATACATATATCTCTCGTACTGACAAATTTAAGGATGGTCTCTTAAGTTTAAATAGTATTTTTTAGCCTGAAAGACACCAAAATGCTTCAGAAATTATACACAGAAAATGCAGGGAGTCTTTCAATTTTAATACACGCAACAGTCCTATACGATACTTTATGCCAGCAGGTAAATAATACCATAGCAAACTGAAATGGCAGGGGAAATTAAGGTAGCCTGAATATAATTTCTAAAATTGGAATGTCGATGGTATAGTGGGTTTATAAAGCTTGCAATTATACAAAAAGTAACGACATATGTTTTATCTTCTGAAGAACAGCACCTAATAAACCACTGTGATCTGAATTCTCTTAATAAGTCAATGGGGCAGTATTTATATAAAAAACCAGCAAGGTTTAATCCTAGAAGTTTCTATGTAGCCCTCCCACAGAAACATTGACTAAACTTGATATTATTTAATCCATGAAATCTGACAAGATTTTTTGTTGAGATTATACTGCTATTAAATCAAAATATTCACTAGGATCTTTGTGAGAGACGTATTGTGAAAGACAGAATGAAGTAACAGCAACAGCAGCAAAATGTCTGGAAAACACTTGTTTTGTATCTTTATAATTAAATAGGTTTCCCTTATACTTCCGCATCTAAAAAATATTGCTATTGTCTTAATTTTAAAAATAGTGCTTAATTAAAAAAATTCTATACCTGTAACAATGCTAGCCCCTAATGTGGACGTGTAGACAATAGTGTAAAAACTGACTGTGTTGGTGTAACTCCATGTCACAATCAGGAATAACCACTGATGGGAGTAAGTTGCTTTTCCATAATTTTCCCGTACTAATGAAGTTATCTTGAGAGACAAGTCCACCCTTCATTTAGGTGTGTCACACTTTCAAAGGCTTTTATTAACCTTTTTATACTGAGCAAACTAATAAATATTTAGGGGCCCTTTCTGTAGTGGAAAAAATAATTATCAAAAAGTGATAGCACTACAATGAGTGAAATTTGAATTCATTTGGTCTATTACTTTCATAAAGAATTTAATGCAATCTGTTTGGCAACTGTTGCATAGCAAAGATAAGCCTTCCTTAGATAGACTGCCATCATCTACCATAAAATCAATGACAACCTTCTAAACCAATTAACCATTTCTTCATTTTCTCCTCCTACTTCTCCCCAAAGAGTCTTCATCACAGAAAATGCTATTAATAGGAACAGTATGGGTATGAAAACAACTCAGAGAAACTCAGCAGCTCTGCGGTAGCCCTTCAAAGCTTTTTTTCCAGCAGAGAGTTAACTTCTGGGTGAGTACATCCCACAGGTGGACAGGCATTGCAAAGAAGCCAATGTGTTGGATATTTCCTCTTTTAACCTAGATTGACTTGTTCGTGTGTCTCTACACTAGAATGAGCAGGTTGTAAACCTCTAACAGGTTAAGTGACCTCTTTGGTGTCTACTGTCCCCTGGCCATGGGTTTCATTTTCTAGTCATGCTTCACACGGGCAGTCTTTCCCTATAAATAACAGAGGACCAGGAAGCAGGCTCCTAGACACACACAGAGCTGGGTGCAAGAGATGCAAACGCTTCATTCGCTGTCATAAAACTCACCGTCTCATTTCCGAAAAGGACGTCGACGTAAGGCATGACTTTCATCATAGGCTCTTTGTAGAACTGGCTGATAAATGGTGCAGAAAGATTCAAGCTGAAGATCTTGTTGTTTGCAGAAGCCTGAGCAGCCACTTTTAATACTGCTTCTGGTGACACCGTCAGGAAGAATCCCTGCAAGCATCCAAACAAATCAAGATACGTTAATAATTTCATATTAAGAACCACATGTTTCTTTAAGGTCTCTCCCAGCCCACCTTTGCCATACGCATGTAAAATCCTCTCAAAGGAAGGTGACAAAGAAACTGCATATACCTAAAATCACAGCCTTCCAAAATTAAAAACAACTCCCTACCTCTGCATTCCATGTAGTACACTTTCCCATGGCAGCTAAGACTAATGTTCATATTTTAAAGGGTGATATATTATAATTCTAAACACCTCTTTTTAGTAATAGAGCCAATCAGGCTGTGCTGCTTAATTCCAAAGTCCAGAACGATGTCTCTATACACAGGTAGGAGATTAATGAAATCCCTTGCCTGAAAAATTATTACCTTGTTTATAATAAATATGTTGAGTATGCTGTCATGGTAGTGGTTGCTATTGTTTTGCAGGAAAAACCTAGGGGTTTTCACGTTTCCACACACATGCATTTTATTTCACCCCCTCCTAAAAGTATTGTTCTTTATTCTGAATATGAACATTCAAGTAAGTATCAATTGTGAAACAGAACTCAACCAGAAATGACTATTTGTCTACTAAATTGCTGATTTCAGCCCTGTATGAAGAACAGTTCAAGGCTGCCATTTTGAATTTAGCGTCGCAGTTGGTTACCTCAACCACGCATGTTCCAGGAGCTATGTAAAGATCCCCTGCAGCTTCATTAATCTACTAACTAGACAAAGGCTTAGTCTTTATAATAATTAAACATTTTTTCTATGTTTCATTTTTATAATCCTAAAGGCGATTTTACTAACTGCTGTCAAAACTCAGTGAATAATAGGAATTTTCAAGCAAGAGTAGCAATTGTTAAGTTTAGGGCCAGATATAATGTCTAAGGAACTGCAACAAACAACTTTGAGGGGACTCTGATAAATAAAACACAATCTCAGTCCTGTCTGTAACATCATTACCATGACACTCTAAAAGGTATAACAGTGTTATTTTCCAGTTTTTATCCATATTATTATGTCTCTGGATCACAGAATATCTGTATTTTTATCCTGCATACTTCAGCTAACAGATCATCCTAGGCACTCAACTCACTGGAAAAAATAATATAATGAAGAGTCTACAGATTAAAGACTACTTAGAAACTCTTTCTATTTATTTCTCCTTACTCCACACTCTCCAGTCTAACAAATACATGACTGATTTCAAAATCTGGGCATGATTTGCTACATGACAATAAAAGGCTCAAGAATGCTTGCGTCTCGTGGAGTTACTCAGTACCTCGAAGGACTGGAAGCCTGTAAACATCCAAGCTTCTTTGCTATTTTTACATTCTGAAGAATTAAAATGAACAGTTTATATAACATCTTGTCTCCATAGCAATCTCTACTATCTTTTAGTTTTTCATTTAATGAACCGAGTTGGGTTCTTTAAAAACTGTTCCAAACACAAAATAAAAACCTTTCGAGGCTGAGATGTTGCCAGCTGTGGGGAAATCAGAGATTGCTATACAGTGGTCTATGTAAATAGTAACCTGGTCAAATAATTAGGCTTCTTACCAATTTTAGGCTGAAAATTTCATCTGAACTAAAATACATCTGATTGTAATTTAAGGTAGAGAACGCTATCCCCGTGAGATCTAACTCAGGCCTGCATCCAACTCCCTTTTCCTTGGAAAGGCAACATAAAAGTACTGAGATGCAGATAGAGAGCTTGCTTTTCAGATCCTGCAAAGTAAAGGCCAGGAACTCTCACAGGCTACAGCTCTGTCTCCTGGGTTTCCTAAAAATCACTTCTGCCATTTAATTGCATTCTTCCAAGAGGTTTTTTTATATTTTTATTTAAAGAACTATTTGACATTAAAACATCTAGAAATTAAGAGCTTTGTGCATGACAACTCTTGTTAAAACTTCGCCAAGTATAACATTTCTTTGCAAAATAAATGTTGTAGCAATACTGAAAAGAAAGTTGTATCATTATAATTCACACAATGGAATTAAAGACGTAGGAAGAAAATGCATAAAATCTGAAGAGATTTGGCTTTAAAGAAACCTAACTGGACCCCCCTTGCTAAGTATTTAAGTTGAGTTTGTCTCTATTTTTAGTGGAATTCCAGTTACAGCTATGGCCAGTACAGGGACAGGAACCCAGCTTCCCAAGTTTGAATTACAAGGAGGTAAGCCACAGACCACGCTAGTGCAGCATGCTACAATTCCAAACAGGAATGAACTCCACTAAACCAAACAAGTTTTTCTTATATCTCACTGGGATTCACAACAAAGTCACCCCGTGGTTCCTCAGAACCACAGCCCACAGGCTCTTGCAGCTCCCACTGCATTTTGTCCAGACAGACGCATACAAAGGAATGTCTAAGTCAACTACTCCAGCCTACTCTAACAATTAACCAATTAAACAACTAGCCAATATTGAGTGTGAAAATAAGCATAGCTTGGTATTGCTGGCATGAAAGATTTTGTATTTCATTAGTAAGGAGTCCTATAGCCACTAACAAGAAGATAAAAGGCCTCTCAGAAGATATTCTATACCCACCTACACCTCAGTCTACTTCTGAGGGTTTTGGGAACCTTTTTGCCCTCAAAACCCAAAGGTACTTTAAAACAACTATGAGAAAAATATCTGCAATGGAAAGTTGAGACACTTAGTTAACTTATATAGAGAAATTCCAACTTAACTTGCACTTATATATGAAATAAAATTAGTGTGTATGTACCTAGCCATGCGAAAAGAATGTTGTGCATAATCCTTTGGTGTGCACTGACTGAGACTGAGTGTACCAGGTTCATCCTACAGGTTCATCATCTGTCACTATTTTCTGCTGCTCAAAATGTGGCTCTTTTCTACGCCAGGAGGAAGGCACCTCCTACCACAAGCCAGAGAGCAAGGCTGAACTCACGTATACACCAGGAAAACAGGATCATAGACTGAATTATTTATATACGTGCTTGTACGTACACACACGCAAACCACAACAATACTTTTCTTATGCACTGTAAGGAGTCTTTCTGTTTAAATACAGTCCTTTGGTGGAGACAAACATTTTCCTTGGGGGAGAATAGAGAAACAAAAAGAAGAAATAAGAAAACCAGTAGCTTATTCGTAACTTAGGAGCTTTTCAAATTCACTATTAAAATGCACAGCAAAGTCAAGAGAGAATATCGTAATAATCTCACCCACTTTTACAAGAAATGTAGAAATGTAGAAATTCTTTGATGCACCTTTTAAAATATGGCAAAGCAGTATGAGTACAGATAGTCCTTTCAACTTGTCTTTTTTTTTATAGACACTAGCATTACTGGAAGAATTTGATAGGTTTACGCCCAAGCAATTTGTCTTTGCAAGTTCTCTCTCATTTTTATCACACACAGACCCAAAAGGCTTCTTCTGGCCTAGACTAAGCTCATACAGCACGAGGTACAGCAGATGTGAGGGGTGGAAAATTAAAGGTGTCAGAAGTGTCAGCAGCACAGAATCAGAGAGTGTTGAAGGACCTCATGAAAACTGAACAACCTTGGCTTTGGTGAAAGTATTTCTGTAGAAGGTGTTCTGTCCAAGCTGAGAAGTCTTGCCATCATTTGTTCCCGTGAAATAACGTGCTTGCACCGAATTCATCTGGATTACATACGTGTAATGTGCACACAATAACAATCAAGATCATTTTCTTTAAAGCCAGTATTTCATCAAAGCCAAAACTCAAATCTGTGACCTCCTGTACATTTAGACGAATCCAGGCTGAGATGATAACAAACAGCTTTGCAATTTGGGATTTATTATTATTTAATAGCACAGAAGCAATGTTTGCATAAGAACATACAGAGATAATAAAAATTAGGATTGTTTTCAAACCTGCCATGCACTAAAAAGCCTTTTCCCTCTCTTCTTTCTAGCTCTTTCTCTTTTGTTGCCACTCCCATGTGCAGAGCACGATACATGAAAATAACTATCATATGAGTGACAGGATTTTGAACCATGGTATTCTGTGCCGATTGTGAAATGGCATTTGGTAACAATGTAAAAATCAATAAATCGCAAATGTGAATCAAAATATTTAACTTTCAGAAACACATATACAACAGTCTGCTGCCATTTAAGACAAATTATATTCTGCCAACGTGAAAGGAACACATCATTTAATCCAAAATTATTTTATCGCAAGCATTTACATAAAAAAGCAATTATGACGACATCACGCTCTCATCCATCTAAAGGGTGGTATTTTTCAGGCACATCGAAAGTTTGACAGTTAGATAGTGACAGTCCTGATAAATACTGTGATTCAGTGAAGCCCTACAGAAATCATCTAACTTCAAGTAAGCTGGCAGTTCCAGTGAAAGAGTGAGACTGCTATAGTGCCAAAAGAGCTTGCTGTGTCAAGCGACAGACATAACCAAGTCAGAGCTTTTGGTTAAGTTTCCTGTATTCTGTACAAGTTTCCTGTATTCTGTACACAAAGAGAACTTCCAGCCACACACTTGGGCAGAAGAAGACTTCCCTCAGCTCTGCTCTGCCGTCACTCTCAGCTGCTGCTGTCTAGCAGGAATATCAAGACTTGGAAGGAGGGAAGATGCAACAACACATGGCAATCCTTGGGATGGAGAATGATCCACCAGGTGCCTTCTCCAGAGAGAAGAACTTACACAAGGCTTCCAGGTGCCCTTCCAACCAGAAGAGGCTGAAAGACTTTTGCCTTCTATCCTCTGAACCACACAGAGGACAGATTGGGTGCAGCCCATGTCCCACCCGCTGTGAGATAAGGCAATGAAATTCTCCTCCTTCAGAACAGGAACCAGAAGGAATCTTCTTGGAACATTACAGCAAAAGCTCTTCATCTCTCTTAGCACTCGTGTGAGTTTAAAAGAGCAGGGAACAATTTAAAAACTGCCTCCCACACTGAAATCTCTGAGCATAATCCTTGGAATGTGCAACGCAGTCAGGTTAGCACTTACCGACCTCTTCCTATGAGTTTTAAACACTTATACTCACAACCTGCTCCTGCTTGAAATTATTTGCTAAATTATTTTCCTTACTGAGATGTGACAGCATAGTATCAAATGATAGAGATATTAAAATACTCAGGATGTGGATAAAACCTCCAGAAATAATTAACAATCCCCCACAAATTAAATAAACAACATGACCTTTATTCATGAAGGTGCTTCTGCTTTAAGTCATTTTTTTACTTTCTCTAGGAAGGACAAAAGCTCTCTGTAACTATCCACTTGGGAAACGTTCAGTCTGTAAATTGGTGAAATACATGAACGTTATTTTAATCTATGTACCTGTTCCTCGTGAAATAGGTCATTTAGGAACTTAGAAAGTACCTACAGGGTATCAATTGCATTTTGGAACTATATTTTACCTTGTAGTGATCAGCAAGTGGTTACTTAATGAAACAAAACCCGCTGCTTTTTGTCCAGTTCCTACTGGAGACAGTTGTTTTAAATCAGAAAGCAAGGACAGCAAGAATGCAACAATTTCTCTGAGTAATTGTTTTGGCTTGTTCCTGTATGCATTGTTTATTTTTATGAAAGTATTGCTTTATAACTGGAAAATGACTAAGCTGTAAACTATTGTTTTATCATTCTGAGTGGCCAGTGTTTCTGGTTTTGATAAAAGCCAAGTTTCAAACACTTTTCAAGTAACATAGGAAAAAACCTAACTGTCAGTAAATGTGCTTATATTGAGCGTGACATTTTCCTCTCTGACGGTGCCAACATGTCAGGAGGAGAGGATTGCTTTCAGACTTGAACAGCTTCTTTGTTGCTGAAGTGAACTCTGATTGCTGCCATATTAGTATCTATCAGATTACAACAGTAGCAGAAAACCTCTAATATTTGACATTATATGTTAAAGAAAATAATTATTTTATGCATATATTAGCATTTTCACTTTTAGTTTTAAACGATATGGAAATTGTTTGGAATTCTGATTACTATTGATTAAATGAGGCACTCTCCAGGAAGGTCTTCCAAGCCCTACTTAGGACAAAATAATTGTGTGACTTTACTTCTGAGCTGTGTACTCACAGATGGAGAGATGAGATGAGATGAAGTGGAGGTGTACACACACGTGCAAAAGAGCAGTAACACACCTGGGTTGGGTGTAGTGAAATGCCACAAATAAAAAAATCTGCTATCTCCCTGCAAACTACAAAGTCAGTACAGCTCATTTTGGCAAGATGAACTAAGATCTCAAGATGATGATTTGACATAGTTCTCTAAAGTCTGCCCCTCTGTGAGGAAGCAAAAAAATTGCTATATTCTCTCTAAATTTCAGCACACAGCTTTAAGTGAGATCATTAAGCTCAGGGAGTGAGATGTCTACTTTTATTTATGCTGAATTTATAACAAAATTTTAGAGGAAGTATTAAACATCATCTAGGAATCAGGAGCCTAGAGGTTTTATTATTTTGATTAAAGTAATTCAACCTTTTTTGCCTCTGTTTACCCACTTGCAAAATAGTTATAATGATAAATACACCTCCATTGGCAGAACCAGTGGGAGGTTTAATTACTTAACATTACTGAAATGACTGAAATTCTGTGTCGAAAGGTATTATAAAGTACAGGGCATTGCCATCAATAAAATATAAGCTGCAAATCAAACAAGCTCTGATAAAGAACAAGCCACTTTTCTTCTCTTTTCCTAGTATCCCAAAACCACTTTGCTATGCTTTTTCTTCATTGAAAACCAATTTAATCTTTACTGAGGAAACCATGCATCTTAAAATATTTGTTAAGTTGTTGATTAAAGAGAGAAACTGTTTCTTTCAACTTTCATCCCTCTAAAATAACTGCGAAAATTAGATTTGCCTAACCTATCTATTAATATGAGGATAATGTGTTTAAACCAAAAAGGAGACTGAGAAATACCAATTGTTGTTTCATGAAACAATAACCAGAAGTCTAAAAATTGGTAATTATATTAGTTATGATGCATGGAACAATGAGATAATTGATTTTCAACCTTGATTTCCACAATTTTGAGCACAATCCCAGTGTCCCCGTCGTGGCAAATTAGCATTTCAGGAAGTAAAGAATAAGGTATGGTTAATTTAGGCCCTTAATGATTATGCAATATTTGCCTTTTTGTGTATGGCTAGTTACATTAATATAATTTGGCATCTCATTAATTATGTAAACACCAACCATATGTTGAATTCATTCAAGTTTGGTGTGTACATAATATTTACAGTATATTAGTAAATTGAGAGAATCTATATAACTACAAATGCGTAGAGAATTTCTAATTCTCTAGACAGTTAATCCTCAGTTTGAAAGCTCTAGAAGCAAACATTTCAAACAAGTCTATTCCTTAGTTATTCAAACAGCTTTGAACAAGAAGAGAACAAATAGGAGTATCTTTTTAATCAAATGTGCTTATACCAGCACAATGGTTTATTTTATAAACACAGGTAAAACACTCAAAGACAGAAACAATGACTGACCATTGCTCTATTAGTAGATAATCTCCTCATTGATTGAATGTCAAAAGATCTCATAAAAATGCAGATTATTTGATATGACTGTACAAAGTCTCATGGAGAACTGTTCAAAGCTTGCTTATCAATAGTGCTTACTTAAGATTTACTTGTCTTTAATATTCTATGGCCTGAAAAATCAGAAAAATTCTTCTGCTGTCTACATGCCAGAGACTTTTTTGGTTATGTGACCATGCACACAACTACTGTGACTTTTGGAGTGGATGAGGAAACTGTTGTATTCATAAATATTAGTTCTCCAGCTCACAAAAAAAGGAAAAAAGTCCTCACCAACCTCTTGCTCTATACTAATATATGCAGTGCTCTACCTGTGCCCTCACAGTGCCAGGATTCCCAGGTGATGCAGAGCAACCTGGCTGTTATGCAATTTAAACAAATACAGCAACGAGTCCAATGCCACGAAAAATCAGTCAACTCTAGCATGACTTCTATGCCTTACGGACCTCCCTGTCAACAACACCGTCACGCTGTGAGAGGTTTCACTGAAATTCAGGTTAGGAAACAGATATAAAGTATAATAAAACATAGGTATGTTTTTCCCCAAGCACTCTCATATGAAACACTTAAGCAGAAACCTTTCTTCCCTCCCCCCAACTACCTTTGAGATCTTGTAAATTATAAGAACATAGCAGCACGGGGATTAAATATTAATCAAAGTCATTACCATTATCGTTAGGACATATTTCAAGAGCCCCCAAAGAAAGAGTGTATTATTTCACTTATAAAGATCATATCATCAGAAAGACTATGCTGATCCTGTAGCATGGTAGGTACAAAGAGGGGGAAAAAAACCACCCAAACATGATCAAGAGGTAACACAAAAGATTTCTGAAGCACTATTGAAATGCTATCTCACCCTTTAACTGTTTAAGTAACTGTTTAAGTAACCCTGTTTAAGTAAAGCAGGCTCACCATGGGCAAAACAGAGCTCTATATCCAACCACAGAAGCATACAGTATATTTACAAAATGTAATTTTGCTGAGAAAAAACCCACAACAAACCACATAAAAAACCAAGGATCCAAACTCCATAAACTATATCCCTGAAAATCTAGAGCAGCTCTAAAGCTTCTGTGGAGATCTGAATTCATTGGGTGTACGATAAGGCTCTCCAAAGCCCAACCAGCACACCTGAAACTAACATTGTTCACAGAATGACTTATTCTTTGCATTAAAGCAATGACAAGTTTTATGGAATAATGGGACTTTTGCTATTTGCAAATTAAGGTGTAAATGATTAATAAACCAAACTACCCTCTCCTGTTCCCCAAGGTATTTTTCAGCTGATTCTAAACTGCCTTTGTATCCTTATGATATATTTAATTTAATGTGTAAAGTACCACAACTGCATAAAATTAAATGCATAATAAAACAAAATGCTCAGAACAACTAAAAAAGTCATTGGCAAAATGTTAAAGGATGTATTTCTTTCAATATCTGGCTTACCAAGTTTAAATGCAGTAACATTTCCTTTTAAATATCACCCTTCTCACTACTCTAACCCCAGAACTACAATTCCAAAGAAACTTCTTTCATAGCAAATATAACATTTACTATGAACACGCAATTAGGTCCTAATCACTTGGATTAATTACCACATCAGGATTTACAATAAAACATTTATTGCTCACACTTCCACACACTAAAATGAATTATTTAAAAGAACATTAATGTTATTGCTTGGCCTTTTAATTTTCATTATATAAAGACTGTTGCGTGACTTTGTTTCTGAACACACAAATAAATGAGGGTCAGGACCTTTGTTAATTCTAATAATTATTAAGAAATATAGTTGAAATATGGACAATTGCAAAACTCTAGACAATTATATTTTCACTTACATTCATTTGGGTATCAATAATTGTCTGCAGAACGTTAAACACAATGATCTGTGTAAGTGCTTAGCATTAATTATTATAGTCTGAATGAGCACTTTCTTCAAATACAAAGGTGGGGGGAACACCCCAACTATTAGCTTTTAGAGCCAAGTAATACATGAAGTTCCTGTTTTTAATGAACTCATGAGCTCACATCTCAGCAACCCACTTTTAATAGCAGAACCACCACTATAGCCAGGGAGAGGAATGTATTTTTTACTCCCAAATCGTACAACCTGAGGGGAAACTTCTCTGCTAAGACACTATATTCTGTGATGTCTTATTATTGTGGGAGTAGCAGGTTTCAGTGGGGGCTTCAATTTGCACTGCTATTTGAGAGGCTTGAACACTCAAAAGAAGTTTTAATTTTCTATTGAACATTTTCCATACTTCTGTACTTGAAAATGACTCCACTCCTGTCCTATTTTCTCACCTTCACAGAAAATCAAACTACAGATATAGCAAATACGATGGAGCAAACTTTTTTTTCAGAGAATTAACCTTCACACAAAATACCTCTGAGTTTTCAAATAAAAGGATTTGGAAAACAGGAAACCCCCAAAGCTTGGTACCCAAGTTCAACAGGTTACCTGTCCCTTCCGTAGATGGGTTTAGTTCTAAATGTCCACGTGACATACAGCTTCTGATAGGAACACTTGCAAATCACAGATGTTTCCATTAAAACCACCAGTGTCTGCAAAATGGAATTCAGGAAATACTGAAGGAGGCTGCTCACATACAGACATCGTGATGCAATTTCGGATGGTAAGATTCCATGCTGGCAATTAGTGAGTTCTTTGGACTTACTTAAGACTCCAAAACTGTTACTTTATGGAAATAAAGTCACATTCAAGAAGATATTTCCAACATGGCAATTCTGGTTTTGGAAGATCGGCCTAACCCCTTGAACCAACATCTCTCCTATTTGTTAGTGCCCAAATTAGTTTGTTTACTTTAATTAAATTTGCTTATTCTTGAAGTGTTGAAGTGTATGGGGAAAAAGAAGAGAGATCTACAGGAGTTCATGTTTTTAAAAAAATTTATTTAAAACTATAAGATTCAAACCATGTGTTTTTGAAACTTAAACGTAAGTTTAACGTAAGTTAAATGTTATGTATAAAACATAAGTTTTATAATGTTTGAAAAAATTCTGAATGGTAAAAGAATTTTCACAATAGCTGTCAAACATCAGAATATCCTTTGAAATATTCAAAACGACTGACCATAAAACAACTGTGTAAACTTTGAATTTGCTCTAACAAACCTCTGGTGGTCCATTCAACCTGAATTATTCTAGAAGTCTATGTTATACTAAATATCTGTGTATTTGAAAAATATGGACAAAAAAATATGTATAAAAAAGATGTGGACAAAGCATACAGCCTCCCATGTTCATCAGTTTCTAAGAGAACAATATCCCAGACACTGCAGCTACCTTTAAAAAAATCATGTAAGAAATTAGCTATTTTAACCTGAAATAAACACCACAAAATGTATACACTTTGGAAATGAACCATGTAAACGCATTAGGAACAGAATAACACCTTAGAGGTTCTGGTCCCTCCTGTGGCCCTTCAACTTCACATGGAGCTTCCCTAAATTCAAAATTATGAAGTCAATGAGATCTTAATAATGCCTACAGCCATAGATGCAGACAGCCCTTTGGCCAGGAATGAGCTCTGCTACAAGAATATTACAAAAAAATGTTCCCTGCTCTTTTTTGCCCTTTGCTTGAATCTCTGCCCATCCAATTTGTATCCTTGAAAATAGAATAAGAAAAACAGATACTAAAGCTATCATAATGTATTTAACATTGTTAACTTGTGTGCTAATTTATACACTATAACCATGATTTTCTAGACTAGAATATCAATGAATAACTTTGACATATTGGACACAAATAAAGATAAATGAAAAAGCACTCTTCTTTAAATCAGCATTTAAGCTCATGTTTTACTGCTTTTATAAGAAAGGGAAGTTGGGATCTCTCAAAATCACCTCCTCAGTTCTGAGAGCTTAAATTCATTCCTTATGCTAAATAAACATAATTTCTACTTTTTAAACAGCTAAACTAGAACAATTTGGAACACTATGGTAAAGAACCTCATTTTAGGGAATGAAAATTATTGGTCCATGTCAAAGTGAAACACAGCACGCATTCCTCAGAACAAACATGGAAAGTCTCCGACTCGAGTTTCGGATATATTTTTATGTATCTGTATCAATGACATGCATCTGTTTATAGAAAAGCCCAATGATTGGTTATTTATTGGAACTTGCTCTCTTCAAAGCAAGCTAACTAGGGAAATCAAGGATTTTCTCTTTACTCCTGTCCCTGCAATGGCTCCTCATCAACATCTATGGTCCAACCCAGTCAGGATTCTAGTGAGAAACCAATCATTGGCAGAATGGTGTCAAGCACTTCTACAAAAAAGAGGAAAATGATGATGATATCTCCAAATCAGAGTTAAGAAGCTATGGATAAATATTTAACATTTCTTCAACCTTCTGATACTCAGAGCTCAGATATTTTTTCAGGAAAGGCAGTAGAGACACACATCAGCTATTTTCACAAAGCATTCCCTGGAAAGCAATATCTACATGATGCTAGAAGAATCTTCTACAGAACAAAATTAAGCTTAAGAATCTCCCTACTGAAACAGATGTTTGAATACTGCTATAAATCACAGGACAATACATTCCCCTCTCTAATAGTCACATCTATCCATAGCAAAAATTGTTGTTAATCGAAGGGTTAAGTAGTTGGTAATGACATGAACAACAACAAAAAAAAAATACTTGACAAGACTCCACCTCATTCCAATCTCTACCAAAGCATCAAATGTAATTATAAATTTTCACCAAAGATGTCAGGTTCTTGTGTTAATCTTTGCACAATCTGACATTACCATTCTTCAACTTTTATAGATGTGAACAGTTATCACTTTGTTTGTATGTCACCACAGACAACATAATCAATAGTTTTCATATCTTTCTGTTCACACTTTTTGTTAAAATGAATTGTGTGAGTGCTGCTTACTTTTGTTCCACTATGAGACTTGTTACTGCTTGAATAGAGAGTAGTTAATCTCAACAATAAACATTATAATGTGTGATAAAGCAGTCAGGAGAAAAAAAAAAGCTCAACATTTTTTTCCAGTCCCCATTTTAACATACTCTGTCCTTATCAAATTAATATCTAAAAACAGTGACACGAAAGCAACACAATGGATGGCTTTGTTCACTTCAGATGTACTAATTTGAAGCACAAACTGCCTTTCACTCCTTTTCCTTTTATGTTCCGTATTTCTGTAGTAGGGAAATCTTACTCCATGAAACTCAATGCAAAAAATTTACAACTGGAAACAACTGGTTTATAAAATATTACCTGTCCTCATCAATAATTTAAACAGGATCCACCAACAAATGGATTTCTTACTTATTGTTTCCATAGCTGAAGACCCCCCCAGGCAGGTGGGAGAGGTGTTCTTCCTCACCCGTACCAGGAGAAAGTACCATGTAAGTACCATGTAAATACATGTACCATGTATGAGCTCTTCCTCCGGTTCTACAGCAAAACTCCTCCAGCTCCGAGCAGTTGCTCCATATCAGAAACAGACATCGATAGAATTTCATACAAGTTGTGAATAACACTCATAGACAAATTGTTTATTGTAGGATAGTAGCTCCTGTGAAGGTTAACTTGGTCCTTAATGTGCCTACTCATATACCTATTCTCCAGGGATGCTACTAAGCACCAAGACTTAAAAAGAAAAAGATTATTTTTTTTTTAATCAGTCACCAGGGCACAAAACTGAAACGTGAACAGAATAAATTTCTTGCTGGCCAAGGCTTTACATTAGCTTTTACAAATGAGCACCACTGTGCCAACAGTGAAACGGGTCCTGATTTTGTAATGTTTGCTGAACTTGAGTTTAGAAATTGACTTTCTTGACATGTAGTCTGATGGCAAGTTTCCCTTCTAGGCACCAAAACAGAGAAAGCTGCTCCAACAGAAAGAACTTATTCTCTGAATATGATGATTTAGCTCAGGTTTTAGGCTCTGGCTTGACCAAATGAGTGCTTCAGACACTTAACAGCCCACAAAGAGAGTCAAGATTTTTTTACTGCCAGCACCCAACTGATTTCTTCCAGTGTGAACTGGAACCAAATAAATAGTCTGCTTCATCCTTTCTAGCTTAACACCGATATACATAATCATAGGAAAATGTCACCGAACTCTGGCTGGGTTTAGCCACAGGTAATTACTGTTACTTATTAGAAACTGCAGCCCTGGCCTTGTCAGAAGCAGAGAAATGACATGGCTCTTCCCTGAGCGAGTGCCTCAGACCTGTGGAGCTGTGCACTTAACTTTCTAAATCCAACAGTACTGAAGTCTAGTAACGAATGCACATCCACCACCTCCAAGTAATACCAATAATGGTTGATGCTGCTGAAAAAAGCAGATTTCAGAAAATGGCTTGCAGCATGGCACTTCTTTGGCGGCGTCTTCTGACCCTATTTACTTCCACTTAGATGCACGGGGGTTGCAGAAGTCTTCCCGTGAAGTTGGTTTTCTGGCACTTACTCTCCACAATGATGGTTGTTTGTATCTCACATCACCCTGCCATCTTCCCGTCCACTTTAACCTCAGAGCAAAGGAACTTCAGAATATCCACTGTGAATAATAGCCCTTGGAAAATATTCAACAATTTCAAGACTGTATGATACATTTTAGAATTTAGAGATTTAATAGCACTGATGACTAGCAATTTTCCACAATTACCATCATAATCATTCTATGTTCTGAGAAGAGGATACAGATGACAAGGAGCCGTTTGAGAAATTAAACTTTTATGAAACATCTTCTGAATGTCTGGCGTTTTGATACAGTAATACTTTGTCTGCTTTTCTGACTGCCTGTTAGAAATTTCTATTTGCCTTTAGACATTCTTTTTATGTCAAAAAAGAATCTGTTCTGAGGACGATTTGTACCTTGGTTTTTTACTACATCGAATTATATATCTATTCAGAGATCATGCTCTCTGAAATGAACATCCAAGCCTGTTAAAATAGTCTGCCAACGTACTGTGAAGATCTGGGAAATGGCACACCCTCACAAATGCCAGATGTAATTCTGCCCACAAGAAAAGTCAGATGGATTCCTCCAATAAATTCCTACTTCTTTTGTCTGCCTCTTGGTTGATATATGATACCATTGCAGATGTATCCAATTTTATTAAAATTTGTCCCATCAGCTCCATTCTGGAAGGAGAATTTTCAAATTTACCCTGAGCTTGTGCACGTTTTGTGATAAGTTGTTCCTAAGCTGAAACTCAAGCCTTAAGTTTCATTTAATTTAGTACAGCGAGGCCCATATCTGGTCAGGCAATCTTCTGTCTTTGTGATTGTAAAAGACAGCTATATTTCACTGAAAATGCCTGGATATTCAGGCTCACATTTCAGTAAATTTTTCAGTTAGCACTGAAACTGGAATTATTATGTCCACTTTGGCTGAGTTTGAAAATCATCATAACATTGAAACTCATCACAGAGGCTGAGTTCAAACACCAAAACCTCACACAGTCCCACAGGACTATACACAAGGCAGAAAGATCTCATCACAGCTCACTCTTCAAATTCTAACAGAAGCTTTACTGAAGAACTGTAAGAATAACATTCTTCAGTGTTTATGGTTTTGTATCAAATGAAAAGCTTTCCCTAAATGAGTGGCTAATAACGTACTTCAGACTATGGAGATACTGGTAAATCTGTACTTAAAGATGTCACTTAATTCCTCCATTTCAGAGACATATCTAATGTTAAAAAGTATTTAGGAAACACACTATTGAAAGTCAACACAGTTGTCCACGGGTCTTTGCTGAATTTTATATTAATAAAATTTTGAACTATTCTGAAAACTTCATGCCCTAAAAATAATCACAGGGTAGAAAAGTATCCACTAGAAAATTTAAAAAAAAGTAGCAGTTCAAAGTAATTTTTTTAAAGTCAGAGTGAATATTTGCTATGAATTTAAGTATGACAACTTACAAGTACTTCCATACATTGAGAGAACAACTACAGTTGATACACATTCAAGATTTTCTTAAGTGAATAGGTTAGGTCCAAACTTTTTGTTTTGGGAAGCATTAGGATGTAACATTGAGCTAATGTTGAATGATCTTGTGCTGAATTACTCAAACATTTAAAGATTGACAAAATAACTCCACATAAATAAAACCATGAAACAAAATATAAACATATATATATAGGTATATAGACATGTTGTTTGTTCTGCACTGCTTCATGTACAGAAAATAAGCTT
Organism: Scolopax mira; assembly: GCA_004320125.1. Classification (NCBI taxonomy): domain Eukaryota; kingdom Metazoa; phylum Chordata; class Aves; order Charadriiformes; family Scolopacidae; genus Scolopax; species Scolopax mira. The sequence goes on along the minus strand of BJBW01000503.1, from coordinate 147,328 downwards.
CTAATTCAAGTTGTCTTTGTGTAGTATTACTACTCTGTAGAAAAGAGGGTGTTTTGTTTCTGAAAATGACATTTTGGGCATTATGCCCCAATTACTTTGGATTCTGAAGATATTGCCCAACAGTCATCCTCCTGCTCCCAGTCATTCGTTTTGTTACTGGCATTTGCAGAGATTGATGATCTAGAACATCCTATCTGGTAGGTTTTTGTATTCCACTTTCTTCCTTCTCAACTGAAAATATTATAGTTTGATTCTATTCACATTTAAGTGAGCAGAGAGTGCAAAAGCTAGCGATGCTCACTGGGAGAGAACTTTTCTGCTTGGAGATACAGAAGGGAAAAACTGTGTGAGAAACAGGGAGATAAAATTTAACACAAGTGTGAAAATGAATTGGGGTAACTATTTTTGTCACTGTGCTATCACAGCTGGCCCTGTGATAGATGAGTCTTAGCCTGCATATAAAATGAATATACACTAAAAACTTTATTAATAGGAAGTATTAATTACTTCAAGATGATAACATACCTTCGATCTAAATCAGATGCTGCTCAAGGGCACACTGGGGACAACTAAGTATTGTTATACGAGTGCTTTTCTCACATGAGAAAAATAGAGGAAAGATTCTATACATTTCAGTTGTTGCATAAAACTATCCAAAGCATATTGGGGATTCCCGTAGAAACAGAAAACCTCTAAAAGGGGCCTTGAAAGTTGGCAAAATCAGCAAATTTAATCTATCCACTTTCTTTTGACCTTTAAACCTGACCTGAAAAAAGTGTTCAGCAACATAAATTTGATCTCTAAAGGCCTGCTGCAGATCTCATTTTCTGCTGTTTTTCCATTAGGCATTTATGGGACTTGCTGGTGTTACAGGGGACTAGTAAAATGTCGAAGTAATCCTGCAGTTCCTGTGTATGAATTCAGCTTTTCCCTGTGAGATGATAACATTTTTTTTTCCTCTGCCAAGGCTTTTTCAGATACTGGAGTATAAGACTAATACCATAGGTGTGATGTTATTTTTTTTTCATTTGGTAACATTAACCAGATCTAGCAGTTCAAGTGTTGAAACAAAAGAATTCTTTTCTGAGCCAATAAGGTGGCTTGGTGCACATCTGCACTAATTGAAATCACAGCATGGCTTTTCAGGATAGGAATTGTATCCAAAGCATACAGAGGATTTGAAGATCCTGGTTGTATGTTTGTACATTCTCTTAAGTGCAGAGGAAACCAGCTGCTTCCATTTATGAACTGTGCTGATACATGTGCCTCGATGTACCAATGACATAATGTGCAGCTTTTCAAGCTATAGATTTGCCAACTGTTTTAACAAGGAAAAAGGAAGGATGGGTATAGAAAGCAAGACAATAGAAAAGAATTTATGATAAAGATATCTAATTTTCAAGTAGCACATTCTGTAATTTATGTTACAATTCACAAGCATTAGAATTAGGTGATAAAAATATGATAAAAATAACAGCTTATTACATTATCCATCCTGCCATTTCATCCACCAGTAATGGCTCTCAATTCTTTCCAAGTTCCCTCTCCTGTCATTTTTTTGGCTATTACACTGTTTTCCCATAATACGGCCATCAACTTGCAACCCAAATTCACTTTCCTCTCCTTTTATGCTCTAGTAAATCTTTGATGCAAGTTTGCATCACGAGGGCATAATCAAAAAAAAGCTCTGAAAAGCTCTGTACCTCTTTCTCTTTGTTAATCATCTTATAGTAGAATTGACCCTATTCTTTATGAAGCATTCTTTTTCTCTTGACTTTCATATCTTTTCCCTTTTTCCATACTCTTATCAGTGTATCTTTTGGAAGTTCCTCCTCAATGTTACTGAAAATGGTTCTACAGGTTAAGACATGTTCACACTTCCTCTACCTCTAGCCTATTTCCAGGCAATCATTACAAAACACAGATTTAAGCTGATGGCAGAAGGACCTTTCTCTCTTCCCCCCTTCTCTCTGTTTGAGTCATGACTTATTTTGTCCAAGCTGAGACCCACATTTTCAAATCACATTCTCAATTCAAATCTTTTTTTAGGACTTTGCTTTAATTCTTCTAATAGTTCTTGCATAACATTTCCTTTATTTTCTAGTCCCACAGCTTAAACTGAGCAGACATTATCTTATTCCAAATGAAAAATAAATAATTTCCAGTACATATCTAATCAGATCACTTTCCATTCATCTCCTTCTTGACTGCATCCTACAATAATAGGATGAAAAAAGAAAAACTTAAGTTTGTGTGACAGGTTATAGAGAAGGTTCCAGAGAAAGAGAGGAGAGAGAGAAGAGTTTTGTTTATATTTTTACTTCATGCATAGTGACATAATATTGACCCAAGTCAGTCCTCTCCAGACTCTGCGATTGTAGTAAATCAACAGAAGAGATGGAGGGGGCATAGTTCTTATTCTTTTGTTAAATGGCAAAAATAAAATCAGTCATTATTAATTGATAATTTGATCATGGAAAATCATAAATGCATTTCCATTCAGGAATTAAATACTGCACAGAAGAAGGATATATAATGAAGTCAATTAGGATCCTGGCATCCTCACAAAAGAAGTAAAATTTGGTTCAATCAGTCCCTGAATTTTAGTGTCAACACAAGAAAATTAAGATTGTGGCCACATATGATCATAAGTGTTCCTTTGAAAAAGATGTCATATAATTAAAGGTGCTAGTTTCCACATCAAATTCCACTTTGGATGTGGTTAAATTCCAGCTCGGTTAAGTATTTCCTGTCTATTTAATTTCATCCTGTAGATCCAGCTGCACATAGTTATTCCACACTTCCTGTCCTAAACTATCACATAGTGGCGTGGTGAGTCACTGAGCAGCTTCATTCTTTTTCATTCTTTATATGATGTATCAATTATGTCATCTAGCAAGTGCTTTGACACCATCTGAGAAGTTACCAGAGATGTCAGGTTACATCCCTAGCAAATAACATGTAGTGCAAACTTTAAAAAAACCCAACCTTTAGAAGGAAATATAAGTCAACTAAGAATTGGTAGACTTTGGCAAATTATGCAGAGTCTACTAAACAATAAAAGCCAAATAAAAATTAATTCCAGAACACAGTTTTTGAAAAAGTTAATTCAATTTCCTCATAAATGGGCTGCAGTTTCCAGGGTGGCATTGGGAATAAAAAAAAAGGTAAAGATATTTAGAAACAAATCTACAAAACTCAAAAACCTGATAAATGTATATTTCTATATTTCCTCTCTTTCACTGTTTTTTCACATTAAATAAAAAGGAGGTGACAAACCCAGAAGTATGTCAGTCAATCACTCAGCGATACCCTAGTGCTCTATCAGCTCACAAAGGACCAGAGAAACTGACTCCTCAAATAACACCTGGTCTAAAAGCCTTAAAAGCATTTAAAACACTGATCAGTATATAAAACTGAACCATACGCAATTCCCAAGGGGAACCAAGTCACTTTTTTTCTACAGTCAGAGGCAAAAATAGAAACCTTTGGCTGCCACAGGACAACTTGCCAGCTCCCACAGGCCCGGTAGGCCTAGGTTGTCGCTATTTACGTTTTTTTAATTTGGGATTAAATTAAAACAAAACCACATCCATCCACCTGGGAGCTCTCCCATAACTCTTTTGTCATCTACAGCCTGATAACCAATAGGAAAATTTACCTGATGGCCCCAATTTCCATCGCTTTAAACCCCCATTTCTGATTGCAGGTCCGGGTGTTAGGCCCCGGCTCCTGAAGCCTGTTTGTTCAGGCCCGAAGGGAAGTTCAGGCCCAGCACCCAGGGGTGGAGGGAGGGATGGATGGATCCTCCTGGCATTGACTGATTATTAAAAGAAATAAGCTCTCCTTAGTATATATACAAACAATTATGAACCTAGCTCTAGTTGAGACAGGCCCCTGGGCATCACTGTAAGAATTCTGCATGCGAGTTTTATATCAATGAAGACTAGTTGGTAGCTACCTTTTTCCCTTGTTAATCAACAGATAAGAGCACTGAAATTCTCATTCTAGTTTCATCCTACAAAGCTTACACAAGGTCCATCTACACTGTGCTGCTGTTTTTTCAAGAAACCTAATTATCGCCTTTTTTGACACTGTTAACAAATCTAGATTTCATCATTCAAATGGGTTTGAACCAAGTTTATGTTCTTAAGCAAGTCACGGTTTAGTGTGCCTCAAAACCAAGATAAACACACGAGGTAAACATAAGCTGCCCAGAACACCATGTGTCACAAGGCATCGAAGGGCCTGACCCATTTTCTCCCCATACCAGGAACAATGCGTTAGTAAGAAAAATTGCATTCATGCTATAGAGCACTTAAAGACTGCAAAGACTTGTTATAATTCCTTCAGCACTTTTCAGACTAATGACCCACAAGAGTGAAAGAGCTATTGGTTTTACAATGCAGATCAATGCTTATAAGCACTGAACAGTTTCCCTTGACTTTCTTTATACAATTTACAAGTTGCTCTGGAGAAATGGCAACAGCAAACTAAGTAAATGTAATTTCTCTTTCATTTACTCTTGTGTAGATCATGGTACTTGATTACCAATAAAGTTTCTCTGCTCTTGAGTGAGGAGAAATGAGAGCTTAACAACATCAAAAGTTGCAAACATGTAAATACATGCAAATTAATCTATGCATGTAAAAAAGAGCCTGGATAGAGATGCAAACAGGGAGACACCAGTTAAGCTGTTTTTACATTCAGCCTCAAATCACTTTTACTGTAACATCCACATAATGCTTTACATCAGCATAACTTGAAATAAAGTTTACTTTATTCCTTCTAAATGTATTTGCTGATGTAGGGAAACATGACCAAACAATGAGTCTCCATTTAGCAGTGGAAACACACAAATGATATTTGCTTTTTTTATTAAAATAACATGTGAAAGATGTATTACAGATTGAACTTCCTTTTGGAAACTTTAGCTGCCCTGGGAGACAACACAGCCTATAATATTTCTTACTAAGAATATCCATAATAGTTTCGGAAAGGTCTTAAAATAAAATCTAAAATATGCATGAAATACATGTTTTTCATGAGTTTTTTTCCCCTGTCTTTTCCTCATGAGTTCCAAAATGCCAATTTTAATGTTTTAATATTTAATTCAATTCAGTTAGTCTTTTTACCCTTTGCCTTGTAGAAGTTAGGAAGAAAGGTTGAAAAGTTAAAGAAAGGGGGAATTTATCTAATTAAAATGAAATCTTTTAATGATGTTATGAAACCACTCAGAGCAATGTTTTAGATTTGCTCCTGCTGTTGTTTGAAGCTGTGGTGTTAAAAATGCCCTGGTTAGAGTTACAGACTGTTCGAAAAAACTGTGAGGAATTTATGTAGGATTTAAAACAGACACATGCTTTTAAAGTCGAGAACCTTCAAATACTACAGCTAATCCACACAATAATTCAACAACCAACCCATGCTCAAATTCCTAACAGATACCATATGCAACCTGTAATAAAAACTGCATCAAGGTATTTCAAGCGATGGGATAATTTCATTTTCTACTTAAGAGCCCTATTTACTTTTAATTAACAACCTATTACAAGGTGCATGACAACTATTCCATTATTTTGCATACAATGCTTATACTGAAAATGGCCCTGAAGATACTTTGCTGCCTAAAGAAGATGGGTTATTGATTAGATCCATTATGATAAAATTAGCTATTGCTTATCTAAACATACTTGACAACCATATAACCACAATGATATTTTCTGCCTTTGCCTTTTCTGTAACTACAACAGAAATAAAGGCAGGACAAAGTGACCCATCTGGTTCGTAAGTAGCACAGATATAAGTTAAACAGCAAGAAAAAAAGCAATCTCCAGAGTTCAATGCAATGCATTTCGTAACAGAAAATGGTGCTTTGACAACATAGGAACAAAATGTAAAGTTACACCAAATTTAATGTTTTAGCCTTTACATTTTTCCATCCACTTTTTCATTCTAGCATGCCTTCTCTCAACAGCCTCCTGCTCCCTGAGGATTACACATTTTCTGGATTTGGACTTTCTCACAGGAACAACTATGGTAATACAGCTGGACCCAAATTCTTGTAGTAGTTGAAAAAATGTACTTCATACAAAAAACAGGATGTAATTTCTCTTTTGACTGTCTCTTTGGTTAAGCTATATATTTACTTGGCTAAATAATTAGGCCATTGCTAAATGTGAAGATTTTTCAAATGTGAATCTAATTAGCCTAAGTAAAGAAGGTATTTCATGGGAAATTATTTTTTTGCCTTCAAGGAGATGATTCTACACTCAGTGAAATTGTGTCATCTTATTAACACTCAGATTGTGTGCTATAGGTCTTAAATGATTTACTCTTATACTCTGTTCCAAAATACAGATTCAGTAGCTCCTGAATACTTACTATCTTTACCAAGATTGATATTAAAATGCTTTACATTATAGAAGCAAAAATTTGACAGTGTTGATATACATATAAAAAATGTTCAATAAAACATCCTATTATGTCAAATGAAAATTTTTTTCAAATGAATGAATGGATTGCTTAATATCAAGATGGGAACATGATACTCTTGAGCGAGGAGATTCAACTTCACATCAACAGTCCATAACTGCTGACAGCCACAAGCTATCAGAATACCACAAAATAAAGACTCTTTTCTCCCCATTTCCTTAAATATGTATGGAAATATTTATTTGACTGGTTGGATTTTTGTATTGATCTACTATGATAGATTTTGTTTTGCAGGTATGAGCAGTTGGAAAGATTTTAACATATCCTTGGGCACAGCAGCCTTTTACTCTATGAAAACACTATAATTCAACACAGTGTATCTATTTAATAAACACAGCATGCACTAAACAAAGTATTTAAACTCTTCTATAAAACACCAAGAGCTTAGTGGTAATTCCTAAAGAGAAAATAACAAGATGACAATACATCTCCAGATAGCAAAAAATCATGTGTTGTCCACCCGAGGTAGCCCTAGTATTTTTCAACAACATGGTGAGCATGGAAAAAGCAAAGTAAATAAACCTCATGACAAAAAATAATTTACCCTGATTAAATCACTTCATTCCACGGCCTGAATTTGGGTGCTCATTACTTCTACTTCTGACTGGCCACATTCAACAATTCACAAAGCTTATTTTTGTCCATACTAACACTTCCATAAACTTCAAAGTATCACTGAGTGGAAGCATGATGAGTCCATCTTGACAAGTCTGGTGTTCCCACCTAACATATCTTAAACAAATTATTTGGCATATTATGCCGTACTTCAGATGCCACTTTCCAATGAGTTTGCTGCTTCCAGGTTTGCTTTAAGCCATTCTGAAATGGTGAACAAAACTATCATCAAGAAAGCATTGTATGCTATCAGAAACTGATAGGGACATACTTCTGTTTGATACACCTCAATGGATTTGCTTAGATTCATAATATTTTGAACGTTTTTAATAGGTGGATGCATACTTACAATTTGGGCCAACTGGCTGCAAGAACAGTCAAAAATCAAGAGTGGGGAAAGTTATGTTAGTGCGGCTGTAAGTGCATCTCAGCAAAAAGGTACATTAAGACAGGGTCAGTGCTGTCAGTGCTGTCTTGGACCACAACAGAGCGTGGCATAATAAACTTGCACCTGCTTGGAGTACAATGAGTGAATGTGAACTCGGGCAGATATTCCTTTTGTTCCCTGGAGATTATGGATAATGGACAATAACGGGTAGCTCTAAAGTGCACATTTTGCATTTTTCACTATTATGCACTCAGCTTCCCCACTCAACACCCTCCACAATCAAAGAATCTTCTTCAAGAGGCAGAAAGCAAAGCTTTCAGGATGAGGAAAGCCACCATCAAAACCATCCCACATAACCTTGATTCTGTTCTTTTTTGCATATTCAATATTATCATAATTATTCACATGTCAAAGCTTTCTTGGGTCTTTGTGTGAAACAACCACTTACTTCACAATATCACTTCCTAGTTTAGTGTAGAAAATTAAGTGGGGTGGGGAATTTTGTACATAGTTTCTGTTGTAATTTTGGGGTATAAAATTCAAATAACTTTTTGCATAATTTCAAACATCATCACGTACATTCATTTTATTAATGTCATTGCTCCCTTATCAAATGTAAGAATGCTCATTATTCCATTAAATCCTTGCAAGGTGAAGCTGTCTGAAATCTTAGCATATGCTCATCTTTAAAGTTCCACCATTTTCTGTCACTCAGGCAACATTAGCATCTTTAAATAATTCTTTAACATATTTTCACCATATAACTCAATCTTTATTCTGTATCTCATTGACAACATATTTACCTGCGTTAGCAGCTACAAGAAGTTCCAAGTAGATATCCTCAGACCATACACTCCAAAGTGACAGAGCATGTCCCTCCCTGTTTTCCACAAAGGGATGTTGAAGTTCCAGCTCTGTGTGACCATTATTTTCTTGGTTTCCCCCCACAAATCCTGTTTTCTTTCCAAAGAAACTAGATTCCTTACCTAGGCATCATAAAAGTTCATAACTCCTTCTTTGTATCTGACTGTGCAATAAGACACCTTGCATTTCAAACTCAGGTGACACTACTTGAAGATCTGTATAAGCAGCATGGCCCTTCTGTCTTTTTGAATATTTTGGGGTGGTACCCCTGTATATATGGCCTGTTATATAAATTGAAAGACTTTTGAGCCTCTCTAAAATGCTTTCTGGATTAAGTAATACTGCTGTTATACATGTAAATCCTAGAATATCTCTGGAACAGCCTGGGGTGAAAAAACCCCAAGAAAAAATATCCCCCCAAAATTGCATAAATCTACCCCCACCCCAACACTGGATTCCTTTCGTACCTTAAATGACATAAATGCATTTAGAAAGTCTCCATAACTATTGTTAAAGTTCATCAAGCTTCATTATCTTTGTGTTGAAAGAAAGAAAATTACTTTTCAGAGTTCAAAATAGAATTAACAATTTCTTATTCTTACAAATTAAACATTCCAATTAAAGTATTTCTAAATTGTTGCTTAATTCTAAGTTTGAAAGCTGCAGTTTTTATGTATATATAAACTACTCAATAAAATGGTGCTTTGTCTTTCTTCTGGAGTTGTTTTATGAACAGATGAAGCAAAAATGATCATAAAATGATGAAGTAATTTCTAAAAGCAAAATTATTGACTTCAACTGAAAGGGTTTCTAAAGGTTTTTAATTGCCCTAAATTTGTGAAAAACTACCCAGGAGATCAACAAATTCATATCAATGAACTGCATTATACTATTGAGAGAACCCTTGGCCTCAAGCCAGGGAGAACAAATAGAAAGGACCATTTTCACTTGGCTGCAAATTATCAAAAAGCTAAGAGAAAGCTATGGAGTTAAAGTGACATGTTTGTATGGTGGGAAAAAGATCAAATATTGATCGTCCAAGCTGAGGTAATTAGAGCGGTTGTCAAGGAGATGGGATGCATGTCGTTAGCCCTACAGAAATGCATCTTTGTTTTATATTGAGTGAATTAGCTGTTCAGCAGTTGGCAGTGATTTTTTCTTTTCTTCCTTTAAAAGGCTATACACCAGTAAGTAGTTACATATTCCCGTAATTCAATTTTTTTTAAAAGATAAACATATATAAATACACTTGAAAAGCTTATTCTAAATATTGGAAGTTTTTCTATATGGATATTTTGTAAAATATGCATCTTCCTATGCTTTAAGGCTGATACCAGTGTAAACCACCCGACTGTAAACGGAGAAAGATGCATGGCGTGGAGCTGAAGCGCCTGCTGTTTTAATAAACCTTCAGCCTCGCCCTGGGTAGTAAGTCCTTGCAGATTAATGTCAGTCCACTGGGGACTGGAAAGCTCACACCATTATGGACACCACAGAGACCCATCTGCTGGAGCTGGTGCCGCTCATGCATTTCATGTGGCAGAGAACTGCTGCTGCCTCCCTAACAACAGCCCAGTCCCATAAGGCTGGGGTCTCCCTCTCCTCCCACAGCCCAGGAGACCTTAGGGATGACAGCAGCATCTTCTGCTGAGGCTCACGCTTTGTCAGAGAGCTGTCCGGGACACTGAGCAAACCAAACATCAGAACACAATGTGGCATCTTGTAGAAATATGTGATATAATTCAGTCACAGAACCTACATCTGTACCAACAAGCAAAACCCCGACGGATGGGACACGGCAGTCTCGTGACAACCAGCAATGCAGGGGCTGCATGTGTCAAAGTCTAATCTCCTCACACACACAAAAATGATGTTTCTGATAGACATTTAATAAATATCTTTACCTATGAGACTAGTGGCAAAAAACCACCCATCCCAAAAAACCCAAGTCGGTTCCCCAAATGATAACATAAAGGTGAGAATGGAAAAGACCTCAATCCACAATTGTAAAATGCTCCCAACAAAAACAACCCATCTGATACCTAAGAACTCATGTCAGGAACTTAATTTCCTATCTGAAAAATTCACCTTCAATGTCATACAACTATTTAAGTGCTTCCAGACTTCCAATTATAAGACTGTTGTCAGTTGTATACAGTTTTGTCAACCTTCCCATTTGGGCTGAAATTTATCAGCGCTGAATGTCTTCTTTAAGGTAAGATAATAATCTTTCCAGGAAACTTTAAGCAGAGGAAATGAAAGAAGCCATGCAGTAGCTCTGACTAGAGTTCAGTTCTCCACAGGATGACCAACATGGGAAGGCTATGCTTTCTTCTCATGTGCTACTGAAATATTTTTTTAAATAGTAAAGTCTGTTGAATTTTGATCAAGTCCAGCATTATTTTTTTTTTTTTCCAAAGAGAAAGTCACCTCTGCAGTGCATTTCTCTCACAAAATTCTGGTCCAGAAACTGTCTGGAGAACGCTGAACAGCCACATTTCAGCAGGACACTGAACAAAGCCTTATTTCTATACTTTGATAATCCTAGACTTTTTTTTATATATATTTATCACCATTTTAAAGCTTTAACAGTAAGCACTAATGATATTTTTTTCTTATAGCAGAACATTTTCATACTGTTTTCAAAAATTCTGATTTTTTTTAATAAAGAAAAAACACAGCTGCTCAATCCACTAATAAAAAAATTCAGCATATTAAAATACATAATTAAATAGTCTGTCTTTACTGTTCTGCCATGGGTTTAGTTTATTCCAGGTAATTCAATAAAAAGAAATGACTTTAAAAGAAGCAGGCCAGGTACTGGAGTTGATACTTTTTCACAAGTCTCTGTTCCTTTTAAGTAGAGCAGTACAGAATGCATGAACCTTTTGCTTCCTTTGGTCATTTTCTCCTCCCCACACGCAAGCCGATTCCCGGAATTCCTATTTGCTGGAAAAGGAACTCATTATAACCACTTAGTTCAAATACTACCCTTCCAATGAAAGACAAACTAAAGAAAAAACCTGAGCCAAGTACAATATTCCATCAGTCTAGATGCCATGGGGCTCCTTAACATGGCAATGCTTAAAAAAGACCTACTAAGCAATTAGAGCTGAGATTGAGGGACTGGCAGCCATTGGGTTGCATATTCTCCCTGAAACACTTGAGTATCTATTTCACACTTGCATACCTGTCATATCCAATCTGAGAAAATAGTTTTTTTCATTCTTTCTGCCATTTGGTTGAAAACACAATGGTATCAAAGTAAAATCTATTCTTCAGATTATGAAAAATTACCCAGAAGAATGTGTTCTTGTTCGGATTCTTATAGAATTTTATTCCCTTACTGCATATGGAAAGAAAAGATGTATTTCTGAATTGTCATTAGAGTAACAGCTTCCTCAGTCCCTCTTAATGGAACCTCAAATTTGATATACCATGAAAATGGAAAGAAAAACAACCCAAATGACCAAGCAAACCACTAACCCAATAGCTATGGAGTGCAGCTCTGATATTCCACTTTCTCCTATCACACACTTGGTCACTACTTGTCATCTATAAGAGTGCAATGACTCAGCAGTCATGTCTTGCTAACACTATTTTTAGGCAGTGTACTATAAGGTGGTAGTTACCCTTAAAAAAAGACATCAACATTGCCCAGTGGGTGCCATGGAGTGGTAAAATCCACATATCACAAAGATATGGTCTGGATATTCTTAGCTAAATGTTGAAAGATGCTTAATTTTTCAAGTAAGCAACTGCATCTTTACTATCTTGACATCTTGATCAATAATTAAAATATATTTGTCAGAACACATGAAAAAGATTTCAAATAGCTTTGTTTATTATGTTTGTTTGCTTGTGTAATCCAAAACCTGATCATATTTAATTATTAGTGAAGCTATGAGTTTAATTTGCACAGTAAATACCACATCAGGCCTTTAGATCTGCACACTATTTCTGCTTCTCTATCAATACTGAAATTATGATTCCTCCTACAACATAAGTCAATTTTTGGCCAACAAACATGCTGTTTCAATAACAAGCAGCTCTTTTACTTACTACAGGCACATGGCAGTGAGCCTCTGAATAGAAACAAGAAAAGGGCAGAATTTCCCTTTTCGTGTCCTGCTCACAATAGAGGACCTTTAATCTTACGTGTTAAAAAAACTGCATCAAGCTCACAAATGTCTCTCAAAAAAAAGAGAAAGCCCAGCAATGGGCTCTGCCTCAATTTGCTTAATAGCAAGGACAGTTCAAGAGCTGCAGAAGAGAAAGCATAAGATGGCATGCACTGCCCTTTAGTGGCTGCAGAAATCCTCACCCACAACTGCTGGCTTATTGCAAAGAGAAGCAGTTTTGCAATACCTTGGTCTTCTGGAAAAACCCCAACACGTTTTCCCCAAAGCTAAAGGTAACGGTAGCTCACGCACCTCAACAGCATGAAAACTATTAGTCTCATTTCAATTAACTAATGCTTCAACAGGAAAGGAGTTTGGGGGGATGCACTCTCTAAATGCACCATTTAGAAGCGTAAGAAAGGAGCAGGCTTGAGAAGAGTGGAAAAAAGAAAAGTTTAAATTAAAGAGAAAAACAAACTGTTTTGTTCATCCTTCTAACACTGGAACAGGGTCTTAGGGATTTTTTTAAACAGAACCTGTGCAGGGCTGACATGTAAGTTATTAACTACTTTTGAAACCACTATTGGCAGAACCAACTGTATCGCCAGACACACGAGAAGCTTTGAGTACCCTTCAATTTTTTCAATTAACTGAAATCTTTGTTTAGGTACGTTCACATTTGTTTTCACTCTCATACCTTTATAAGGCCAGTGATAAATGCTACCCAACTTCAACAGAATATGCAATGCCTCAGTATTTATTGTTCCACACTTAATTCTTGTGCCGCTCGCAGTTCCAAGACTGCAGCTATTGCAGAAACCACCAGCATGAACTCTCAAAGACCCAATCTATGCCAGCTTTAATATTGTCCACAGGCCAATGGCTGTCATGGAATTCCTTAGGCTACTGTGAAAAACTGGAAGTTTTAATAGAAGTTTAAAGATCATTTGAGGGAAACACTGCCATTTCTAGGCCAGTAATAGTGTGAAATAAATTGGTTTTAATTTTAAGGTCTGCTGGGGATTAAGCTGGCCAGTCATGACTGTCATGTAAGTTTTGTCTTCTACGTGTTCACAGTATTTCAAAAGTGTACTGAAATGTTCTAACAGAAGGGCTATATTTATTATTATTACTTAAGTGATGTATCACGCATAGCAGATTTTCAGCTCAACTTTAGTTATCCAACAGACTAATATCTAGGACTGCTGTCTAAAGGCTCTCGTTACCTTTGCACATGATGGATGCCATCCTATATTTTTCTCAAAGTTGCAATGAAATATTTTTTCCTGTGAAAATCCTAGGTTTCAGATTCACCGAAATTAGACTTGGAAATAACAAAATTAGCAGCAGTTCCAAACTTGAAGTATGTTGCAGATATGGAACATGAAACTGCTGCATCTTCTTGGTGACTCTTGGATAACGACCACTTTGTCTTAGTTCATTTCTTCTGCTTGTATCTTACCAGAAAAAACACTCAGCAATTCAGAGCAGTTATAAATATTGGCACTTCTTTTTTCCCAATTCCTATATTTCTTACTGCGTAAATTGGAGCAGATGAGCATTCAAAGTCTTGGCAAAAACATTTCTTGCTCACTCAGTGACCATGTGGACTATGACACAAATCCATAGTCCCTGCTACGGACTTGACTGTCAATTTCTTTTGGTAATTCAACACATTTATCCAGATTCTCATTACATAGCGATTTTATAATTCTGAGTACAGAATCACCTTCCACGGAATTTATTATGAATTTGGTAAAAAAATGGTATGCACTGAGAAGCCAGAGGCAATTGAAAATGATTATAGTTGCACTAGTTCATGGTTACCTGTCCTGCCAGGAAAGCAGTAAGAAAGCCTTCAAATTAGTCTCGCATCGGGTCTGTGACTGGAATACTAGAAAATGTTTTAACTTCATTATGTTAAAAATTCTGTTCTTAAACTACAATTGCCACAGTACCTTTCTTAAGTAACTAATATACGTTACCAAAATGAAAGGTAGTTTTTCAGTATTTTCCCAAAGGAAGAAGACACATCTACTGTTTACAGAGAAAAAAAATAAATTAGATTTTTACAAAATTGGGTATTCTCTAATTCTCTCCTGTAGAACAAAACCCAACCTTTTAAATGTTACAGAGAAGGGAATTGAAACTTTGTTAACAGCGTAGCCTTTTCAAGGATGGAATACAAGCTTGGTTGCTTTTTCCTCTTTTAACATCTTCAAAAAGATAATTAGGAGAAGCAGCATTGGGGGAAGTAGAACAATCTTCATGCATTAAAAGGCCATCGACCAGCAAATAAGGTAAGATAGCATGGCTAATTAGTCTTTAAAACATGCATCTTGAAAACCATTATTACTGAAAACAGATATTTGTTCTTTTTAAAAGAGTTGCACATTGATTATTTTGACTGTTTTCTCAGAGGTGGCATAGGGAGGCTGGATTCATCCTATTTGAACTCTGCAAACCCTTGTGAAGCAGAAGCAGGCAGCTGGGAATATTGGGCAGAAGGTCTTTGGCAGAACTTAAGTTAATGAATCTGGGCCATGACGTCCAGTGGAGAACTTGGAGCATCTAAAGAATACCAAGGAGTTAAAATTATATAAGCTTTAAGTTATTATGGGCTGCTTTCCAAAAAGCATGACTTCCAATACTTGAGTGTGCAAGCCAGATTTCATTTCTGGCTGTATCTCACAATGCTGTAATAGTTTAATTCAGTTGAACTAAGGATTCTCATCTGCTATTAAGAACAAGATCTAGAACAATACAAGTGGTTTATAAACTGCAGCAAAATTAATTTGCAACTGATGAGAGAGCACAACATCAATAGTGTCCTGCAGCAATTCTGCATCAGTGTTGGCTTTCTGCAAGTTTGCTGGCTGCTAAAAAACCCCAGCATTGATAAAAGACACATTTTTTTGTTAATACCTTATTATGTATTACTATGGTTTTTATTATCCTTTATCTAAAGTATGGTTAAGCCTAGTTGTGTGATCAGGAAACCAAATTTGCATTGTCTTTCTCTACAAGTAGTTTAAAGTCTGGGAATACCAAATCTAACCTCCTCTAGAGTAAACGTCTTCTGAGAAAAAAAAAAAACAAGCGAAGGTTATTTCTGATGGCTGAAAAATGATTATTTTTAAAATTGCCTCCACACTTCTATTATAATAAAGAAAAAAATGAAATTACAGGCAAAACAAAATGTGAACTATACAATGTAAATACAGGCCTGGTACGTTTAGAAAAGTTAAGTTTCAGGGTGTGAGGGATTTCAGACCAGAACAGAGATATATATGTGTATACCCATGCACTTGTGTGTAATACCTCTATGGTCTTACTTATATGGCAGTTAGTTCCTGAATATGACATTCACCATCCAATCATCTCCTATTTGAAGCACTGTTCAATGAATAAGTCTTAGACTTGGGACATAAAAGCAGAATTCTGATTTTTCATAATGTTACATATAATTGGATTCATACAGAACATTTTCTTGGAAGATGCCTCTAATTTCTTCAGAAATATAATTCATAGTTTCCTTTCTGAGCACATCACAATCGTAACAGGGACTGATGGAACCCGTGGGTGTATCATATATACATAACTACTACTGAATACAAATGGAAATACTTGGCTGAAGCAGATATCCCTGGGGCAAACTTTCAGCAACAAGGCAAATAATACTAATACTTTGTGTTTATAACACAAGCTGAGAAGATTTCACAAGTATTATTGAATTAAACCAAACAGCAATTTTCCAAGGCAAGATTCCACAAAATATTTGAATTGCACAACCAAGAATCAAAGCCTCCAGACTCCAAGACAAACTTTCTTTATCGCAAAGACAAACTTTCTCTTATTCTTTCTTCCTCTCAACAGTCCTGGACAGAACTGTTACATTTTGCAATTAAGAGAAGACTCACATTAATTACCTGCTTCCAGCTTTGTTGTCTTTTTCCTCTTTCTCACAATCTGTCACTAAATATTCAGTCATATGAAAGGTATCAGTATCACACCAGCACTCTTCTGTGAGAGCTTTGTATATGCATTGAGAAACGCAGTGAAATAATTATCTTTTTGGTGAAAGCAGATGATAAAGTTTACTATTACAAAATGATGGCTATCCTGAAGATGAAATACATTTTACTACAAGTTTTAGAGCTCTCAAATATATATGGGCTTGTGCCAATGAGCAATAATGGGCTTGTGCAAAATACATTATGACATAATTTAGAAAATTAAGGTTTAGAACTGTAAAAACAGCCCATATTTCCAGCTCTCATGGTTCCAGTCAAAACTTTAAAATTAAGAACTGTTAAATAATGCAGTAGTGCTGTCCCAAGTCACCAATGAGCCTCGGACACCAGCAGCGCTCAAAAACTTCCATCTTCACCAAAAGCTGACTTGTCAGCTAACATCATTCCTGATCCTTTCTGGTGAAAAACCTAGAGAATGGGCTTGAATTTAAAGAACACATGTGAAATAGATGATTCTTGTTCACTTTGAGAGGTTTTCCTCCTCCCTAATAAACAAACCAACCTAATAAATTATGTTTATTAGGAAATTGCTAATATTAGCAAAAAGCTACAGCTTTTCTCAATTTGCTTCTAAGTGACATTAACAGAGTACTTTTATCTTAGAAAAGCAGTTGAACAAGCAGACAATCAAGTTTAGTAATTCCGTAGAAATTCACATCCATCCACAAAGTAAGCTAATGATAATTTATAGAGGAAAAGAAACAAACTGCAATATCCTTTTGTGTTCTGAGACCACTGTGTGCCTCACTTTCCCCAAATGATCCAGATGGGGCCGTGGTCAGGCAGGTCTTTCTCTACTGTTCCCGTGATGATACTCTTCTACTTAAACCAGGAGTATTTTTTCATAAGAGAAACCTAAAAGTATACTAATATACTAAGCTTTTTAGTGATGAGGTAAGAGGTATAGCAGAAATAAGTGTGGGTGAAACATCTTCCTACTGCTTCTTCAATTACATGGCATTTTCTAACATCAACTATAGCCCAGAGATATTAACTGAAAATGACTGAAGAACATGCATTGGAAAAAGACTGGTGAAGAAGAATGAAACTTCTTGCCATTCCTAGAATCATAGAATCATATGGGGTTGGAAGGGACCTCTGGAGATCATCTAGTCCAACCCCCCTGCCGGAGCGGGTATACCTAGAACACATTGTACAGGAACTTGTCCAGGAGGCCTTGGAATGTCTCCAGAGAAGTAATTAAAAAAAAAAAAAAATATGAGAAAACTGAATAGGAAAAAAAAAATAGAGAGAGAAACACAGAAACAGATTTTTCTTTCTTTTTTTTTTTTTCTTTTTATAAAACTAGTGGGCACTCAAGTCATCTGCCCCGAAAGGACAAAGAATTTAATTTATAGTTTTAAGAAACTGCATTTTTTTTCAACTGCATTTTAGTAGCCTAAGCCACTAAACCAGTTCCTTATGTGTAGAACAATAATGGTCTGATTTTGCTGAAGTTAAGTAAGACTTTGTCTAATCTTCAATGGGACAGAAACAGACTGTAAGGCACATTCTGTAGAATCACTTTTAACAGAAAAATAAAATGCACGTACCTTTTATCTATTCTCTTAAGGAACTGTATGTAGACAACATTTTGTCAAATACACATCAGGAATACTTTTTTCTTATTCATTTAGACACACAGTAAATTGCAAAAAGAACATAATAATGTACTTATGAGCAAAACAGTACTATCTACCTTTGCTAAAAATGGGCTGTTGTTTCTGAATCTGCTTTACCTTATCTTTCTTAACCTAAAAATACACGGGGGAAATTACATACAGCACAGAATTTGCTCATGCAAATACACCAATAAGGTGGGAAATTCCTCCCCTCTCTATCTCCAACCACAAGTTTCATTCATTCTTAGACTGAGTGAAAGGAGCAGGTTACAATGACACAGTTAACAATTCATTTTAGTCAATTTAACGATAATTACTCTGCAATCATCACTTATTTACAAACATATAAATGCCTGCTTTAGTTATAGAATTAATCATAAAACACATAAGGTATTTAATATTGTAATTAAGTATAGATTTATTAATGACACATAACACTTGTAACTAATTAATGCACAGAGTTAATCATTAAGTATCTTGCTAAGTGCTTATTAGGGTGTCTCTACTCATGGACAGCTGATATTTCCCTTTGTCATCTGCCTGATATCTTCACATTTCAAGACAGCAAGGAACATAAAGGAAGTTAAGACCTTTGAGGAAATTATTTTATATTGTGAGTATTGCTTCAGATTTCATTGTGCTACTGCTTTACAATTAGAAAATGACCCAACAGCTCCTGTCTTGGAACGCTTACAATGTAATAATTTAAAATCTCAAAAGCAGGAAGTTCTGCTAGACCCAGATAACTTGTACTTTGTGTTAGAATATACATGTTTCTTTTCTTTTAATAGGCATTTGCATACAAAAGTAGTTCTTTCTTAAGGATGAAGCCTTTTATTGATCAAGGAAATTTCCTCTACACAGGAAATGTGCACTACCTCAATAAACCCAAAGTTTGCAACTCATCTACACTTGACATATATAGAATTTAGGGTGGTTATACATCCTGTGCAGATGGGCTGCTGTTTCTTATTAATATAGTTTTACTATTTATTCATGTTGTGGTAATGTTCAAAGTCTCTGATGTGGATTGCAACTTCATTATAGTTCCAGGTGATCTATACATAAAGGCTGACTCAATTCCTACCCTAAAATACTAACTTTAGAAAAAAATGCAAGTGAATGAGATACAAGATAGAAGCAAAGTAATTAAGATCACAAATTTCCTATTAGTTACTGCTATTTTTACATCTCCCATACGTTCCCTTTTGCCTTTCTATTTCCTCCTTAGCCACTGTAAATAACGTAACAATTATGTCTCTTGCTTGATTTCATGTTTTAGCTACAAGAAAAAAAAAAACCAAAACCAAAACACACTGGGCTGAATGGGAACTGCTCAGGTGACTCGGCACAGCACTGCTCCCCTGCCTGCCTGAACACATCTCCCACAGGTTCCCAGTGGCCCCAGTCACATCCTCCTCTTCAAGTGATGGCTACTGTCCTGTATGCTGTGCTCCGTCACCCGAAACTACGGAGTTCAAGCCAGCTGTTGCCCCTGGTGTCTTCTGAATGTAGTCCTACCCAAAGAACCTTCATCTCAATGTTTATAAGCATCAGCTTCATCACCTCAAGTATTTTCAGTGTGATTTTATATTTAAAGTTGAAACTGTATTGCTCGCTGCCTCATCACCCCCCCGACGCCCGTCTCCAAATCTGCTCTTTCTGCTTTTGTTATTAAATAATTACCCAACATTTATAAAAAGAGTACAAATATCTGGAAACAGAAAACAAAGTTCAAGGATTCGGAACACAAAAATACCCCAACATAACTGGATACATACATTGGAATTTCCACCATTTGCTCTGAAACCTGCACTTCATGATAGAGCTTTGTTTAAACAAGTTTTTCTGCGATAACTGTATGAAAGTAACAGGTGTCCTCATGAGCTCCCTGCACCAGTTAGGGAAATCTCCACCAATACCTTAAAATATCAGACAGAAACATATAACCGATGGATCACATATCCTTCACCAACTGCAGAAAACTGGATTCTAACCTATTAGGATGATTTTATCTTATTTATGAAATTACTACTTCTGTAAGATTTCCAAATGCTTCAATTAAATCAGTGATATGTTTTTAGCAGAAAGCTGAACGAGACGTAGCTTAGTATGTAGGTAGTTTTTTTCTTTCAAAGAAAAAATATTAGAGTTCTAATAATATGGTACAAAACCTATAATATTTTTAATACTTTTTCGCGAAGGGAACTTCTATTACTACAAATGCTGGAATAAATTTTAGTGATATTAATGTGTAATTTATATGACAGTAGCTACATGATCGATGTCCAGAGCATCCGAGATCAAAACACTGAATCAGTCACGAGCACATGCATGTCATTATCTTAAGAGAAACAGCATGCTCCTTTCCTACTTCTGAAGAAATGATTCAAATTGCAATCCGACAATGTAAAATTTTACTTGAAAATAATTAAGCTACTTTCTCACTATGAGAGAAAACAAGCATCATGAATATCTATCTAGCAAGCTCTCATTTCTATGGTGTTGGGTTTTTTTTGGTGTTTCGTATTTTTTTATTTACGTAAAAAAACCCAAACCCTCATGATGAGCAAAGGCTAACAGATGGCTAAAATAATTGTGTTCAAATTGTCCAGAGAAGTTTGCCTTGACCTGAGACCTTGCAGAAATAAATACATACATACTTCTCTCCTGCCTTATAAAATAGGACATAAATGGGTTGTGAGCAGTGTGACACAAGCACACATACAACAATAAAGGCACCGTAGACAAAAACACGTTATAACTTTCTACTAAAAACCAGTGAATGTGTGAAGCACAAAAGATAGTGGTTTTTTTTTTTAAAGGAAAAAAAATGAGTACTTGTGGGAGTAGCACGCTGATCTCTCTCACCATCTGCAACATCCCTGTCCAAGCCCAACATGAGATACCATCAGAGGAGTAACAGGCACTCATCGAGACTCCGTGCCATACCCACATGGTTTGGAGTCCCTCAGCTGAGACAGGGCAATAAATGAAATAGAGTTAGAATTACAGGGTTGATGGTCAAAGACAGTAGGACTGATAAAAACAGCAAAGCCCAGCAAGTAGCGATAGCTTCCCACATACAGACAGTTCCACCAGAGGAACACGCTAAAAAAACATGTCCTACTCACTGTTTTGGGGATTCTGTCTCCTTTTGAGCTATTATAGATACCTTTCAAAACAAAACTTGAAGCAATCCATGGGGAGATGCTCATCTGGGGAACTTGCATTCTTACAAACTTTTCAAAATGAGCCCAGAGTACCCCCTCAAAATTTTTTAATTTAGTAACAATTGTGGTGCAATGAAAGAAAAATGTTAGTAATAATACAGAAAAAGAAATTATTTTTTGCATAACCCACTGAAAGCTGAGTGATACGTTGCTGTTAGAGCGAAACATCTGAAGTTCATTTTGGATTTTAGCTTTTTTGTTCTAAAGATTTTTCCAATCATCTTTTTTGGCAAGAGCTGATGGGCAATATATACTGCTTGAATTAGTGTTACTAATTGCACTTACTCTGCAAAAACAGATATTCCACTCCAACTGAAGCTCTGCTGGATGAAATAACGGGGCTCAAATACAGGGCAGATTTCAGCTCTCCATTTGTTTTTTGTTTAAGCCGTTGGTTTATATTTTCCCACATCAGCTGAGCATCAGGTGTTCACATCTGTATTATTCCTTCCCACAGCTCTGTCTTAGCAAACTTATTACTTCTACCAAAACCAAAGGCAAAAGTAGCAAATGGGAACAAGGAGCAGCACAGTTGTTCCTATAAGCTCTATACCCCTAAAAAGTCTCTCTGCAGAACAGCAATTCTTTATAAATCTTTTAATGTTTCAGTACGTTCTGGAAACGAAGCACAACTTCCAATTCTGAGCATAAGAACAGCTACACTTGCTCACTCCAAGATCCATCCAGCCCAGTGTCCTGTCTCTAATAACAGCCATGAGTGGACACACAGAGGGACAACTAAAAACAAGGTGTGCATCATGCTTCCTCCATGTCATCTTTCAGCCTCCAACTATTTCCAGCTCTAAAAAATTTCCCGAGCATGCTGTAGTTTATCTTATAAGGTAATGCTCTGTGAATTCATCTTCCAAGAACTTACCCTGGATGTGAATATTTTGCATCTACAACCACCTTTGGTAACATGTGCCACATGTCTTACAACTTCCTGTATTTATTTTGAATCTGTCTTCAAAAAGCTTGACTAAGCAACACTGAAGTCTCACCTTGGAAAAGTCTGTGAACAGTTGATCCATGTGTATCTTCTCACATCACTACCAATTTCTTCAGGTTCTGTAGTTTCTTCCTTTCAGCTGTTTCTTTCCCAAGCAAGAGGCCTCTGTTCCTCACACAGAAGCCATTCTTTCTCTCTGAATATAATTTTGCCTTTCTCTGAACTTTTTTCCAGTTCTACTGCAGTCTTGTGGAACCAACAGAACCATAATTACAAGCAGTATCCAAGGTGTGGACTTGTTTGATGAATTTATGATATTTTGTCTTTCGTGCCTTGTTCTCTAGTCCTTGCTATATAATTCCTAAAGTTTAGGTTGTTCTGGGTTGTTTTTTGTTTGCGTTTTGGTTTTTCTGTGGTCCACCCAGCCAGGTGAGAACTATTCCAAGTGCCCTCTGCTTCCCCCACACCACACGTAACATCTGGGCCCTTGCATGGTTTTGCTTTGAAGATTGCTCCTGTTGTCAGGCATTCCTTCCTCACATAGACACAGTCGTATCACTTGGATAACCCTTGCCCACATGCTTGTTCAAACACCACAAGTCAGATTTCCCTTTGCAGAAGTCATACTGACTTCTTTCTAGTGGACTATATTTAGCCAGGTATTCATTAACTCTGTTTTATTACAGCCTCTACTAAAATTTGTCTGGTAAAATCCACCAGTTTACATGCCTGTAATTCCCTAGAAACTTCAGAGATTGCTTGAGAAACAGGATTATCTCCAATAATCTAAACCAAAATGTTTAAATACTTTCTAGGGAAAATATTAATTCAGATATTCCTTTGTGTATGATTAGGATCCCCAGACAATGTTTTCTAAAAGACAAACATACTCTTTTTTACAAGGAAAGGAAATCAAAGAGATGTTTCTGTCTTGGCCTTAGATAATAGTGGTAGTAATAGATACAGATGCCAATCAAACAGAAAATGCTTCTATACCATAAGCATATTTTCCCTTTCAACTTTTTTCCCCCCAAAATTACTATGTAAAAAAAAATTTGAAGTAGACATGTGACTGAACGAATACAACCATTCGCTACAGGTGTGAACAGAGTCACATATGCTGCTTCTACATCAACATTCAGAAAGAAAACAATTTTTCTCTGTTCTTCGGCTACCACACTACATACTGAACTTACATTTTCTAGTAGAAGTATGAAATACAATTGCATCATCTCTGATTGCCACAAAGCTGCAGCTTGAAGGCATGTGGTATTTATTAAACGCAGTCAAAGCTACTGAGAAAGGCAGAAGCAAATAGATCTGACCAGGATAATGTTTATCAATTATCAATACTTAAGGAAAAACAAAACAAACAAAACTACCTAAAGGTTTATTTAACAGTTCTGAAAAATCAATGCAGTAGTTAATAGATGGCCTTTTCCAATTAATATTCCCTTCTTACAAAGACGAGGTATTTGTTGCTTCTAAAACATTGTTCCTGGCAGTTCCATGGTGCTCATGTTGCTCCATGGTTGGAGTCTGGTTTGGTTGGAGAGCTCTGCCTCCAGGAGTGAGAGCCCTGCCAGGTCTCTGCTCCCACCCCAGCACCTACCAGGTGTCTAACTGGGGGAGATCTTCTGTGCCCACCGGCTGTTGTCACAGGACTTTTATTTCCATTAAGCTCTCAGTGGAGGCTCTTGCAATCCAATTTTACATATGTTTTGTGTTAGTCACATTCGCAATTACCCAGGTTATCCCCACCTCCTCATTACTTTATTATAATTGAGAGTTGACTAATTGAAACCATAGGCGCAGTTTGAGAGCAAGACATACTTTTCCTGCAATAACACACAACTCCCCTTTCTTCCTCCAAGGAAACTACAGCAAATTCACAGCCAGTGCTTTTCAGTAGAAAGTTTTAAATATTGATCACATGCCACAAATCTACTGAGAAGCAAAGGAATCACCATTTTCCTTCTCTTCACCTCCCTGTTCCCCAAAATACCAAAAGACATAAAAAATGATGACTAGAATAAAGACATAATACCATCTCAGGAAGGCATCGTGTAGGAGATAGGAGGGAGAAGGACCATCTACCTTTGCACCTCACAGAATTTTTCACTTTCCCGTGGGATGGGTGAGAGCATTTCAACATATGCCAGAGCAGTGCTAATTGTGCTCTAACGCAGGGGGGGTTACCTTCTTTCAACAGCTGTTCTACAGCACACAAAAACAGAGTTGAAAGTGCCCCATCCTTTCAAGGCTCAGATGCTCCCATCCCCTCCCCCAGCAGACTTCCAGGCTGCAGTTTGGGAAAGCCATGGGGGCAAGTGGCTCCAGGGGCTTGTTACATCGCCTTTGAAGCTGGAGATCTCCTGCAGAATGAATGCACTGCTACTGACCTGCCCTAACAGGCACTGCATAAATAAAGGCAATCCCAATTTTATAAGTAATTAAAAAAAACCCCACACAAATAACGTGTATTTTTAATTTCATTACGCCAAATAGCAAAAGGAAAAAATCATATTATGCAAATTTCTTTGAAATTCTTTCAAATCTTAATTGGGTACATACCAGTTTTTACTCAGCTACACCGTTAACCCACATTTAAATAAAAATACATTTTTAAA
Source organism: Scolopax mira (assembly GCA_004320125.1). Classification (NCBI taxonomy): domain Eukaryota; kingdom Metazoa; phylum Chordata; class Aves; order Charadriiformes; family Scolopacidae; genus Scolopax; species Scolopax mira. The sequence goes on along the minus strand of BJBW01000503.1, from coordinate 122,377 downwards.
ACTAAGTAGCAGATTAATGTCTTGGAAGTCCAAAGTAATAATGTCCAAGCATAATGGTATTAGAAGTGAGGGTCAACCAGTATTTTCTTTATTAAAAATGTAAATGTGATGTAGGTGGAGTTAGACCACAATTACTTGCATGCTTTTATTATCAGGAGTACTAGGGCATGCAATTCCTAACCTTCCCCAATTGCTCATTAATATCCCTACACCGTGGCCAGTTTTACGGGAGAACTGTTTGTGGGGTTGCTAAGAGATTGGCTAAAAAAAATAAACAACCCCCCCCTTTTTTTTTCTCCTTTCTTTCACTCAGCTCAGTCCTCGCTTCAATTAGAAGTGCAGCCCAACAGATGATGACCCAAGACAAGTGAAGACATGAAGGAGAGGGAGAACATGCTCAACAGATCCCCAGGACAATCCAGCTGCCCTCACTGGGCTCCACTCCTTCATACTGGCCACCGGCTCAGGCTCTGCCACCCTGGAAATGATTCATACTCACTCAGTGATGTTTCCTTCTTAATAGTGTTTCTTTTCAGTACGAAGTCACTCTCGGGGATTCCTGCAACCTTGAGTATTTATGGCTTATTCAGCCTGTGTAGCCCTATTTTTTTCTAGGCTATCAAGAATCCCTTTCAGCAGCCCAACTGCCCTCGGATGCCCTTCCCTGCTGGCTGGACCAATTTAGCTTCCAACCTCCCCAGGCCAAGCAAAGACAATGCTTCTCATGAGGTCAGCAAGGAAGAAATGCTTCCTAGACCTTCCTAGTCACTTCCTAGCCCTCAAGAGCTCACATACCAAACCCTATTCATTACACGTGAAGTAAAAAATTACTATTACATTAACATTCACAAGACCAGTGAATACAGTTTATCTGTAAAGTGACACCAAACAAATATGATGAACGTCAAATTGGGGAGATGACACCTGAATACAGACAATGGGATTGGAGGGGGAAAGAAGGGCACGGTGAGACTGGCACGTGTAGTTTGCACACTTGGGATACAATCAAAGCTTTAAGCTGGCACTAGTTTTTATGGATGAGTTTAAGTCTTATTTTCAAACTACCTCTTCATAAATACTAACAGAATCTTAAACACTGTAGAAAGCAGTCTTACAAATAAGGAATAAGGTATAAGATGTTGCCTATTTCTAGGCAAATGCAGAATGCTTTAAGCACTGTTAGAAACCTAAAGGCGACATCCTTTTAGCCACTAAAAGAGGTGTGAAATTTGTTCTCATCTACAGTATCTGAGTGCTCCTATGTACTATATATTTTGGAACATCCTCAAACTGAGGCAGATCAGATTAACCCCACACTCACAGGCACCACTGAAGCCATAAAGGAGAAACAGCAGCCCCAGCCAGAGCTCTAAAACTATTTTATAATTCTGAAATTAGCACTATCGTGTCCTTACGACATACTCGCCCGCTATATTATCATTTTACAACTAGTTTTCCCTGTTCCCCCAGGTACTGGTAGCTTTCCAGATAAATTAACTTATAATATGTTATGGGAACATTGTTATTTCAGGTCAACATTTTCAATATGAACTCATTGTCTCCATGAAGCAAAGAAATATTATAATCCATTAATATCTCTTTCAACAAAAAGGATGAAATCTTCCCCTGGTTAGGCTGATAAACACTTTGGTGTCAAAACTAAGCCTCTTTATCATGATAACCCAGAGTAATGGTCTGCTGCTCCAGGCACTTTATCTACTTTACAGATGAAAAATCAGTTCTACTTTCATGGAATTAGATTAATGCCATAACAGGAAATACTTCTGGGGCTGAACTTGCTTCATGCCTTCAAAGCTGGCTGTAAATTTAAAATACTTCCTGAACTCAAAAGATAAGACAGGAGAGAAGGAAAAAGAAAAACAGTGGAGTGACCCTCTTTCTGAAGAAAAATATTGCTTCCTGAAAAAGCTGTCGAAAGCTACTTGCTAAGGGCATTGTGCTCCAGAAGGCCCAGGGCAAGTCTGGTTTAGTTGAACATGAGGATTCTGGGTATATATCAGACATTTGCCATAAATCTGTTCCTTCCGTAATCCTCTCTGATAAACTTTTCTTTTTTTAGTCGTCTTACTTGGCAACAGCCGAAGTAATAACTTTCTCAGCTTTTAGGAAATACAAAACAGCTTGCTATTTTATGTACAATATTTTTCAAGGATAACAGTTTTGCAAACTTTGAAAAATGCTGACCCCCACGCCTTAAAATTGAATTTCAACTCTGAAAATGGACAACAAGCAACAATTTGAGTAACACCTTTATAAATAAATAGCCTTACAATAAAAAGATGGAAAGCATTCTTAGGAGTACTTTCACATTTATAGTAACAGAACCTGAAGTCTGATACACAATGTTACTCTAAAGGCAGACTTTAGGGAACTTTGTGTTAGCGAATACAATCATAGAATCAATCATAGGATGGATTGGGTTGGAAGGGACCTTAAAGATTATTTTGTTTCAACCCCTCTGCCATGGGCAGGGACAACTCCCACAAGAAGGTGAATAGGATAGAGAAGTGGTTTTTTTGTTCCCTTTTCCATCAAACAATATACACTAAGGAGTTGGGGTTTTCTTGTCACGTGGTATACATTTAAATGCATCACTAAACTCAGGATCAAGTTTCTAATATCTAATTAAGTACCGAATAACACTAACATTTACGTACTAAGAATCCTGAGTCGGAGAATCGGAGGAAGATAATAAATGAGATTTCCACCCATTTGTCTTTTGACTAGATCAATGGTTGTGCCTACACGGGCCCACGTTTTTATGGATCACTTAAATCCCCTTTGCCTTTTCTGTTTGTTGCACTCAGTACATTCTTGCCGTTGGAGGTAAAAAAAGCACCTACTCTCTTTCTTTCCTATCCAAGATTCACCTCGGTAATGTGCCCGAAGAGGCACAGGTTTAAGGGTTCACTCCTGTGCCAAGGCACTCTCCACTTGATCATGAAGCAAAATTGTTACAGGAAAAAAGGAAAGGAAGTTTATGGACCAGCACAAATCCAAAACCAGCACAAAAGGGATGGTCAGGGATCTTCTTGTAAGTGTTCACGTTGAGCCTTCTGTGCTAAACATCAAGAGCTGCACACTATTTCTCAACGTCAACTTCTCTCCCAGGTTTAAAACGGGTCAGTGAAAAGCCCATCCAGAAATTACCATCAGTCTCCAAAGACCACACCAGACCCACAAGAAGCAGAGCCTGCAGCTCTCTACTCATCTCTAAGCACCAATTTAATCAGTAGGAATAACTGCAGAGGTTTGCTGAGGATGAGTGGGAGGTGAGAGAATGCTGTGAAAAGGGCACGTAAGTAATGCAACCAACTGAATTTTATGACAGAATTGTGTAAAGCATGAATTTACACATTTTTTTTGAGAGATCAGCTTGAAGCTGAAACACGCACATAGTTGTTTAAATGTTGAGGAAGACTGTAACAAACCAGATGCTCTTCTTAGTAGATTTTAACTGAGCTTCTCACAAATTATAATTGGATAGATTATTCTGCTAGTTCTTGCTGTAGTACAAGACTGTTTGCTGAAATAAACCAGCACTGCAGCAGGATCTACCATCTAGACAACAATTCCACCTTTGACCTTACAGTATGCTCAAAGTCCAGGAAATAGAAAGTAAAAAAAATCCAACAAAACCTCAGAAAAATCTATTTTAAGATCCCCTCACTATGAATTGTACCCTAAATGCCCGTTATTTCCCCCACATATGAAATCCATTCATAATAGGCAGTTCCTAGAGATTTTTTTTGAACGATTGCAATATTGCCACCAGTGTTCTTTTTGCTTGTGAGTCGTCATTCGGGATGAAGTGCTTTTTCCTGTTCACCTTATGCTATGGCAATCCAGGGACAAACAAACTCAGCACCAGGGAACTGCAGTATTTCAGGCTACCCTTTCTCAAGATAATACTTTGGAAAACTACATTTAAAGTCATGTACTAAAAATTGTCCTCTGCACCAACTGCCCTGGAAGGAATTGGGGACGTGTGGGACCATTAATGCCACAACAGGACTTCTTCTAGGACAAAATCTTGCTAAACAACACATCGCTGGCATTTAACTCCTTTAACAACTGATTCCTTTAAATACTGACTAATGAAGGTGGTCAGACAGAAAGACCTAGAGCTCTAGGTCTGTGTGTGCTTTTCCCGTCAATGTTGTACTCATAAGACACGTGGAAAACACAGGATTCAAAGGGAAAATGTAATATCACACCTGCATATTTATCTGGGCAGCCTTATGGAGAGGATATAATCTTTCCACTAACAGAAATATTTTATACTGATGTATATTAAGTAATAGTATGAGCACTGACCTCACTAGAAAGCTTAGTTAAGACAATTTACCAGTGTTTTCTTCTATGAAGTCAAATATATGAAAAAGCTAGTCACTATTTTTTTTTAAAAAAATGATAGAACATTACAGTAACAAAAGACAAAAACGGAAAACAATAGTAAGAAATATAAAATGATTGGTAAAGTAATTTTCTTTGGTGTTTTTCTTTGTGGGTTTTGGGATTTAGTTCTTTTGGTGGATGGATTTGCTTTGTTTTATGGGGATTTTTTGTGGGGATTGCTGACAAGCAGGGTCCTACAACAGGCACCCATCATGATCTCAGACACGGTATAGGACCCCAGCACTCCAGAACTGTCAAGTTTCCATAGACCTTTCTGCACAGCTTCAGACAGTATTGCATCCCATCTCTGCTTCCACGATACTTCCCTGCATTTGCAGACCTGTGTGAGTTTTCTCTTTCTTGATCTCGCTGCTACAGGCTGAACACCACACACGGAAACACTGAGACTACACAGGCCACAGGTCACTCAAATGAAGAACCATTTGGATCTTCTGTAGGGAAAACTGTGAATGAAAGGCACCGCATTGCTAGAAGGCACATTTCAAGAATCCACTCATTTGTTTTATCAGAGTTAAAAGCATCATTATGAAAGAATTAAGCTCCTTTGTGAAATGGATCCATCACGTAGAAACTTCAGTGGGAGCCTTTAGCCTTATCAATTATTCACATGTGAAGGAAATTTTTATAAATTAACATTGCCGCTGTCAGAATGTTGTTATATTTGCATGCATTTAACAAAATGTTGCCTTCTTCCACCTACACTCACTAGAAATAGAGCAAACTTTTTTTTTTTTTTTACAAAAAACCTGAAAAGGCCAGAGAAATGCTGCTCTCCTAAACTTTAAGCCCTCAATTTCATTAAGGGAGGCATTTCAAGTCTGAGTGGAAGCTGCATCTTTTTACTTCGTGAATCTTTCCCTGGCAAGTTTATTACTTCAATTATTGCAGTATATCAAGTCCAGAGCAAGACAAGATCCATAAGCAGAACATGTGATGGCGACAGGCACCAGCTGTAACGCTCATTCATCTACTGGTGTCTGCATTTGTTACAAAAGGGGTGGAAGACTTCACTTGAGTGAGCTCAAACAATCCCGTTCTGTCCCACACGGATACCACATCAATATCCACTTTTGTGAGAAACCAGTCTTCCAGAAAATATTTGTTTTAAAAGAAGAGAACTGGAATACTCCGTTTGTTGGGTATATTTAAGAAAATATTCTTCAGATTTTCCCCTGAGAACATACAATTGGTATTTATGAGCGGGCTTGTTGTGTAATGAAAAATGATTCAGAGGAAAAAAACAATTCTTCAGGTGGCAACAACGTTACTGCTAACCATTAGCCCTTTTTATGGATGGATTTTTTTTTACATTTCAGAGTTCAATCTGAAGTCTACAATAAGTTTAGGAAATAATTCTGAATAAATGGCAATCATACATCCTCACCTGAAGCAGGTCTCCATGATTGCAGGCAGAGCCAGGGTAGAGAGAGAATAAGAAAACCAGGACCACAAAACTCAAGAGCCAGGATGCCACAAGCATGTGAAAACCAAGTATTACTCACAAAATGTGGGTTTGCATTCAAATATGCATGCAATGGTGGAGCAACTACTATTTCCTAGTTTCTGCAGACAACTGTAGGACTCTAAAAAGTCTTTACACACATTGGCCTATTCCACTTCAAACGTTAGATGCTTTTCCTCACGACCTGCCCGCACTAACGAGATCCGTATGGGGTCAGCCTGGCATCCTACGTTCACATCATTGCTCACTCCGTGTCGACCACCTCATACGAGCGTACCCTTTCCAGAACAAAGAGAGAGCTTCTGGTGTCAGGAAGGCCACAGAGAACAACTGCTTAGTGTCTCTCCTACCATGAGGACTGGAGGACACCAAATACAACTACCAGGTGGCAAATTCAAACCAAAAAAATATATATTTCATACATCGACTGCTGAAGCCTATGACATGTTATTCCAGGATGCTACAACTGCAGAAGTTCAAAAAAGTTATTTACATTAACTTGGGAAAGATTTCAAGAACTCTTGAGTAACATGCTACCACCTTCACCTGAGGTGCAGATTACTGAAAGCTGAGAGAGTATTTTGTGCACATTTCCCTATACCATGGCCATGATTTCCTACTCTTCCCCTGGCACTCACCTTACTCTGTCAGCTCACTCTTGGGAGTTGTAAACGTTGCTCTTATTCTGTCCCACAGTTTTATTTCTCATTTATATTTCTCCTTTTTATTCTGTTGAAGAAGATATTTTAAAGAAAATAAACCGTATCTATATCCTGGTTCAATGTAAGTTTAAATATCTAATGAGAGTTACATGAGAGGAAGGGGAAAAAAAGGAGTTTATTTAATCAACATCATTGATTTAAAGCAAATTGAGGGGACGAGGTTCAGCTAAACCCAACTGTCAATACTCCTGCTCTGCCCCGGCTGCAGCAGCCTGGCCAGCCCCAAAACCAGATGTGTCCAGCTGCTCTCGACCCAGCGCAAACAGGGACAACTGTGGCCAGAATCGGCTTTGAAAGTGATAATAAATGTTTTGCATTTCAGACCAAGTTAAGTGGTCTTCTTCATTTCTCTCACGTACACCACTTCTTCTGAGAATTCACTTAAATCCACAGGAATTTCCCTACATCTAAATGCATTTTGACAAAGCAGCAACCGAAAAGTGTACTTGGTTTTGGATTGGATCTGCCAGTATCTGAAAATGTATTTTCTGAAATGAAATTACCTTTTGTCTTTTGGGGTTTTTTTGCGGTTTTCTTGTTTGTTTTGAGTGGGTTTTCGTTTGTTTTTTTTGTTGTTTTAGGATTAGCTTCCTGAAGTCAGATGACAAGTTATCCTTTTATTAGAAGACAAACCCACTGTAATACTTACATTAAAAATTCAAATACCTGTTATGAACACATGACACTGCTTAATAAATCTTAACAAAATTTTAATTGACTACAGTATAGTCAACATAATGCATCAAATATTTAGTTCCAAACTTACCAGGTGGTCTTACTACCATATAAAAATCTCTTACAAAATTCTGTGAGGTATATAACAAAAATATGAGCAAAACTGGAGAAAAATTACACTTGGATTTACTGCTACATTTGACCCACCAACCATAGGCACTCACATTAGCTCTTAACAGCCAACAGTCACTGAACTTCAACCACATACGTCTGGAGAAAATGATTTGTTTGCTTTATTGTGCTTAACCAATGCCACCCTTTCAGGAAAACCACACTGTAAACCAAATCGGGTATCCCATATCCCAACAAAGTATCTTAAATATGTTGAATAAAAACATGAGTGTTACCTAACGGTGCACTAAACACCTATATAACATGCTCTTTGCCCCCTCTCATTTAATTCCCTTCTTTACTGCAAAAAAAGTCACACCTCCTATGTGTGAGAAGAGCTGCAGACTGTATTGTTACTGATTTTTAGAGGATTTATGAGGTCCATGACTCAGTTGTAAAGGCCCACATGACTGTGGGCTACCAAATCCTGCAGCTCATCAGCGGGAAAGGTTCTGAGAATCACAAGATGAGTTTTTATATTTTGCATCGAATTGCAGTAAGCAACAGAAATCTCCCACGTGGCACAAGCAAACTAAGCCATAGAAAACAAAGTATAGAGAACATTATCATGAAGAAGGCTGTGGTCTAAGGAATTAAAAAAAAAACCTCTCTCGGGAGGCTAAACCAACCACCTTTGCAGCACAAGTCCTCTGCTTCCATGCACTAGAAATCCAGGATTTTATTGCCAAGATTGCAGTAATATTTTTAATGTGGCAAGTTAGAGGGAACAAAGATCACAGAAGAATGAAAACCAATTTTTCTGGCCCATTATTACCAAGAGGGCAGAGAATATTTTGAGGTTGAAGGATCTGTGGTGTTGGCATTATTTTGAAACACTATGCCAAACAAGGCTATACAAAATAAAACAAAGACAGCTCAACCATATGGGTGTCCTTTTATAATGCGTTTTAGACCAAAAAATAGTTGGTATCAGACATAAGAAGCTAAGAGCTTTTAGAAAACAAACAAGCTATAAAATTCAATATAAAAATCAGTGTACTGAGAAATTTTGGGAAAAAATGTCTTCTCATCAGAGGCTTTGGTAATGCAAAAACTTCATGGCAATTACAAAGCAAAACGAGTCATTAATAATAATCCTTAACATCTGGGTAGAACTGGGTAGTTTATTATACTATATTCTCAAACATTTGTGGCGCTTGTGGCAATAAACACTACTGACATGGGAGATGAACCCAAAACGTTACACAGGGTTTCTAAAAGCTTTTCATTCTTTTTAAACAAGAGAGTTTAATTTGAGAACTGCTTTTACGCCTGCTCTAAAAGTTCTTACGCCTTTGTCATATCAGGCAAATATTAACTCCTATTTTTCACAGGGCTTATTTCTGAAGCATCATTCATCCCAGGGCAATTATCATTTCTGAGTTTTGCTGGGCAAATATATCAGCGAAGGCAAACAGAGCTCCACAGCAAATATTACTCATGGAGAATTTACAGCTAACACACTTCATGCATTTCATCAAAACTTCCATATTTAGCCTGGGCTCTTCAACTGGAAGTAACTATAAACACATTCTAGATTTAGCCCCCAAATCAGCCCAGGATTGTCTCTAAGATTTTGCCTAATTCATAACTCTAATTTTTAGTTTATTGATGTGATAATGAGTATTTAAACTCACTTCAGTTAAAATAATTAAGGCACATATGCAAAACATAAGAGTACACACAGTCTAACTGATTTTTCTTTTTACTTAGCTGTGGGCTACTGCTGCCTTTCTAGTACAGATGAGTCACTGCAACACTGATTTTTTTTTGCCAGTGGCGGTATCAGCAAACCCAAAGTTATTATCTCAATCCCCTTTTCTTGTTGTACTAAAAACAGAAATTGATTTCCATTTGGACATTTTGAGTTGGCAAAACCAAGAGTGCGCATAGGCTACCTGAAGGGCACACATACTCAATAATATTAGGACTTCTTTTGTTTTGTTGTTCTTGTTTTAATTCTTCCAGCTACCAGTGGAAGCAGCTTCTATGAGTTCCAAATAAAGCTACTTGTTTCATTTAAAACTTACAGAACCTACTGTTAAAATTATAAAAATTGAAAACTTACCTGAATTGTAACAAGGGAACAATACAGCATTGTAAAACTGATCCAATATTAAGTAGTATCTATATACAATAAAACGTAGGCGACTACTTTTAGCATTACAATATATATGGTACTAATAAGAATGAAAAGACAAGATGACTGAAACTTAGATATTTGGAAAAACACTCTTACTGCTTATAACAATACTGCTTAATTATTGTTAGGCTGTGAAGAAAATTACTTTCCAAACACCAACTGATGCCCAGTTGCATATACACAAAGACATTTATGTTATAAGTAGAAAGGAGAAACAATGAGCAAAGACTAAGGCTTGCTACTCTCTAACTGGGCTGGAAAGAGGAGAATGGGGGGAAACGTGGCAGTACTCTTCCTTCCTGACAACTATGACACTCAGCACCAAAATATCCCCCACTCTGTCAAACGGTATGAATTATTCTCCCAAATGGGGAAACAAGAGGAGGCAAGTATCACTCTGACTCCAGTTTAAATACAAATCAACTGTGATTCAATTATAACTCTTTAGCTATTATAACCATTTATAGCCTTCAGCTTCGAAAATGGAATTCTTGTCCTGGGTAGCATACTAGGTGTTGCCTTCTACATGTGAAAGTCTAAATCCATCCTGGAATTTTCTACTTACTTACATATTACTACATTGTAAAGTCAGAATTAAAAATTTTGCCTTCAGGGCAGATATTAACTGTTAAGTCTCTTTCTAGTCAGTAATACAGGCTTAAGACAATTATGGCTTAGCAAAATCTGTTTTCAAATCTAAAAGCACTAGCTTGAACACTGTGGAAAACGCAGTAAATGCTCTGCCATGGCATGCAAACATGTGAGTTGAACTCTATTGCATTCATATTATCACATTTTTTCTGAAAATAAAACATTAAATTATGTGAATTCCTTTTATGCAAAAGATTAAGAGACGCAATGTTATAACATCCCAGCAGCAATTTTTCCTATCATCTAAAGATTTGTATTTTTTTTTTTCCACCTCTAACACTTTTGTCTTGCTTTTCATTATTGTTCACATTTTTCTTCTCTCACTAGGTGAAAAATCAAGAATGAGAGGTGCAAGCCATGAACCTTTGGAAGTTAAAAGCTACAAGAGTAAATTATCCTAGTCCAGCATCACATCCCAACAGCAACCACAAGTGGATGTCTAGACAAGAGTAAAAAGAGAAGCACACACAATACTCTTCCAGCTCCAACGATCTCCAGCTTAGAAGGTTTCTTGCAGAGATCTGCAGTTGTGGAAAGACTCAAGTATTTTTCTGATACTCTTCCCTGTCAGGTCAGGGGTGACACGGCTGCTAGTGATATGAAAATTAGCAGACGCAATCAGGTTACCTATTAATTGGTAAACCAACCTCCAGAGCATATGATATAGATCAGCCTCAGGTTCCTCACTTAACATGAGTTCTGTGTACCAATCTGAAGTGGTTTTGCTGCTGTACCCCAGCCTATGGCATCACTTCATCAACTGAGCAGCCAGTAATCTTTCTTTTAAAAACAAAATTGAAATTAACTTTTCTTACAGATGAGATCAATTCAACCTAGTGTTAACAAAACAAAACAAAAAAAAAAGAAGACTATTTTAGCAAATAGGTATCTTGCAAAGACAGCAGCGTGCCTGTAATTTCTACATTCTACAAAATAGGATATTTGGTTAGGGGGGCACGACTGAAGTTTAATATAAAATTGATGTGCTGGATGGACTGAATAAAGCAGAGAACGTGCCTCCAATTAAAGGGGTTTTAACACCCTTTTCTGATAGTTATCTGGTAAATGATAATATTGAATGTTTTCTGTTGTTCCTTTTACTACTGTACAACACTTGGTGCCAACTCTGCAATTGGGCAGATTACTATGTGGACATTTTTTGCTCAGAAGAAAGATGACATCTGCTTTCAATTCTGCTGACAGAATTTTATCATCACAGTGATAAAACTAAGACCTTATTAAATTCATATTCTGAAGGTTCGCGGGTTTTGGAATAGAAATAAGTTCAATGATTTCAAAATAATTAGAATCTGATGATCTTATTTAACGTATTTACCATACAAATATTCAAACATTTGATTCTACCCCAGTGAAAAACCTCACAGTATTCTGCATAGGAGGCCACTCTAAAAATTTTTTAACATTTTCTGTTCCCTTTCCATGAACTACATTTTACATTTCTGCTGTTCCTGAGAAATGCATTAAAGGCAGATCACATGATTTCCCTCATGTCAACAAATGATGGCTCAATTAGGCAGATAAGAATCTCCAGCCCTCAGCAGAAACTCTCTTCAGCCCATTCTCAGCAGTATAAAGCAGCACTTGGGGACAGCACTAGTTCTGGGGAATGAATACTTGCTGTCCTTTATATGCACGCTCATTGAAAATTCCTCTTTTTCTTCAAAGAAAATTGGATCCTTCATGTTGTTGAAAATTTTCAGTCACTCACAGTTTGTACGCTTTTTGCCCCTACGTTCAGCTACAGTTCATGAATAAAATCAATAAAACGGTGAGGAATTTTAATTTTAGCACATTGCTCTACTAATTCTAAATCTTCTCTTGGAAATAAGATATTTTAATAAGTAAATTAAAAAAACCACTTAAATATTGACTCAATGGACAGGGGAAATTCATAGTTAAGGATGAAATTAATTCTTACCTTACTTTGCAATGATCGAGTAAGATCTCCATATACAGTGTGCCAAGGGTTGCAAGCCCAGCCATAAATGCCAATATTCTCCTGGGTGCTCTCAGTGCATGATCAGGCTGTTTCTTCTTCATTCCAGCTACTCAGACCATCTTCCATGCCCACTACCTGCCATTGTTTTGCTGAATTTCTACATTTTAAGCCTACTGTGAAAAGAAATCTATTTAAAATACTGTGGTCTCTCACTTTGGGTTATGCAGACAGAGATAGAGGCAGAATGCTCAGTAACTCCTTTCTTTCTCCCATTTATTCCACTTCTCTCATTCTTTAAGATTTTATGACTCTTTATAATGCTTAGCCTTTACTTTTCACAAAACACCTCAATGTTGTTCAGCACCAATTATACTCCATATGGTCTTCAGAAGACATGTTCAGAGGCATATGCTGAGGCATATTTCATGCTAAATACTGTTAACTGCTGTTCCCCACCATATTCAAATTTGCAAAAAGTATTGTTATATTGCATCTGGCAATAGCATAGTTGGCAAAAAACCTATTAGGAGCAGTGGCATTTCATGAAACAACTTCAGCAACTTTAGCATAAGAAGTGCTAACAAGACAGATCTCACCTACAGGTCGTCAAGGGTTAGATGTTATTGGCCACATACTACACCTGGGAAATCTTGTGATTTGGAAGGGGCTTTGCAATATCTATGGACTACAAGATATGAATATGTTGATATTTATGGTGAGTATTATGGCCAGGTATTTAGTAAATGATTTTGCCGGAGTGGCTACGTTATTTAGAAACACAAAAACCTGCACTGTCCTTAATGAACATAGTCCTGCCAATAAAACCTTTGGTGCAATTATGATTAGTCTGGGAAGGTGAGAGCCCTTCTGCTGGTACAGCAGCTGCTATGAACCGTCTCCACCTTGGGGTCCTTATGCCACAGAGAAGTGTAAATCCCCACGAGAGTTTTCCACAACAGCTGCACCAGCAAAATCCTTCCATTGTGGACAAAATCTAAGTGCCCTGAGCTTTTGTTTAAGCCAAACCTTTGCAAGGATTAGTACTGGTGTCTTTATCTTGTTTGTATTGCTAAAATGACACTTCATCAGTCAAGCCCTGCCTGCTGCCATGATGGTTGGGATATGCCTTAGGAAGTAACAGTGTCTACCTCTATTTCTCCAACTTAAAGATTTCTTTTAAAAGAGCACTCATTACATATTCAGAGAATTTAGTACTTCCTTCAGTATTCTATCCTTAATTAAAAGAATAAGAAAAGAAAAAAGGAGGATCATCTTTCTTTTGACCAAACCAGATGTGTCTGAAGCATATTTACCAAGCAGGTGACCCAGTGCACTCCTGACAGAGCATCAGCCCCAAGACTCAAAGGATTAAAGCCTAAATCCTGTCTGTAAGGCACAGTTCTATTCTTCAAAAAGAAACTCAGGAAACACCATGAAGATCTCAACTAAAGCCGATGTCCCCTGAGAAAGGAGAGAGGTCTTCTCCCTCTGTTGCACCAGGATGTGTCTTATGTCCTGTAGCCTCTATCAAATGAACTTCCAGGACCTGTTTTTGGAGTCAGTCAATTCCCGTTTCAAATATACTTGATAACAAACAAGGTTGGTGAGACTCAGCTCTTCTGCCCAAAAGCCCAATCCACAGGGCATACTATTAACGTGTTTAATATCACTGAAAATCTGTGCCGACGCATTTTTCAAAAATACTTTTTTACTCTAAGTCCACAATTGCTAACACAATGTGGCACATAAATTTACTTGACACGGATTTTCTGGATATTGATTATCTTTGCTGTAAAAACATTTTTACTTTTTTAAATGATAATTTTTACTTGCAGAATCAAAGGTTCCCATCCTGCTTGCAACACCTGCTATTTCAAAACACCACCTGTAGCCTACAGCATAGATCGATGCCATTCAGTACAGGTCAGATGTGGAGCTAAGAGGAAGCATATATGAAGTCCCTTGCACTATGTATATATATTTTAACATTCTATTACTTTAATGCAAAAGTTGCTGGCTTTGAAAGAGCAAGCACAAAAGTGACCACTTCAGAGTGCTAACTTCAAAGCAAATTATTAATCTAACTTTTTACAAGGAAAAAAAAGAGTTTTGTATTTAAACAACTGCACTATCCCTATTACAGACGTAAATGACAAATAAAACTCTAATTTCATCTTCAGACCAGATAGTGGGCTACCATAGAGAGCTTAACTCATCTCTCAAGTTACACACACACACATAGTTTTGGCTGTTGAAAAATTAACCTCCTTCATGTAAAACAGAGCCCAATTGCTGTTGCATTGATAGGAGGTTTTCAATGGAGCAGTTGATGACACAGACACAAAGAATACGTATTGCAGTTAAGAGTTAAGCAGACGACAACATCTCCACGGGTTTCTGAGACCAACTCCTTTGGAAGAAAGATGGGACGCCAGATTTCAATCAACTGCACAGAACGCTGACAACCAATTTATTATACATTTTGGTAGACAGCATTCAAAATTAGCAAGTTACCTCAAATCAGAAAAAATTCACAAATTTCAAGTTTTGTTCTTTGGAACAGTCTTAAATTAATGATTCTTTTTAAACCTTATCAGAGAAGCATTGAAAAGAAAACCAATGCAAGATAGAACCAACACTGTTTCAAGACAGAGCTTCTAACTCCTCGATTTGCTCGTGCTTTAGTTTTGAGATTTTGCTCTAACAAAGTTGACATGGTAACAGGCAAAATTCTTCTTCTCTCATAAAGGGAGCATCTAATAAAGACTGACATGCATAAGGACCTGCAGTAAAAATTTCCCTTCCAATTGACTCACCTCACCCCTTTGGAGTCTGAAGGCTTCCCTTTTTAATTTACATTTAAATAGTGTGTTAAATCTGCCCAGACTTTACATAGGATTTGAGACTCAGTGTCCCTGAAGGCGGAGGCACCTGGGAGCAGGGTCTGGGCAGGGTCCCTGGCCCTGGTGACCACCTCGTCCCACCGCTCCCCAGTTGACTACAAAGCCCGACTCAGTCTTTGCTGACACGTTGCAACCCAAAGACTTATTTAGCATTTCAACAGATTTACAAATTCTCCTAATGAAATAAAAGCATGTCCTTTCCCTTCCCTCCCCCTCCCCCCCCAAAAAAAAGCAATCCGCTTTTAAAAGGGTAATGCAATCACAACCATTATGTCAATGAAAATTACATGCCGGGTTTATCTCTGTAGGTATCTGTCAAATGCAAAGTGCACACAACATCTTTGGCGTAATAATGATGTTTTATCATTTTAATTACAAACACTTTGAAAAAAAATAATCCCTAAAGTGTACCAATTGGGGTGGTCTGAATTAACGGGAGCTTGATAGCCCAAGGGTAGCAAAAATAGATTGAGCTACCAAATTTCATAGTAGTTATAGCAGCTGTCTTCTTGCCTCAGGGAAGCCGGGTATTTAACAAAGCAGACAGCTTGGCATTGGCATCTGATTAGTAATGTGGGTATTGTTGGACAGAATACGCGTGGTTCTATTGTTTCACTGTTTGATTAGGAATTTGGAGAGCTAGGGCATCATTTAGCTTTTATAGTAGTTCCCTTACAGGTACTGTAAAAGGATATTTTCTCATTCCTCACTCGCTGCAAGTAAGGAATATTGTCCTGGACATGATCGATGATACATGACAGGATTTAAATGTCAGGGTCAGTTGCCTCCCCATTTCTGTGCCAAAATTTTGTTGAACCGACCGCCTAAGTTTTTCTAATTGGGGAGAAAAGCGAGTAAGGTGAATGCCTGCTCTTCCCTTACCACAAGGATACAAACTCTTTGGAATTTAAAATAATTTTAAACCATCATTTATTCCAGCTTAACTTTACAAGGGAAAATTTCTCTTTACAGAAGAAGTCTCAGAGGAAAAATCCAACTGTTGGGGAAAGCGGGACTGATTTTTATTTTTCTAATCCCAGAGTAGCCTAACAGTTTGGATAACCACTGGGGGTAAGAGAATCTCCAGTTGAAATCCAATCTGCTTAATGGTAAGAATTTTAGTTAACACGCTTTATCTAAAAAGGCTTGATCTTGGGGAATAACCTTAGCACAAACAACAATATTACTCAGAGGTTTGCGTTTGAACTTCATACAGCCCAAAAGACCCCCCACGTGGCTCTTCTCCCTTTCCTTCTTTAAGTATACATCACAAATTATTGGGGCTTGTTGGCAGAGTTCAAATCACTGAACTCGTTGCAAAGAGTCTACTTCAGCCGAGAAGTACATTCTTTTACTCTATCAAATCCATCTGAGGTAATAAGACTTGATGTTTTATTCAACAGAGCTGAGGAAAATTGTTGCACAATAGGTTAATTCAAAATGGCAGCATAGAAAATGCATCTGTCAGTGGGGATCAAATTACAGGGCAAGCTCCTCTCAATGCGCCGAAAAACAAGTCTGCAGTTCTACAGATTATGTGCATGTGTGTGTTTAAAGGGGTGGGAAAGGAGCTAAATATCTGAGCTAACCTCCAATTAAAGTCAATCATAAAAACAGCCAATTTAATGAGTACGGATTTCTTTGGGTAATTATAACACCAACCACTCTTTTTTTTATTTTTTTTTATTTTCTCCCCCCCCCTTCCCCTCTCTCCCTCTCTTTTAAATCTGTAATTCTGCCTTCTTGTTATTGCTTGCTTTGTCATTAATCGCCTCAGGAACTTGATTTCCTAGCAACAGACTCTGCCACCAAACATTTGGCTCCCGTTCAACGTTTCCCTTTGTGAAAAATGGCACTGCTATTGCCGCCTGGCTGTTGCAGCTAGACTGGCTGTGTAAGTGCTCTAATAATGCATTCTTCTAAAAAACCACCCCAAAAATCACACGATAAAAGGAGCGATGACTGAGCTTCACTAATTACCGCGCTGAAGAAGCGTAGCTGCAATTTCAAGGCTACTGGGGTAGGAGGAGAATGACAGCAAAGGAAGCGTGTACATTCTTCATAAAAATAAATATAAATTAATAACCTAGAGGTGAACATTTAGAAATAAATATTTTTATGCAATTAGTCAGATTCCCATTAATCTCCTATTACAGAAAAAGGAGGTGAAGTCTTTCTTAAAAGTTGACGATGCATTTTTCTGCATAAAGTACAAAGCATTCGTTTTCAAAGAAATGACTACTTGGGGATCAAACAAACAAAATATACGCAAAAAAACTTTCTAATTCACTTTTCCACACAAGTTACTTGAGGAAACCCTGGCAAAATTG
This sequence comes from Scolopax mira, assembly GCA_004320125.1. Classification (NCBI taxonomy): domain Eukaryota; kingdom Metazoa; phylum Chordata; class Aves; order Charadriiformes; family Scolopacidae; genus Scolopax; species Scolopax mira. Next base: position 104,920 of record BJBW01000503.1, on the reverse strand, counting down.
TCTATGCCTGAGAAATTATACCTGAAATGGTAGCACCCTGCACCTGAAATACATCATGGAATGACGTAACCCATGCTGGTGCCAGTTTAGACAAAGAAATAGAGCTGGGAGTTTCTGTATTTATGAAAGGATTTTTTTTTCCATAGTTGGTTTGGAAGCCAGCAAATGGCAGCTTTGTTTCCTGGTGAGATGCAGAGTCCATCATCTCTCCACAATGAACACATGGCACTTCAACTAGAACTTCCAAGAAAACACGGAAAAGACTCAAGACTGTGGGTTTCAGGAGGGCAGTGTTGTCTCAGATCAGCAAAAAAAGGGCCCCAACTAACTGTTGCTATCTGCAGCTTCTTCTTTATGCTTAAGACATTCAGAATGGTGTTTTCCTGGCCATAAAACCTATTCATTATTGAGAGCAATAGTTTTGCATGTCAAATGGCACACATACCATCACCAGAGCGCTATGGCAAAAGTTATCAATGGAAAAAAAAAACAACCCACAAACCACTATTGTGGAGTTATTCAAATAAATGTCTTTTTTTAAGGGATATTCCTGCCAGTGTCTCTGTCTCTCATTTCCCGTGATGCACACACAGACCCAGCACATCTCAAAGCAAAAAAACCCTATCACAACCCATTGTAAATTATCATACTCATCATAGCAGCAAATTACAATAAAAATGCCTTTACTGAATATACTTCTGAAAGGAGGAGACAGCACAAAAGAAATTTCACTTACTTACATTGTTACAATAATCAGCATTTTTTTTTTCTCAAGTCGAATAGCCAAACCTCATGTAAAATACTGTAGAATGTTATTTAAGCTTTGCTACACATTGCTGACATCAAGCTTATGTTTTGACAGACTCATGTTGAAACCAGATAATTCCGCCATCAAGCCCACTACACCACCACAGCATCTCTCTGCTTAGACAAGCACTTAGGCACTCAAAGAAAATAAATATAAAACTACCACATATTTGTTGAAACACAGCAGGGTGGCTGGAGCCTTAAAACTTCCTTCTCCTCCAACAGTAAGTATGTTATATTGGGTTCATTATCATTATGTCCCAACACGTGACATTTCCTAATTGAAACTCAGCCTCAGACCAGAATACCTGGTCTTGATCAGAACCGTCATTAACATCAAAATAAATGACACTTGTCTTCAACTTTGTAAATGCAAAAAAGATGCTGAAGGTGTGTGAATGTAATTTAATTGGGGGCTAACAAAACTAAGCAGTATTAGGAAATTTCATAGTTGACGTGGTACTGAGAAATGCCTATTACTTGCTACATGGAAGTAGGAGAAGGGACTGGTTTAAACTTTTATGGATTGTGAAATAACAGTCGCTGATACAAAGCTGACTGTAAAAGTTTATATGGCAACACTGAGAGTGAGCAACTCAAAATTCAAAATAAGCAACCCAAAAAGTCTTAGAGCTACAAAAAAGAGAACTTAATTTCTCCTCTAGTCTCTAGCTACGACAGGTAGCACAGGAGCTGAGGGTTTCAGGTCACTGTAAATTCAAAAAGCAAAGACAAGGGATTATAATGCATAAAGGACGGTGTAAAAACGGTCCCACATCTCTTTAATGAACACAGATAAGCACTGAGCATCAGGAATGCTGTACCTTTATGAAATAGCCAGGCAAAAAATCTAGGTATTTATCAATGAGAGAAGCCTTTTAAACACAGAAACTATACCCACAAAATACAAGATCAAATACAGTCCCTAAACAACCACCTACTATTTCCCCTTGTACAGAAAAGAGACAAGCACTTTATTAAAGGAAGATCTGTGGGTTTGGGGAGCTACTTAACTGATCCAGTCTAAGCTAAGACTCAAGTTACTACAGATCAGGGACCTTACTGCCATTTCATATGCCTAGTAAAGGCAAGTATTAAGGAGGGGGAAAAAGGAAAAGCAGAAGTGCAGAAGGACCTTTCAAAAACACATTTATTACTTCAGCACCGAGATAACACAAGCATCAAATGACAGTGTTTCACCCACTTAATGCCTCCAACTGCAAACATTAAATGAATGCAGGTGTTGGACTGACAAACAAATTGAGTAAAGCTAAATAACTGGCAGAAATAACTGGAACAAGAGAAAACACACATCTGGGAAGCACCACCCTTGTGGCAATAATGGTCAGATACAGGCAGAAAGTTAAAATTCATCTGTCTATGTGAGCAAGCAGTATCAGTTGTCACAGAGTTAAGATTTCACAAGGTTAAGTGCAGCTTTTAATGAAGGGAAGCATTTTCCCTTTTTCATTTTCTTCCCATTATGAAAGGACAAGTGCAAAATTCCTTACTCACTCCCAGTAACAGAGATGTGCTAATTGGAGTCAAATGACAACTCAAATTCTCCTGAGGTTTTCTGCTCTCCTAAGTAGCTCTTATCAGCAGACTATTTTATTTAATCAAAAATAAAAATATGTTTGCATTCCAGGTCTTCAGAAGACATCAAAATTAATAGCTATATACTGCAATTTGCATTAAAAATGTTAAAATGTTTGTGCACAATATCAAAGAAAGTGAGTACCAGTAACTCCTATAGATTTCATGATAGATTTTGATACTTAAAAAGACATTGATGATACTTAAAAAAGCCAAAACCCAACCAAAACCCAAACACCCCGCAATCCAATATATGTTATAGAATTCTTAGAGATGCCTACATAAATACAGTACTACCATCAGTCTATTAAATGCCTCTGAAAATAAGATGAGCAAGGTTCCCAAATATGGAGTTTTATTACCCAAATTTGTAAGATGCAACTCTAACATGTAAGAATTCTGGAATGCAAGTCCTGACAGAAAGCCTGTATTCACAGAAAGAAAGAAAAAACAATGAGAAAAGCACACACACAACACAACCTAAAGATTATTTTCACGTCAGGTTGTGTCCCATTCACAATTTCGGAGGCAGAATGACTATGTTTAGTGCTATCATAACTCTCAACTTATTCTGAAATAAGGGAGATGTCTGAGGAAGAGACATTTTCTAGTCCCAGTAGGAACCAAATAAAATCCCTCACAGTGAATTCTAATCAGACACCAGCAGCACAGGTAGCTGAGCCACAGCGAAATGAATATGACAGACTGGAAGATATGATGTCAGTGGTAGAAATTACTGCAAGTATATGAATTATATCTGGAGAAGGGAAAGAAATTGCATAGAGTTTGACAGTACATGTAATCTATGTTAAATGATATAAAGTAGAGTAATTTTCAAGGATTAAAATACACCTTTAAAGTTTACCCTCTTTGAGAAAGCTGGGGCAGCCTCTGTATTTTGCTTCTATCTGTGATTCACAGGGTCCTATTCTTTGCTAGTCTTCCTCCAATTTGTCTGCCGGATCTGATTACCAGATGGCTAAAATAAATGTATTGTGTTCATTCACGGTAACAGAAGTTGTCTTTGAAGGTTCTGTCACGGCTTCACTATCTTTTCCTTTGTACCTACTCCTCCCTCTGTGAATTGATTAGATTTCCCAGCTAAGTTTCATCTGAGGGCCATTCTGCTGAATGCTGCATTGAAAAGCACATTATCTAATCTGGGAAGCACATACAGATGACCACAGGATATCACAGACCTGTCCTGAAGCAACAACTGCCCTACTCTGCCAAGAAAATAGATGGTTTGATCTCAGGACGTGTCCATCTCAGGACAAGGATTCCCAGAACAAGTATCTGCCACGAACATACACTCTAATGCCATCCAAGAAATAGGTGATGGTTGGATAGAAAGAAGGAAATGAAAAGCAACATACTCACGGTGCAAAGCCAAGGAGGGTAACAAGACTAAAGTGAAGACAGACAACAGTAGGCAAATTAATAACTCGGAGAGATACCCTGTATCTCAGGGGTGGTCATTGTTCTCTACCTGGCTTTGTTTAACCTTGTATAAACACCTACAAACCTCCAAGAGAAGGAGCTAAATGACAGAAAAGGGCAGGAACACACTGCAGTGTGGGGAACACGTCTCTTTTCCTTCAGTGAAGTTACACACACAACCACCTGCCCTCTGGAGCCATGACACTGTCCCAGAACTCGCTCAGATGGACCCATCCGCGAGTGCTTTTGCTACAGGTGTGAGCCCAACAGAGCTCCTCCACAAATCAGATGTTTCTTTAATCTGAACTCCATTTTGCAAATATCTAATCCAATTTATTAGCGCTTCGGTGTTATTTATTTATCCGTTAACATATGGGCATCTTGGGTTTTATTTTCAGTTTAGTACAGCAATTCTCTGCCTCTTAGTCAAAGCTTGGATGTCACAGAACTGGCACCTGAAGAACAGCTTTTAGTATATATGAAAATCAGTGTAGTGAATCACCTAGTCAAAATTTAAGTGATCAAACTGACTGAACGCAGAAGAGTGGCTTTGGAACTAAAATAAGAGGAAGGCTGTATCTTAAAAAAACCCAAATGTAGTTTTTACTTCATGCAGCATTTCCCAGTTGTCTAGAAGCATCTCCGCTAAGTTTAATTGTTCTAAATTGTATATTGGAAGCTTCATTGTTTATTATATATAAGCATGGTAAAAATTATTAAACCCCCACCTTAGTGCAGTATAGCTTTTGGTGACATTTGTTATTCTTCTTTATTTAACCTATACTGTTAGCCTTTCAATATTTTTTTGAGCCAATAGCATTAATTTGGAGCAGACCGAGGTGTAATTATTGGGAAATAAAAAACTCAGAACACTTGAACAACAGAAATAAAAAATAAGTAGACAATACACCTACGTATTTTTTTTTCCAACCGCATCACAAACATATGGTCATAGCAGTGGGATATATTTTCTTTGTATACTGAGAAGGTTATAAGTATTTTTTGACAGTTATAAAGGGGCAGTCTTGGCCATACACAAGAATCAATAACAACCATGTCAAGCCTACAGCAGTGCACACTAACAGGCTGTAGGAGACATTAACACTAGCTAAAAGAAATAACTGTATTTCCAATGAACTTGTTCCTCCTGGATAATCAATTTTTTACACTTCTTACCAGCTGTTCCCACATAGTTCAGGTAGCAGAATGGAAGCAGCTGTCATACAGAATCCATATATTACATGCATGTTATGAGGTTTTAATCTGTCAGAGATGTTTTGGGTTCCCTAATTTTGATCAGTCGTATCAACTCAAGAGCAAGAGGAAAACAAATTCACCACTTCTATTTAGGCAAGATGTAATCTACACAAATACTCTAATCTGGCTTGATTCATTCTGGATGATAAAAAAAAGAATACTAATTGTGAATCTACAAATGCCCCATCCTCAAAACCCCTTTATGCCAGGAGTAAGATTTCATCATTAAAATCAGTTTGCCCCACCGCCCACATTCAAGAGATTTGTCACAATCATTGTTTCTGAAATATTGAGTTATAAGGTGCCGTAGTAATTACTATGGAATAAATAGCAATTAAGATTGTTCACACAAATAAGCTCAAACTGTTTGCAGTGAATAATTATGCTAATAGTGTTTTTCTACATAATTTGTGCATCCTTCACAACAATTTACTAGAAAATGTGAAATGTAAATTTGATGCACTACTACAAAAGCTCTGAAAATATGTTTAGTTCTTATTTTTTCCCTACTAATTTAAGAAAGCACACAACTGAAACATACTTCTACATTTGTACATTTATATTTGAAATCAAACTACGCTGAAATTGAAGCAGTCGGTTTTTTTCATTGTATTCCTACAAAATCATCCTAAACCATATGCACCAGACATGCTCACTGCTTAAACCTCACAACTTTGTAACACAAATTTTAGCAATTTGAAAGAAGCTGAACTTACTGCTATGTAATAAACTTTAGCCTTTTCCACCAACTTCCAGTTCTTCTCCAAATCAAGATGCTTTTCCTTCTTGTAGCAATTAGCAGCAGCGAGGTTGGCTACAAGAGACCTGAAAGTGATTAAAACCCAAGCATTAGATCCTCTTTAAGTAACACTACTGCAAATTTCTCACTAAGAACAAGATTTCTCAGAGATAATCAAAGATCCCAAGGAGTATAAAAACTATTAACAAAGAGCACCATAAACCATATATACATTATTTGACCATTTCATAGTATTTAAGTAGTATTTTTAAAATAACATATTAAATACAATTTAAATTTAAACCAGATATTAAATAATGTATTTTAAATCCAGCTACATGGTTCACTATTCTACAGCCACTATTCTACTGTTCACATGCCTTCATTTCTTTAGACTCAACTTTTGTTGCATTTCGTGATCAACCCTGATCTGTATGGTACAGTATCTGCAGATTTTCACTAAAACTCTTCTGGTATCTAAGACCTAAAGGGAAGTAGCTGCTCCAGTTTATCTTCTGAAAAGTTTTCCCTCACTAGAACCATAAATTGATGGATATGTATGTCTTGCCTTTATAATTTTCCAATGAATAGTTAAATTATTTAAAAAGAGGTTTGTTTGGGTATTTCCACCCCCCCCACCCCCCCACCCCCGGTTCATATTTTCCTTTAGCAAATGAGAAAGAGTCACATTGCTACTTTTAAATGAACTGTTAAAAAAAACTTTGGCTTTGCCATGTAGTACTGGAAAACTACCAAAACCTCATTTGTACTTCATTCTTTCCTAACAACTTATAACATAAGCCATGGGACACAAGAACAAAAATACCTGTATTGTATTTACTTTGTTACATGTAAGATATATTCTATTTGAAATCCTCCTCTTTTGCTGTTCAATTCAGCCTTATGAAACACACAAAACTTACTCCTAAAAACAGGTCAGCAAAAGGTGGTTATACACTAGCTCTCCACTCTGGCTACCAGGACCAAATCCTTCTCTGCAATTTTATTATGAGAATATTTAATAACAGCCAAGATTTAGAGAAGGGGATTTGGGGAAACAGACGTTTCCACGCTGGCATACAGAGTTTTACATTGAATTTTCAGGATTTAATGGTCCTAGGATGCATCTTTATCATTGTTTTGTGATACTTGAGTACATTAGCCAGATAAATAATATGTAATTTACACATACAACATACGGCTATTGAAAAGTTTTGCCTTCTCCAATGTGCATACAAGTTGGTGTTGTATGTGTCATCCTTTTCCAGAGAAATGCTGCTATAATCCAGTGGCAATGGGTCAGAGTGAATGACTGACCCGCTTCTACCAAGTTGGGCACCCAGTCTGGAAGCCTTAGGAGGTAAGTAAACTGGGAATTCTTGAAAATTTATTCCACCTCAAAACAGCATCTTTCCACTGTTGCAACTTCCTTTTGTCCTATTCAATAAAAACCAAACAGAAGCCCCAAAGAATCTCTTATGAAGACAGAACCAAGTCTCCCTGTAAACTTCCCGGAGCACTTGTCACTGACAATCCCTGGAGAGTTAAACAAATCGAGTATATAAACACTAAACCAGAAGGTTAGACTGACTTTTTCCGATTATGTCAATTATCAGAAAAATATATGTCAAAATACATAGCACAGTTCTGTGGTGTTTCATGACAGGAATATTTTGGGAATTGACGCTTTAATTCTAAAGCCTAAAGGCAATGAGAACTAATGTGAATTTGTAACTTTAAAAAAAAAATATATATATACACAAATAGACCAAGCCTGTGTAGCAGTAAGAGGGCAAGAAGTTTCATTCTTGATGAGTATTATCATTTCAATGACAAGAAATCCACTAGAGACCCAAGTAAATCCAAGACAGACATGTGCATACCACGGTCATTTCGTATAAACCAAACTTATAAAGCAAATTCAATCTTTCAGTTTTGGCAAACCCTAAATACCCAAAACAAGGACCTAGCTGGAAAAATCCTGCCTGTCTGCGTATGTTGCTAAGTGAAAAGCACTCGTGTTCCAGAAAACTAAGCAAAGAACTCTCTCTACGTTTCCTTTCACTTACCACATGCCCCTGAAACCGTAAACCTCTCTCTCTGAGGCCACATGTGACTGCAGAGATGCTCTGCACGTGGTGCCTAATAAAAGCCGGTTCCACTGAAGACAAAGCACCGAGCTTTTCCAAATTCAAGCTCTAAGTCTAACAGCACCACGTTCCACATGTGGGACGCAGAGAAAGTAGATGTTTTCTCAATGAAATACAGCAACTGGAGACAGCCAGAGCTCTTCAAATCCAACAGCTTAACAGGGACTCTGTGCACGTGGAGGTTTCTGAGCAGAATGCAGAAATCAAAGTCGCGGATTATGACGGAGCGTAGGTTCTACTTTAGAGTTTAATCATGTGTTAGGATTGTCTTGAAAAGCTCTGAGAAAACAAAGCGTATTAGTATTGCTAAGCTAAAGAATTCCGAGTGGTAATCATGAATTAGCTCCAAACCCTTTCCTGCAAAAAGCTAGACAGACTTAGCAGAAACAAGGAACATTCACATCAGGACACCTGGAACAGAAATGCAGAGAGTCACTTACTGGGCAAACCAGGAGTGCTATCAGCCAGCTCCTCCAAAAGAGACAAGAAAGCCGAATTACCTGAAGGAGGAAGTCAGCACGTACCTCAATTGAGACAAGAGATTAGTCAATAAATAGAGTTATCGGCTGGGGCCAGGCTGAAGTGATCCTTACAAATACAGAAAATGGTGAAAACCAAGAAACAATCAGAGGGCAATTAAAGATTGAGAATAAACTAGGAGAAGGGGGGATTGCACAAGATTTTTATCTATCTCCCAAGCAGGGCAGTCAGTCTCTGGAACTTGCTGCACACTCTCAAGCCACTGAGATGAAGCCACTCTGTCTAGTATTTATGTAAACATGTGATATTAAGAGAAAAATGTAGTTAGCAAACCAAAAATACTGCTTGGTAAGTTAAAGAAGTACTTACAAACATTTTAATGAATAAATACACTTAAACTTTCAAATTCCATTGAGATGCATAGCAAAAGATGCCCCTATTTTTCCTGAATTCATGATGTATGTCTATTGACAGTTTTAAGTTTCCCATCACGTCATCTAGGAAATGGAGATTGCTACAGGATGTGTACACAGATACAACGTGACTGGAGAGAGAGAGAGAGAATCACAGAATGAAAACATCTTTATTGCTTATCTTCTTTTTGAACAACTGAATATGGATCCTAGAGATGAAGGGGAAAGTCTGTAGACTTAATTAATGTCAAAACTCCAGATGAAGATGAATGAACTTCCTTCCTCCACTAAGTATGTACATTCATTCCTGACAGTAAGACATTATGTATGACATTCAATTGGGAGGGACAGGCTGATCAGCTGGAGGACAGGGCTGTCTGTCATAGAATCATGGAATGGTTTGGGTTGGAAGGGACCTTAGAGATCATCTAGTTCCAACTCCCCTGTCATGGGCAGGGACACCTCCCACCAGACCACGTTGCTCAAACCCTCATCCAGCCTGTCCTTGAACACCTCCAGGGATGGGGCATCACTGGGCAACCTGTTCCAGTGCCTCACCACCCCCTCTGTAAAGAATTTCTTTCTAGTATCATCAAGTAAATCTTCAAGAGCCTGGAGAACTGGCCTGGCACAACACTTGAAGGCAAATGCAAAGTCATCCAACTCGGATGGAATAACTCCCATGAGACATATAGGCTGAATGTTGACAGGGTACAACACAGCTTTGCAGAAGAGGACCTGGATGTGCTGGTGGACCAAGCTTGGAACATAAGTCAGCAGTGCACCCACACAGAGAAGGTTAATCACATTCTGGTCTATATGAGCAAGCTTGCAGCCTCAGAACAGAGGAGAACCTGTAATGGAAAGCTCAAAGCTAGACATGGAACTCCAGATGAGTTCTGGAGACCAGAACAGAGGTTCTCCTGGTCTCGAGACCTAATCTGTAGTTCCGTGTCCAGCTTTGAGCTCTCTATTCCAAGGAAGACACTGACATAATGTACTGAGTCCAGCAATAGGTCATCAAGATTATTAAGGGGCTAGAACACTTAACAAATGAAGAAAGGCTTGGCTGAGCCTTAAAAAGAGGTATCTAAGGGGAGACCTTCCTGCTCTCTTCAAATATCTAATGAAAGTTTACAGACAAGATAGAGGCAAACTATTAATGGATACAAGAAGGAACAGAGACAAGCTGGAAGAAGGAAATTCAGCTGGGTATCATCAAAAGAATTCCTCCCATTACAAGTGGTTGAACACTGGAATAGGTTGTTCTTATGATATGTTGTGCAACCTCCATCCTTGGAGATGTTCAAAAACCATCCAGACACAGCCCCGAAAAGCCTGTTGTAACTTCAAAGATGGCCCTGCTTTCTGCAGGAGTTTGGACCAGATGTCCACTCTAAAATTCTTTTAGGGTTCTACATGTTATTTTGAAAATTCTCCTTCCTTTGACTCTCAGATACATTCATGTACTTTTTCTAGTTCTACCCAAAACATTCACCAAATTCTCAGGAAGTTTGGTGCAGATTTTAATTATGGGACTGCTATCTTACCTTAATAAATTCTGCTAACTGCTGATTTGGCTTTGAAAGGGAAAGAGCAGTTCCTTAGGGTCAATGGCACTGAAAGCCACAGAGGGAAACCAAAAAGGATAATCACAGATTTTTGCTCTTACTCAAAAAGAAAATACTCTTCAGGGTAACCAATGCCATTTTAATTATTGATTCAGAAATAGTATCAGAAAATATAGATATTGGCAGAAATCAGGGAGGGTTGGCATGTGCTGGTAACATCTCAAGATTAAGGCAGGCCTGCCTGGCTGGCTTTGAAACCTTTGAAAAATCGTCAGGAGGTAATCAGCAAATTAGTAGTAGGTAAGTTCAAGTGTTGTGGGCGGAGGGAGAAAGAAGAAAGCAAAGGGCTGTGCTTAAGATAAATGCCTACTGTCTTCATTATCTCTTTCTGAAAATCTTGTTTTTATTCATCTTATTCAATTTTATTACAATAGCCAAAATAAATTGCTCTATAGACAGAGTCTTTTTTTATGGAGTGCTCTGAAACCATACAAAATATCACAAAGGTGATTGTTCGTAGTCTACAAGTATAAAAAAGGTTGAAGAGAGTTCTGGAGAAGTGGGTTTTTTATATATGTGAAAAAAAGAAGAGCAAATGAAAACATGAAAGACAAAATTCAGATGAAACTGTTAAGCTGTAGACATACAGAATTACAGTTATTAGACCAACTTCTCAACAGCAGCAAAAACAATTGTTTTTTTCTCCGTCTTGTATAAAATCAAATTAACCCTTTCAAATCAGGCTATATGCTGACACCTATCCTCTTAAAACCCATTATCATCTGATGTATATTCCTCATTTGCTAATCAGCTTTCAAATAGATTGTATACACATACTTGATAACCAACATTTGCCTCCTACATATTTTCTCTCTCCAGAGCAACTGGAAGCTATGAAGTTCAGAAAGAAGTTGAATGTTATTATCTTACACTTTTCTGACATGATACAACTGCTGTTCTCTAAAAGTGTACTAATGCCACCCAGTCCCAAACCATGAGCCGGGCAGCCCTGTGTCATCCCAAACCAGTGCTAATACTTCCTTTATCATTCAAAACACAATTTTTCCAGGTGAAATGCTGCAGATTTGGCTCCACACACTATGCCAACTGCATTTATATTTTAGGAAAATAGGAAAGGCCCCTGACCTGTTATCGCTAGTGATGCAGGCGGCACAGGTTCCTGTTGGTTCTTCACTCTGCTCGTAGTAATGGGCATCCACATGGGCTTCCTCAGCCTTCTTCTTTAAGATCTCTCCAAACTTATCTTTGCCAATGCACCCAAAGAACGTTGCAGCTTTGTAAGGGCTCTGAATCATCCACTGCAGATTGATAGGAAAAATAAAAACAAGAAACAAAAGTTAGCATGCCTGGTGTATATATATATGTACAATTTTTTTTTGCCATTTTTTTTCTCTCCACTTGCCATATTTAATTCTGTGCCTACAAAGCACTGTGAAACAGAGAACACTTCTGTGCCTGAACTAAAAAACATCTGGTACATCAAGGAGGGAAGGTCAAAGAATAAAAAAATTTACTCTTAATGATCCCAAAGCCTGTTTACTACCTAATATAAAACTTAAATACATGTAGTTCACTATCAAATAAAGTAGATTACTAGGTTTTTACAAGGTATTTCAAAAGAAGTTCCCTTGCTCAAAGGAGATGCCCCTACACTTAGATTTAATCAAGCAACCTATGATATCTTAAAAAAAAAATGTAGAAAAGACAAAAGAAACAAAAAAAGCCTCAACAAAACCAAGAGAGATAGCACATAAGGAAAACAATACATTTGAGAAACACAAGAAGAAATATTGTGCAACATACACGATATATAAAAACCAAATGGTACTGAAAATAACCATTTGTGTCTACCATTTAATTATATGCAAAAAAGCATTGTTAAACCACACATGAAAATATCTATCTCCAACTTTAGTAAGAGCAGTTCTGTCCCTTGAATTGTAAAGAAAGAGCGTGGCTGTCAAGGTGCCAGGTTATTTCACAAAGCTCCTCTTTTATTCATACAAAATATGTATCATTCAACTGTAAATGTAACTCCATTTTGCACTAAGTTAAAAAATAGCATTTAGCAGCAACGTAAAATCAAGAGTGAACTAAAAAAAATAAACGTGAAGAAACAATCATAGGCCCTACTCTGTTGGTGGTGAGTCAACCAACTGAAGTCATTATAATTCACTCTAATTACAGTCAGAAAGCTTATCCACTCAATCTATAGTAGGAATTAAAGGCTACATCAATTTACTGCTATACTAAAACCCTACTTATAATTGTTTCCTAATCAAGATTTAAATAAACGATAATGTCTCCATTAGAAAGCAGCATTAGTGGTAGCTGTGGGTTGTAGAAAGGTCAACTAACTGAGTTGCAAATACATGCTTAGTCACATCTTTATTACTTCCAGCTTCAGAGGAGGGGGAAAAGAAAGAAGAAAAAAAGTCTTTAGTCATGTAAGAGTCTTCATTAATAAGGCAAAAGTGGACAAAAGTTACAGGGCCTCTTTCCTGCAGCAATTAAAGGTATATAAAGTGTAAGGACAAAAATAAATAATTGTGTTGTCAGCTGGTGGCAGCGTTCAATCTCTCATTCCTGAAACACACACTGCATAGGCTCTGCTCATCTATTCCACATCACTCTAAATTAATATCAATTAAGAAAGCCCCTAACAAGAGAATTATCTGATATCCTGATATCCTTGCACAGTGTTTATTTTGGATGTCTAAGGAAGAGTAATCTTTTCTATTTGGAGGTATAGTTGACTAGAACAGATGATTTAACAAGGCTAAAGACACTGTGACCTGCTGTAAGGAAATATGGAACCAATTTCCACGCTGGTAAGAACAGAAACACCTGAACGTCCCATGTTGAAAAGCATACCTTGCTCTGACAAACAGCAAGAATTAATAGAGATCACTATGAACACCATTTATCCAAGCATCAAACTCCAACAGTTCTCCAAAAAAACCCATAAGACTTCAAACTGCACCTTAGGCTTACAGCATTTCATCAAATGACATAACTTTTCCATCCTTTATGCATGAAGTCTGACAACATTTGGAGCAGTAGTAAGTAATATTTCCCATACATCTCTGAAAAAAAGAATTTCTGTTCAAGTATCACAGTTTTGGCTACTGGCAGCAGCTCAGTTGGAATTCAGAATGTGATACATGCCGTATATAACTATCACAATCCTTACTTCAAATATAAGCAAAATTACCCTTGAGAACCAGAAGTAGCAACATAAGATTTCTTGAGATAAACCTCTGTACATTGTGCAGACCACTTCTTCCAGAAGCAGTGGTTCTGCTCATGCTCATCGTTATCTGAAACACAGGTTATTATATTGGTGGGGGAATATTCCCACTCTGTAGATATTATTTTCATTTGAACATCTGACCTATGCTAAGAAACAGCGAGGAAGATGGAAAAGCACTTCAGCAGTGTTTCTGGAAAGATCCTTTCATTACAGATCTCCAGTTACAAATACTCCCAGCTTCTTGGAATTATCCCACGGTAACGGTGGTGAGGTGTTGGTAGCTGCAGAACTCCTCCAAACTGTTCCTCCTTTCCTCAGCTAAAAGGCTACATATTAGTAAAGGCAAAAACCAGACAACACATCACAAACTTGATGAAAGCGAGCTACAACAGTCTCTCTGTGGTATCCCATTGAAGTTGCATGGAGTGGGATGAGCCACAGCAGGCATTTTTTGCATATGTGTGAAAAAAAAAAAAAAAACCAACACAAAAGAGACAAAATAACTTCTTCAAGGTAGGCTCCGGAGCACTTTTTAAAAAAATTGATACTGGACTGGAGTTTAATTTTGAATAACCTATTATGGAAATAAAAGGCTTCTATGGGCTACTTCACACGCTGTTGTTATTAGCAACGTTTTGGATTAAATACTCTAAATGGGAATGGGGGTCAGTCAGCACAAGACATTTAGCACCACGAAAGAGCAGCATTCTGTCCAACAGCAAAGGAGGGACAACAACAAACTACACACACTGGTGCCAGGCATATATATAAACTGCAAATTCATTCTATAGATTTTTGTGGAATACAAGGTTTAATTGAATGAAAAAAAACTCTAGACAGAAATGGAAAATGACCCAGCTCAGCAGGCACTAGCATAATGAGTTAATTATCTAGGGTTTGGGTAGGCAGCGAGGCAGCTATTAACTAACTGCACTGACAGCCTGGTCAGGAGATGTTGGCACCTGGCCACACCACGAATCCTCACCATCACCCAAGGGAACGTGAGGCTGTTAATGGCCCAAAGACAGAAGTGTCAAAAGTAGGAACTTATCATGAAGGAACAAGACAGCCTCAGGAGAGGGACACCACAAAGGAAACTCAAAATTTAGAGTGATTTATGAAACCTAATGTGTTTCTCCACCCTAAAGTTTTCTTCTGTCAACGCAGCTTGGACATCAGGTACACACAAGGACAGGTCCTGACCTTTTCAGTTAGAATAAGCATCTGTGACAGAGGAAGGAGCACAGGAAATAAAACACCCTTCAGATGTTCACTTGAGTTAAACATTGCATTTGGCTTGCATTTTTGTATTATACATCCTGGTTAACTAAAAGCAAATATTAGCTTTTTCCATTTCTTAAAATTTATTTCTTGCCTTTAGCATAGCTATATTAAAATTAGGCTGATTTTAAAATAAGCATCATCTAATATTGGATTACCCTATCCCTACAGGCACATTATTCCTTGTGATCAAGTACTGAAGCCAGCCCTTGCAGGAGGCCAGCACCCTGTCCCCTCAGGGATACCCTAGAGAGTGACAGAAGGCTTCCCTCCTCATTTTCACAAGTCTAACTTGGGCTTACAGTAGCAGGAGTATCTGTTCAAGTGGTTTTTTCATGATCAGAGTTAACAGGGTGAACTCTTTGGAATGCTTTAGCTATCAGAGAAGTGTAAGAACCTCTGTGTTCCAGGGAATAGGTGGCAATTGCAGAGAACAGCATCGTCTTTTCTTGCAAGATGTTGAGATGCCAAGAAGGCTTGGTAACAAGTAAAACTTCTGAAGACTCAAATGTGCCTTTGTGAGACTGCTTGGAGTTAACTACGTCCCGCTCTTTCGCATCCTCAGGCTTGAGGATGTGGTACCTATCTCCCACTTCTGTCTGATTAGAAAACGGCTTTGGGAACAACCTTTCCTCTGAGTTACAGAAGCACTTCCAGAAGCGCTTCTTCCAACACTAGAAGGGACTTGACTTTGATTGGCTACTCAATGCTGTCTTCTGAGAACAGTATTCAAGATGTTGAGTTACCTGAATGGTCCCTTACACCCAAAAAATAAAAAAAAAAATGCCCTTTCATACGACGTGAAAGAAAATCACAGAATTAAAGAAAGAAAGGCAGAGAACCAAGTTCTTTGATTTGTATTTCCCAAGCTTACCCTATTTGGTTTGAGAATGCCATACTTCTGCCACAGGGGCAGAGTCCAGTATCCCATGTGCCAGCACTTGATCTGCATTTAAAGCTTTTCTTTGCTGTTCCCACAACGTTCACTGGAGAAGAGAACCTCTACTTGAAAGGCAAAAAGCAGCAAAACTGAACAGTTGACCTCATGTACCTCACTACCTCCAGTTGCAAAGATACTTCCCCTGCCAAAAGGA
This sequence comes from Scolopax mira, assembly GCA_004320125.1. Taxonomy (NCBI): domain Eukaryota; kingdom Metazoa; phylum Chordata; class Aves; order Charadriiformes; family Scolopacidae; genus Scolopax; species Scolopax mira. The sequence goes on along the minus strand of BJBW01000503.1, from coordinate 88,818 downwards.
GAGTTTGCTAATGCTGGGTCTCGGGAGACTTAAAAAGAAACATCAGACTGATGAAGCTTAAGACAGCTTTACAGCCCTCTGAGTAAAACAAAGATCCTTCAGAAATGATTTCATATTATTCCAATGCTACTCTTTGTTGTAAGTGCCACCGTTAACTGGACAACATCGGTAATTGGAACAAGGAGGCTGATGAAGATGCTCTCTCTCAGTCCCACATTGTTCTCTGTCTGAAGTCCTTGGCTCCTGAATTCTTTTAGAGAGCTGCAGCCAGGAGTGCATTTCCACATCTGCCAGTCATCTCAAACTAACAATGTCAAAGCACGGGAAGCTTTGCTTAGACTGACATACCTTCTGCACATCGGAGTTTTCAGCTGCAGACTTGAATCCTAAATGCTTAGGAACTGACAACACAACAGGAAGCATTATGCCCCTTCACAGTGAAGGATCTTCAAAACTCATTAACACTGAATACAGACATCTGAAGTGCATCTGAAGTGCGTTATTTGAAGCTGGACTCCTCTCTGCATGATCTGTCAAATCTGATCTTATTTTAAATTGCAGCCCACAGAGGAGAGGACTCCAAAGACCTAAATTTAGCTAAGACTTAACATGCTTGCTAAAATCTAAACTAAATAATGTTAGCAACTACTTATGAAGCACTCTTTTTAGTAAATCAGAACAGAAAAGGCTTCTTTTTATGCACTGCTATTTGGAGTATCTCTTATTTTTATATTCTGAATTTTAGAATTAGTCCATGCACTTTTCAGAAGATTTCACCAGTCTGTTGTACCCCTAGGACATGTCCTGTCACCAATTATATACACACTCCATTAAAAAGTTCATTAAAAAACTGCTAGAAGAGAATAAATCACACCTCATCTTAGAACACCAGATAAATGAGAAAAAGTGTGATCAAACCCCAGATCTTTGAATATATCTTAAAAACACAAAAACCTGACAATATGGGAAACAATCCTAAAAAAAAAAAAAAAAAGACATTAGCCATCACTGTTCCAAAAGAGCTCACTGTTTTCTTGTGAATCATGTGATTCACCTCAAGCACAACTGGAATGCAATATTCTGTTACCATTACACATACTACATCACCTAAAATCCCCACCATGGTGGGTTAACCCCAGCCAACAGCTCAGCCCCCACCCAGTCACTCCCTCCTTGGGGGATGGAGGAGAGAATTGGAAGTGCAACAATAAATAACAAACACCTGGACCAAGATGACATGATGCAAAGGCAATCATTCACCACTTCCCACCAGCAGACTGATGCCCAGCCAGTCTCGGAGCCATGGCTACCTTGGAAAAACACTCCCTCCCTTCCCTGCCCCCAAAAGTTTTATTGCTGACCATATTCTATGGCCTGGACCATCTCTTTGGGTCAGCTGTCCTGGCAGTGTCCCTTCCCAATCTCCTTCCCACCCCACATCCTACTTGCTGGGGCAGCAGAGCGAAAACACAGAGAAGGCCTTGATGCTGTGTAAGGACTGTTCAGCAGCACCTAAAATGTGTCTATGTTAAACAACACTGTTTTGATGACAAACCTAAACCACAACACCGTAAGGGCTGCTACAAAGAATATTAACTCCTTCCCAAGCAGAGCCAGCATCCCTCTTCCCGATTCAACATCAAGACCCTGGGAAACAGATGAGATACTACAGTTTTGTTCAAAAGCCTTTGTGATCTTTTTTCCATTTTTTTTTTTCATTGATCAACATTTAAAGATTGCAACAGCTATTATCGCATAAAGACTATTTAAGGAAAAAAAAAAAAAGAAGGAAAAAATAAGCTTATCTTTATAAAAGCAGGCTTGCAAAAAGAAACCCCATGTCCTGCACAGTAATCCTTCCACCATCAGCTGAAGCTGCCAAATCTTGCACGAAGAAGTGATATTGTTAAAATGCATGACAACACCCTCAAGCAACTTCTAGTCAAATGATATAAAAGTGATAATATTTTTAAAGGAAAAGACTAGTTAAAGCCTTGCACTGAGATCGGTATCTAAATCTGATCAGGATTTGGTTCAACATGTACTATCCAAATCTCTGCACAGGAATATCTATTAGTTTTAATGCAGCACCACAAGTTGCTACATTGGCTATATATACATTGTGTATATGTATATGAATATATATACATTATATAGTTATATAGTTAAAAAGCTATAAAGCTTTTAAAATTAAAACATCTGTCGAAACATTAATCATTCAGGAGCAGTAGAATGATAGAATGGTAACTATCTAATGGTAAAATCATAGAAAGGGACCTTAAAGATCATCCAGTTCCAGCCCCCTGCCCTGGGCAGGGACACCTCCCCCTAGACCAGGTTGCTCAAAGACCCATCCATCCTGGTCTTGAACACTCTTCATTGCCGCAGAGCCTCTCACAGACTATTTCCACCTCATTTCTAAGAGATGTTTGTGCCCTGATCTAGGAAATTTCCCAATACCTGTGTATAAATATCTATGATCTATTCAAGCGTGGTGGGGTTTGTAATCCGATATGCACAACAAGCCCAATAAAAACACTGATAAAAAAGAAGAATCATAGAATGGCTAGAGTTGGAAGGGACCTTAAAGATCATTGAGTTCCAAGAAACAGCCTATGTTTATCTAAGTAACAGAAGAGTGCAAATCAGTAATATGAAAATACAAATATTGCCTATTAAATTAAGCCTTTATTACTGGTCTCATACTAAAAAGTGAAGGAAATTGATGGCAGGGTTATGAAATCAGTAACTCTCTTCATGCAATGGAACAGAGTTTGACTATCTAAAGTGTCTCCGATCCCGTGGCAGAATTTCAGGCTGTATTTTAAAACTGACCCCCCCTCCGGACTCGGTCGCAGCAGCCCTATTACCCGGCACAAGGAAGAAGCAATGAAACGCCATGAAATCTGGCGCCGGGCCCAGACCCGAAATAAGGCTATTGCAGACTCGCCTGACACTGACAGATTCTCTGGTTTCCACACAAGTACTGGAAGTTTTCATGGCTGCAGCAAAACCCCACAATTCTCTGCTCTAAATAAATAAATAAAATAGGCTGATTCGCAGCAAAATGAGGCGGTGCAGCCAAGAGCTGGGCACGACCTACAAGTGACAGAAAGGACTCGGGATCCCGTTGCTACTGATACAGAGATTATTGGCCAAGTGTTTGACTTGCACAGAGCAAGAGGAGCCCCTGGGTGCTCTGTGGAGATAAATCCATTTTCTGTTCCATGATTTCAGAGATTGGGCATCAATGCGTATTTAGAATATGAAAAACTACAGTTGAATAATGCACCATCATGCTTTTTATAATATTTTTTTCTTTCAAATAAAGAAACACAGGAGAGCAATTATAAGCTATTTTGATGGGCTCATAATCATCATTTTCCATAGAAACTTCAGAGACTGTCAATGGCAAACACAGAAATATCTGAAACGCTAATTGTCACCGCATAATTGCTACAAGGCTGAAACATGTTAACTAGGAACTATCTGGGCACTTTAACAACTACATCTTTGAAAATAACATGAAGAAAGCTCTTCAATCCCCTTCTGCAAACCTAATGAAGTACTGTGCAAAGGAAAACATTACATAGAAGTTTGATGAACACACCAGCCCTGTAGATACAGAGCGCAGAACAGAATTTATCTAGGCAATGGTACAGTCCTATCATCTGTTCTTCAGAAAAAGAAATTATTTCGTATTGGTAAAAAGGAAAAACCACTCAGGCAGGGCAGCAAGTGATCTCTCTTAAGAATTTTTTTTAAAGTATTTTTAAAGACTGGGCTTTCCTTGACCCAAGCAAAACAAAGGCTTAGAAGATGCCACCACTGTTTCCAGATATACATGTGAGATGGGAAGAAGAGATGCTTGAGCAAAGAGACAACATTAGCATTAATCATAAATATGTTATGTAGATCTGAGGGACATTTCTACTCATCAGCGAAGTTCTGAAACAACAGTAGGAGTAATGGAAAGAGGAGAAATCTAACTAGCTTTTAAATGGAGCTTTAGCAGTGGAGAGGTACACAAATAAAATACCATTCTTACACATAAAAACAGTCATTAATTTATCTAAATGAATATTAATGTATTATTAAATTTAACATAAAGGTAAAAAATTTGCAGCAATTTTAAAAATTAAGAAAACTACCAACGGACACAACCTCCCTCAAGCTTCATAGTTATTTTTCTAAAATGGTAAAATTTACTCCTAAGGCAAATGTGTTTCCAGTTCCATTTCTTTCAAATACAAAAGCTCTCAGCTTGAAATATCAGTTTTATGTACATTTGAACTGAAATGGTACTAACAAATAGCATCCATTCTTTTTTCCAACTTTCTAAGTACAGAAGTGTCTACTAAAAATAACAGTTTGCTGGCTAACCTGAGCTGGTGGGATCTTTTCGACTAATCATACCATTCCTTGACAGCACTCTATATGGCTCTCAAATATTAAAAGCAATATATTATCATGGAAAGTAAGCACTTGCTATTTACCGTTTGAAATGTTGGTTTAAAGTGAACATCTTAAGGAAAATGAAGTATTGTCAAGATATCTATCTACAGTTCTAACAACAGAAAAAAGTGTTAACTCTTTTCATAAGAAATTATCAACGTCCTGCATCTGTCTTTACTGTTATCCAAACCCTTTGCTGTTTTGCTTATTACTTGTAGTTATTCTTAAAAGCTCTGTAATATGCTGTGGAGTGTCTAGATGTCAGTGTGTTCTGAAGTTTCTCTTCTGGGGTTAGATTTCCTTGGCTGCTCCTCCCTGGACGCAGCAGTTGGCAAATAACTGAGGAAAGTCAGGGATTCCATTAGTGCGGCAGCAAAATACAACGCAGAAAGAGTGGTCCAGCCATTGATTTCCCATTACATTTCCATCTGATGGAAAGATTACACTTGGCTATTACCACCAAAGAGAACTTGTTTTATTCTGGGTAACTCATATTTAGATTGATTTTTCCCTAAAATAGAATTTTTAGTATTTGCTCTTTCCTGTTCTAAGTCTGTCTTTAAGGAACAATTCCCTCATGGGAGGAGGAACACCCATCATACCTGTTATGAGAAATTGCAGTTGAGGAGTTCAAAATCCCAACCAGAAAGGGACACAGGCACCAAACCTCTGTAAAGGTGCTGAATTCCCAGGGCAAGGGCATCTGATTTAAAATAGGCACTGGGTTAAAATACTAACAATGAACCAAAATTAATGGCTGACATTTCAAATATAGCCATTGCTGGAAGACCAATCCAGAACTCGGCATGAATAAGAATATCCTCATTATTTTCTTTTGTTCCCTGTATTTTTTGGTAGTTTCTTTGCTCTTATTTGGTAATACTGTCTAGAAATGTCAGATATCTCCACTCTGTATCATTTTGGTAGCACTGGAGAACTAGAAAAATGAACACACTGTAATTGAAAAGGAACTGAGCAGTCTTGTTTCATCACCAAAACCGAGTGAAAGACACGAAATAGACAAACTGCAGGAACGAAGAAAATTAAATTCAGTTCTTCCTTCAGCTTTAATATCCTAAGACACAGATTCCAAAATACAGTATGTCACCAGCTGCATGCAACAACCACAGCAAAAAACTAACGGCTGCTTGTTCCCTGCTCCCCAGAGAGCAGTGACCAGTAACAGATGCACAAAGAAAGATTCCCCCAGTAACTTTCACAGCTCCTGGCAATCTGCAGCCTGGGGACTTCCTGAGCTGGAGCTTACATCAGCATCTTCCTGTTTAGTAGCCCTCAATGGACCTTTCTTTCATGAATTGTCTAATCATTTTTCAAACCTATATATATTTTGGCATCCGAAACATCCTGTAGCAATGGATCCCATGACTTAATGGTGTGTTGTGCAAAGTGAGTACTTCCTTTTGTTTGCTCTAAAGCCGCAGCACAACCCTGTCTTCTGACACCTCGGAGGGGCCGGTTCAGAGAAATCAATCATATTCCCACCTTTGCTTTGCCATTCCAAACCTCTGTCCCATGATTTCTGAGCACCCCCTTTCCCTGAAGAGTCTGAGACTGTTAATGTCTCTTCTGTGGCCATTCATACTTGACCGTTCCCAGTATCTTCTCTGCCTTTTCTAATTCCATCTTGCCTTCTTAGGAGCAGGCTGACAGAACTGCACATCACATTCAAAAATGTAGATGTGCCATTAAATATGCTGGTCTAGAGCAATGTTATCTTTCATTTTCCATTTTCTTTACAGTAATTCCCAATATTTTATTAGCCTCTTTTCAATAGATCAAAGAATCGAGGTGACATTTTCAGGCAACTAATCATAAGTGATTCTCAAAACACTTCTCAGCTTTCATTTTGAGTAACCTCTTCAAAAAAAATTCGTCACCAGAAAACCTGATCACTCCCTACTCTTGGTCACTTCTTTAGTTCAGCTACAAATGTATTAAACAGCAGAGATTTCCAACCCAAGGACAGCACTTGTTCTCTTTCTTATGAAAAATGAGAAAATTTATTTCAGCACTGTTTTATCTGCTTCTCATTTCTATTTATTCTAGTATCTCTCCCACCAGCACCTGAACACAAGATAGGTCTTGGCAGCATCAAGGAAAAAAAAAAATATCAAACTTTCCTCCAGAGTGAATATCAATGCAAATAATTCATTCAGCTTTTCTGCCATGTCATTCTTTTTGCATGTGTATTTTACACATCTATTGGCTACGCAGCTTCTCTGGCAGAATCTCTCCTCTGGAGAAAAAGCTTTTTTTCTTCAACGGTTTTATGCCTTCAGCAAGTTGTTCCTCAAAATCTTCTTAGGTCTGCCTCATGGTTTTATATTTATATATAGTCTGGTTTTATATTTAACCAGCCAAGGTTATGCTCTTTTTCCACGTTCCATTTTGAGCCAGATGCTTTTTTATTTATAAAAGCCTCCTTTTGCTCTAGTGTTTAACCATGCTGCTCCTTTTTGATAGTGGTATATATTTACTCAAAGCCTCTAAAATAGCTTAACAGCCCTAAGAAATATTTACAAGCACTACTACCAACTCATTCTATAATACAGTTATATGTCCATTACTTTGAAACACTGTTTTTAAATGCAATGAAACTATAAATAAGGCATTCAGTTGCTTCTACTAGAAAAATACCATAGTTATTAATTTTGGGGAGGGGTTTTAATGTGGACATCGAAACACTTGCAAATTCCTAACAAGAGAATTGGAGCCTGAGGCATATATCACACAGAATGGAAACTCTCTCACATCCAGCATATTGATTCCCTGAGACTCTGCAAATGAAGAAAGGTACCTACCCTCACCTTCTTTGGTGAATTATTGATTAGCTCAGCCTTAAAAGTGCCCATTTCTCTCCACTGATTGCAGGGGGAGTTTGGATAATGAACTCTTACATTGACATCTATGCTGTAGATATTTAAAATTAGGTGACATAAATCCTGCCAAGAGGAAACTCAGTTGTGACACTTCTCTACTGGCTATATGCTGGCAATGAAGATATGGTATGGGAGATGTGACATTCTGTCACTCTATTAGAAGATACTTCTGCAGCGGAGTGATGGTCCTTAGCTTTTTACAGATTTAACAAACACTGAACATTCACATCACACCTCTGTTTAACGAGGTGATGTAAAACCACTGTGACCAGATCTAATTCTGTTGACTGCTGGACAACCATCTGAAGAAAGGTCTGCTGCTGGAGCAAACCCAGAACAATCTTCTAACAGGGACTCTCAGTAACGGATGGGTTTCAACCTGCATTAGGTGGAAACACGGTAGTGCTTATTTATTTTTGAATTGTAGAACCTGGACTGCTTGATCCTCATGACTTTTGGGTTTACAGACAGGGCAGAAGACTTAATTTAATATCACTGATGTGGAATTTATATTATCACCTGTGGCCACAGCATTTATTCTTGCTATTGTGTTGGGAAGTGATCCTCAATCATTCCCAGCTTCTTAGCTAAGCAGCTAAAACAGCATTCAGCATATTCTCTGCCAGTTTTTTCCAGCTGGAACTCTGATGGAGCTCCTTTGGCACTGACCTTTTCCATTACTTGCAAACAAGGTCAGCATTCTTTGTGGGCCTTTTACATTACCCTCCTAAAGATCAGTGTGCCTGTGGTTTTGCCTCCTAATGTCTGTCATGTTGGCAATAACTATGCTATGGGAGCCTAAGGATGGGAGTTTTGCAAGTGGTGAAATTGAGGAATAGATCTTTTTTACGGTCACTTTCCAGATACACTTCAAAGCCAGGTCTCCCTAGGCTTCTACCATTAGAGACTTTGTGCACCCACAGAGACTAATAGAAGCTGAACGTTGTTACAGAAATTGCTATATTAACCACTGTCCCACGGGTTGCACCCTCTGTTGGATCCCAATTCTCCTCAAATTGAAAACAGTGACAGAACTCCAGCATTATTTCTTTGTTCGGAAGAGGAAGATTCATAGGAAACTCTGGACAAGCTTCTAAATGAAATTCATAGGAAACTCTAGACAAGCTTCTAAATGAAAAATGTCATTTGTCTCTAATGATTTCTCTCTGCCAGCAATAAAAGACGGCAAAAAAAACCCACTTTACAACATACCAGTAGAGGTGAAAAAATTTTCTTGTCATCCTCAAAATACAACGGAACTGCTCCAGGTGTTCACAGTTTCCAGCTGCCATTGAACATCCAAGGAATTTCTCATGATCTGGAAGGCTTGGGAAGCACGTGTATCTGCAGGATTGGAGACATTAGACACTTGTAAGTATCTGAATCTTTTTACCTCTGCGGATCAAATCTGTAATTTTCAGTCTAGATGATTCCATGGAACCATCACCATTTTTGTCTTGTGCATTTACTCATTGTTCTGCTTTTTCAGCATACCTGGTCCAGGCTCCCTTAATAGCCTGCTCTCTATTATACAAACCCCATTATACCATTAAGCCCAGTATAAAGCGTATGCAGCTCATGCTTTTCTCTCACAATATCCCTCACATCAAAGACGAGCAGCAAAGCAGGAGGCACAGGCACACAAAACAGCCTGGCAAAGGAATGCTGAAGACCTTAGAAGCCTAATTCAAAAGCCAGAAGCTGCCTCAGATCCATGTATACAACATTAACTTGAAATAAACCTACTGAAGGTGATATTAATTGCAACAGTTTTATGTGTTTGAACAGTAATTTGGGTGGGAATGGGTAGTGCAAATAGATTGTGCTTTGGGGCTTGGTTTTATGTGTGCATCACTTGTAAGTATTTAACAACATCTAACAAACTGACCATGGGGACACAGAGTCTGTATTTATATATTTCACAGATCAAATCCAAGCTTCTGATAAGAGCATTTTGCTCACCATTTCAGATCATTTCAAGATTTCCACACCATTCCTTCAACATATGCACATCATTAGCATCTTACAGCCTTCACAAAAGTGGTCCATGAACTCCCAGTTATTATCATTTGCTAATATTATTTTAAAAATACATGAGGCATTAGAAGAAATAAAGGACAATGAGCCAATGTTTGTCAAACCTTATAGCATCATCAGTCACACAACAGATGCAGTTAAGTCACAGTATTTTACCCTGAAGCATATTATTGCTGATCCTCTCTCTAAGCAAGCAAGCTAAGCTCAGAAGTTGGATGCAGTCCAAATCTTTCCAGTTTTAAATAAACTTCTGCTCTGTTTTGCACTATTATTCAATAAAACGTTCACAAAACAATGGGTTTGTAAGCTATAAACAAGTTAGGTATTTAAATAATTAAAAGTTTGAATGGAGGAACGGAGAGTATGTTAAAGGCTTGTGTCTTAAGTCAGTAAAACTAACAATAATTCTCAGCCTTAGTGCTCAAAGGACCTCCCAACTCCTAAACAAGATCAGCATCCACTGATGCTAAATGGTCTGCAGGCACAATCCAGCACGGTCTTTACCCTTTACACCCTCCAGTTCTGCAACAGGCAGAAGAGAATTTGGGGGAAAACAAACTAAAACCTTACACATTTCCTATTCTTGTAGGCCAGAAGATTTACATCATTTATCAGTCATTACTTCCCATCCTCCTCTTCATTCTAATAGAGAGAGCATTGGCTGGGAGGTACCCAGAGCTGAAGAATACCCCCGACTGCCCCTTTTCTCACTGGACTTTGACCAGTGTCAGAGAAGCCAACAAGCTATTTAGACATTTTCTGAGTAATAACCCATTCGTTTGGAGCCTGTATCACAGAAAGAAGCCTCTCCCAAGAACCTCGTATCTCCAATCCATCAAACTGCCTGTCATCACATTCAGGGAGACTGGCAGTGCCAAGCCACAGCCATACATTCAATTCAAGGCAGATATAATGAAAGTGAAGATAAGATGACAGAAGCATTTTATGAACTATAAAGGGAGTATGTGATGTAGCATTTCTCAAGTATGGCTCGCAATTGCATTGGAAACGGAATCAGAATTTTTTCTGTTTGCAAATAAAGAAAAATTACCCCAGTGGAACAATCTACATAAATTCTTCTGTACAACAGAAGAACCACATTAAGGACCTAAAATTGGCCTCACACAACATAAGGTGCTGTGCTGGCAGTTTGCACAAAGATGAGCACCACTGCAGGGCAAATTTCAGCTATGGTATGTATTTGCCTATCTAGCATCTAAAGATCTGGGCAAAGCATTCTGCACACAAATATACACCTCAGGAAAAAAAAAAAAAAAGAGGGAGAAAAAGCACCAGTTCCTCTTAATGCATGTAGTAGTCATTTGGGAAATCCCCCCAAGGACTTTGCTCTGAAAATTATTGGGCAAACGTGTCTGAGAATGTGAATTTCAAGAGTGCCGTTAGAAGTGAAACTGCATCCATCAAAAGAAACTGGTTTCCTGTTTCTATTCTTCCTGCCTTTCATTTTTCAGATGTGTAAGCTAGATAATGAAAAGCCATTCCAGACCATTTTAGGTATGGCTGGGATGAGGTAAGGTTGTTATCTATTTGAAGGAGAATCATTTTTCATTGTCTATTGATATAAACGGGTAGAGACTTTTTTGCTTTCCCCTCACATCCAACTGACATAAAAATCTTAACATTCTCCAAAGAGCAGTATGGAATTTATCCGTTCCATTTGCTTCAACCCACAATGAAAGCAATAGGGACTGGTGACTATAACTACACTTTTCCTTAGAAATTTAGAGTGTACAAATTTCATGTTAAGTTGTTTTTATGTGGTTTCATATTTTTATTCCTTCTCCTTTTTCATTTCCTTCTCTCCTCATCAGTTTTGCAATACACACAGAGAGAAAACTCAAGAAAGCAACTGCCTCATCTTGAACTTTGACTTTTCTTACAATAGCAGATTGATATAATTGAGACCAGGATCTCAGTGTCATATTTAAAGAGGGTTCTAGGAGCCCATCTCCCACCCACCACATTATAAGATTGGATCTGCTCCTCTCAGTGTTATCACCAACGTTTTCTGCACCTTTTAAAGCATAACACACACAACTGTTGAGCCAACTGAACACTAGTTAACAGTTTGTGTAACAGCATCCTTTCTCAGGGGGTGCTTGGCTAAAGACAATCCAATCCTGAATTATGTAAAGTTACAAAAAAGAGAAGTCAATGGAAAAGTGGTGTGTTTCATGGTCATTATGCATTTCTTAATTCTCTAGGCCTCCCTCTAATCAGTGTTGTTAACCCATAAGTCTTTCAGAATCCAGACTAAACTCAGCAAACCAGCCCACTGCTTTTGAGTCTTGCAAATAAACATCTCTTACAGTCAACAGGCAACTGAACCAATTCCACATTGTCAGGTGTAAAAAAATCCTCATTCTGGAATACCAAGAATCATTATGCAAGCTAAATTCACACTCATTTCACAGCCCCGACTTTGCTGATGAAGTTTCTTGTATATGGAACAACACAACTGCTAATTTTCATGAAAAATCAAACCACCACTGCAATTTATTAGTATAGAAAACCCCTCTTCTCTGAGGAAGGACAACTCACCTCATTCCTCAAACTACTCCTGTGAATTTCTCAAGCTGTTTTCAGAGCCAAACTGTACTTTTGAGTTCTAAAATTTACATAGACTCATTTTTCAGGGAAAATGTATTTGTGGATTAATGAGCCCAAGGCTGGCTTCATCAGGCTTTGAGTGAAATGTATATGCCATGTGCAATCTACTGTTTCTCATTCCAGGAGGAGGCCACTGGATTTAACCACACTCCCATCATGCAGCCTTATGGGGAAACCAGCTTTTGTCAAATCAGCAGTTTTTAACAATCTCAAAAGCTTTGGGGTTTTGGCAGTTAATATAAAAGTTGTTACAAGAACAAAGATTAAGATTATTAAAAATAGAAACCTGTGTAAATATTTCAAAATCCAAACTTAAATTGGGCAGATTGCCAAAAGTACTCGCTGACTGCGATGGGAAAAACAAATGCTTGGTTTCCTTGAAAAAGTGCCATTTATTAAGTAGCCTAATTCTGGGCTTCTCTTTGGACTTCTGAAAGTGTCTTGCGTCCTTTCACACTCCGAGACCAGAAGGGAAAGTTTTGATCAGCTCCTAATGCAGTCAACATAAATTCACCCCATGAGTCCTACAAGTAACCTAAAAACAGGTCAGTGATCTGGGGAACTGTGGAAACCACACACTGATTTACAGCACAAAAAGTTGTGGGGATTTTCAATCCCTCATCTCAGGACACAGCCCTCACGAGCTGTTGTGTGGCTTCAGTCCTGCCCTTCCCCTTTCAATATGCAACATTACACAGTGCTCTTCAGTCCAAGTCCCACGGCTCATAACTGGTTATCTTCCAGTATAGGTTGCCTGAAAACAGTGCGATGCAGCAATAAGGTACAGAGCTATCCCTTAGCAAGTGCAAAATTAATAAATATTATACTTGGCAAGATTTTTACTAAACTCTTGCTGGTTTCAGTGCTGCCTTAGGACTGGCACAGATCTTTGCACCTGCATCAAGTCAACTCATGGCAATGCAGATCTGGCACAACACAGTTTCACTAAGTATTGTTAAATTACACAACATTAATTTATTTGATTCTGTTTGTCATTACGCAAACGGCCACCTTTTGGAACAGCTCTTGCAGTACGACTCTATCATCTCATAGATTTTCTCAAGACAAAAACAATAAAAAATAATATGTCCTCTGTAGCTTTTGCAGAGGGATTTACTTTGGCACAGCACTTCCTTCCCCAGTCCCTGCCAAATGTCAGAAGGTTTGGAGTGAGAACATTTCATTCTCCACCATAAAAACAAAGCAACACAGAAATAAAGGAGCAGTTAGGGGAGGACGACTGCCATCTTCTCACCTAGAGCACACTGTGATGAGTAGCAGTTGACTGCAACAATGGCTTCCAAATGTGGCACGGCTTTCCCAACACAAATATGTAACCCTAAAAGAGATTGTCACATGAATAAGCCATGGCAATTCCATTATTATTTATTTTCTGTTTTACTAAGATGCTTTGGGTTTTGTGAGTTCACATGGCAACACTTGGCAAAAAAAAAAAAAAAAATCATCATCTTAAAAACAATCACCGGGTTTATACTTCCTTTTCTTTTCAAAGAAACTAATGTGAAGAACAGCATCCCTCTGGCCTGCAGGCACCTCTCCAGCCAGCAATTACAATTGAAAAGAATTACAGCTGCAATCTAGCTGAAGAAATTGTCTTATCTGCTCCATGAATGCACCCTTGGGAGGATTCTTAAATGCTATTTTATATCCCCTGAGAAGAGTAACAGAGAGACAATGATGAAAAAGGCATGTGTTTCAGATGTGTGTAGTTCTAACCACTAACGTGGGCTGTGTGATCTATGCCTGTGGATAGCATGACTACTGCTCATTAAAATTTTATCATAGGTTGCTCCATATCTTATTTACTGTGCAGAAGCTCAAACGAGACCCAAACACCATCAGTCTAGAACCTTCAGAATAGGTGCTTGAAAACAGCGGAGAGATAGGCCATAACATTTGTCCCAGTCACGAAAAAAAGAATAAAGTCTTTAAATTTATCTGGCTGCCACCAGCTACGTCTTCCTGTACTGCTGCATAGGTTGTATTTCACCCGTAGGGACTCTCCCAATGACAAGTAAGACAGGAGATACATTCTAAAAATAAGTTTCAAAGAAATCGATCTAGAAAATGTTCATGAGAATTTTTCACTAACAACTCTCTTTTCAAAAAATATCTCTATTTTTGAAAAGCAACATCCAACAGACTCAGTCTGGAAGGACTGAAAGTTTTCAGCCTTCTCTCCTGAATGGCACAGGTTAAATGAAGTTTTCTGACAGAGCCATCTTTCAGCATCTCTGCTCCCTACTGCTTGGTTCTTCGTCTTTGTGCTTTTCCACCAGCATAAGATACATGAGACCCCATTGTCCTTCAAGGAATTACCCAAATCATGATTCAGCCACATCTGAAGTATCAACTCCAGATCATTTCAAAATTAGCATTCTTGAGTTAGTTCACCCAATGTTAATAAATCCGAAGGCAGATTTAGCTGGCTTAATCCCCAAACCAGAGAGAAAACTATTAGATTTAAACACTTTAAATGCATATTTACTTAAACTGGTTCTAAAAAACCATGAATAGCGAGGCCCAAAGTACTTGCTCACATACATTTAGTCAGCTGTTAGTCAGCCAAAACACATTAAAGTGCCGTGGCACTTTCTGTTAGTTTGTCATATCCTTGGGCATAGAGATAGAAGTCATTTGTTCTTCAAACAACCCCCCCGACGTATGCAGAGAGACCGGTTTTACATATATCACCTTCCAAAATACAACTTTCTAAGTCAGGTTTCATCCCAGCCCCCAAAAGGCACGGAGAAACAACAGTGTGCTCATTAAATACCCACCTCTAATCCCACACGTCTAGTCAGTAGCATTAATGATCTTCAAAGGCGTGGATGGTGCATGAGTCTCAACATGCTGGGAGGGCAAGCCTGGGAAGCTGAGTGCTAAAAATTGGCAAGAACTGATTAAATGAAAAAACTGTTTTGAGGTGCACTGAGCACCTGCATCGTTATTGTCTGCAGTTGAAGACAAAAGTACTCAGCACCTCTAGGAAACTAGGAGACATGGCATAATTCAAAATGAGAAGCTTGTACCAAACTAGACCAAGCCTCTCAGAAGATAGTGGGTCACCCACCCAAAGCCTGGGCTGAGGAGGAGCCGTACCCATAACTGTGTCTGCCCTGTGCTATAATTCAGGACATCTTACACTACTTCCAAACTCTGCAACATATTTCTTGCATGAACCAGAAGAACCCACAATCTCTTCGAGTGTTCCCATCCATAAAATAATGAAAAAAGCATTCCTTTGTCTTCTATGTGTTGCCTTTTTTTGAGTGATTATACAGCACTTACTTAAGAGGTCTCAGGTGCAGTAGTTAGTGGATAACAGCATCAGAAAACACAAAATCCTTCCAAATGGCTTTTTGTAGGTATTTTTCACCATGATATTATGAAAAAAACAATATAGAGTGAGTCAATGCTTTAGGTTTTCTTAAACTAAATCAACCACTCTGGAAGTCACTCATTAAAATGACATACAGTTATTTTTGAACACTCATCCAAAACTATATTGTTAAAAAATTCTGCATTGTAAATAGTGGTCAGGACTGAATTTGTTGTCCAGCTCCACAAAGACAGTAGATAAGATACAGCAGATAAGAAAACTGACACTGTGGAAAGAATATTGATTTTGAAACATAGGAAGAAGCAAGAAAAAATGTACTACTGTAGCAAGAAAGCAAAGACACAGGTATCTCTACACCTTCCAACAGAAGAGAGAAAAACTTTGTCTGTATAGATTCATTTAGTCTTCCCAACGTCCCAGTCAGAAGTGTTTCCCAACGCCTACGTGTTTCAGCACCCAAGCCTTGTGCTTGACATAGGGCATGCAATCCTCAAGGTGACATCCATTTCTATACACATAAAGAAATGTATTAAATTATTATAGTTACACCTAAAATAGCCCCTTTTCAATGTTCTCTGGACACAAACAGTCAAATTGCACACTTTTGCAAACAACTACAGTTCTGTAGATAGTTCACACAAAATATCTAGGTCACTTGAACAAGCATCTTCAATTTATAGTGACAACTTACGGGGACACGGCTCTACCAGCTGTGAGATCAGTCACAGAGATCTGCTACTTTTAACAGGATTTTTACCAAATTGCTTTAAGCCAACTCTCTTGCCTCTCTCTCATACAGGAAGAGGTTAAATATAACAAAACTCAGCTATGCTACCAGCTAAAATGGAGTCTTCAGGCTGAACTAGTTCAAAAGATACGGTACCTCCACTTAATTTAGCTCTCATTCTGTTTTTAGGTAAACCACTTCATACAGTATTCAAAACATAAAAATATGCTCAAATTAGGAAGTTAAGCACACCCCATGGGAAGGCAGAAAACTTGGGTTACACTACCAGGTGAAGCTTATTCCTGTCTCTTTTCCTACTCTGCCATTTCATTGTCTTCTGCTGTGCTACATTCTGCAAAAAACCCACTTACCAACAAACAACCATGAAGCAGGAAGTAGCAATAAGGCCAACTAAATAAAAGAGAAAAAGAAAATTACTGTCAAACTAATTAAGTATTGAGTTGGACACAGGGATTTAATAAGAACATAAAGTTCCATCAAATTGAAGCAGTTTGCAAAGTTAAACTGAGTTTATCATGATTTTACCTGAACTTTTCTTTTTGAAACACCCACACGTTGATCGGTATAAAATGTGTTACAGAATGCAGAAGCACAATTCTGTACACTTTTCAGGATCTTTACCCCTTTTGACTTCTTCCTTGATCAATACTAACTCAGGGCCCATCTTTGGCTTGTAAGTGTAGAAGCCTAAGCCTTCCTTGTCTGCCTGTCACATTTCTCCATACCTCCTGGGACACGCAGTGCATCAGCTCTACTCCATGCTTTGTCAACAACCAAAAGCAGTAGGTAAAGCTCTTTATTCCTAAGCTCTCTTTCCAAAAAAAGGCAGGGAAAGAAGACTCCTGTAGATGACCTTGCTAAGCCTGGAGACAAAACCCGAAGACAGCGAGAGTATGAAGGACAGAACTGTTGGATGGTTGGAGACTTTGGAGGAAGAAGGCTTGAGAGGAAAAGGCTTCCTGACCTGCAGAGAGAAAGTGGAGCGGGGTTTGAGGAGGTGGGGGTTAGAAAAGTGACCCTAAACAGTCGGAAGGGCAGAGCTGAGAAAGGGACTGAATTAGACTTAGTAGTGAAAAACTGTCCCAAAGTCTTGCAGCTGTGCACAAGGAATATAACACACATGGAGTATAAGGGGAACGGGTCTGATTCGATCTCCAGAAAGCATCACCATTCAGATCAGCAGGTGTAAGAGATGAGACCAGCTGCAGCACCCCAGGACCACCCCTCAAAGTACCTGAAAATTTAACTGTATCTCTCTGATACACTAAAAGGAGCATCAAAAATCAGAAATTTTAAAAGAACAAGAACTCGGAGTCTTTTCAGAAAAGCAGATGGTTGTTTTGGAACATTTGACTCAAGATGGTTAACCTCTTGAGGCTGGTAATACCAAGAATATGCCCTTTTTTACCCCTTGTCAAGTACCTACTGCCTAGTGTTTTCCCAGCTTTGTAGTTTCTGCTTTACTACTTCTCTACTGGACTTTCATCATTGCACCAATATTGGCATTTTTAAGCCCAGCTGGGGAGCTCTGATCCTCTGCTATGTCCTTGAAAACGATCACTTACTCCATGAAGAAGGTCAAGCTTTTTTTTTTCCCCCCAAAGAAAATACAAAACATTTTTCTTCCTGAAGAAGTCACAGTCCAAGGGGAAGGAGGAAGAGAGAATTTACTCAAGGTACAACTAAGTCAATTTTAAAACCTTAAAGTTGGAATTTCCCATTATCACCCAAGCCTAAGATCACACCAGACATGAAATGCCATAAGAAGGAAGGAAGATGCAACCAGAACCAAACGGATGTAAAGCATGAGAAGACAAACACTCAATCATGATCCAGAGCCTGCTGAAATCACAGTCTTCCCAACAACTGCCAACTTTGGACTCAGCACACCCAGGCCTTCTTTGCCAAAGTGAATAATGCTGCGATGTTTTACAAAATCATGAAAAAACCAGCTAGACATTGCTGATTATAAGAGATAAAGAAAAGATAATGGCAATTAACCACACAGAAGAGATCGGCTTCTGTGGACAAAACAGAAACTGTATTGGCAGCAGCTTGCTCAGAAATGTGCTACAGATGTACTTCAGCACTGGGCTACTGGGATTCTGTCACAATTGGCTTTTTTTGGAAATAAAACAAATCAATAACTAAGAAATTACTCTCCACATTGGGTTTAGGGGAACTCCCCTCCCTGTGTGGAGGAAGGATATGCAATCATCTCATGCTGGTTTGGGATTTCTAAACAGCGAATGCAATGCCACTCGTATCATAATACCCACAGACTGGAATTACCATTCAGTGTCATTTCAAAGCATTAACAAGACAGTCATTACAACTGGCTAAGCTCCATCTGAAGTTGTATTTTTTTTTTCTTTTTAACTGTCTAACAGCAGCACGTTATTTCATATTGATCAGCAGCATTAAGCAAATGACAGTCCACGGAACAGGTTCAGGATAGGTGCGGGTCTGAAAATAAACAGCTCCATGTGCAACCAGCAATCACTGCTTACATCAAATCACACACCCCCCCCAAACCATAATAACACACCAAATTTTTCAGAAGAAAAAAAAAAAGTGGAGATGTAATTGTCACTTATGGATAAATGTGTTTTGGTTTTAAAAGAGCCTGAATGATTGTAAGGGATTATGTCAAATCACTTTGCAGCTGTAATGTTTAAAAAGCTCTAGCTGCAATGTTCTAGATTATAAATTACATTTGATTTCATTTTTATCATTCTGAATGGATTATGATTGAAATGAGTATGTAAAGTAATTGCCCATGCATGCCATGCACCACCCTCCCCCGCCCCCAGGATCTCTTGTAAACAAAACAAGGTAACTCAAGAGAATATTCAGGGAAGAAAAGTTAGTAAATGAAAAATACACCCTTTTGTCAGTGTCTGTAATTTTTCTGTATTCTTTTGCAGCCAGTATCTGCAGTATCATTAGCAGAACAGTCAGTGTCTGGAACTATGGGTTGTGGAAACTAATTATTATGTTTCTCCAATAAAAACTTCTGTTCTGAAGAAATGCATTCAATTGCCACCTATTTTGTACTCATTTACTCTCATCTTCATTTTTAGACAAATCTGCCATGCCCAGTAAATACACATATATATTCATGAAATCCACCTGCTCTCTTTACTTCACAATAGAGCTGATTTGGCTTGTGTTTCCTCTTCTGTTTGAAGGTGTCACCGTGCTCCACGCATTTCACGATAAACACCTTCAAAAACTGTCTGGCTTTCGGTTTGCTTTGTCTGAGGAGGAAGCAGGGAGAGCCCTCAGTACTCAGCTACCACCTGATTGACAGTGTAATAAAATATCCCAATCTTTCTTTGTAATCTCACACAAAACAATGTAAGTTATCATTACTTCAGCCAAATGAAGTCTGCGATTCTTGATGCTGCAGCCACCGCATATTTTGGGTCTGCAAGGTCCAGCATCCACCAGCATGGCTTTGGTTTTAAAAAATAGGACTTCTATAGGAAGAAATATTTATATGATTACAAATATTTACTAATAACACCAGAGGAAAAAAGAACACCAGAGAGAGAAGAACACTTAGTCATTAGGCTATAGAGTGATTACTAAATTTAACACCAACAGTAGGTATTTCTCTGCAAGAAATCGAGGGATATTTATCTTTCTTTTAGATACACAGTGCAACATGCACACAAGCATCACAGGGAGTACAGAAGGTGAGTGCTGGGGTTTAGCTGCCATAAGATCAAGTTTAAAGAGATGGCAGCAAGCTTTTCAGCAGACACTCAGTTTGTTCTTCTGAGTGATTGTCTCCATATTTTGCTGGTACCCTTAACCACCGTCCAACTCAAACCAGGAGCTTACTGGTGCATACGGCGGTATCTTCTCCACATCAGCAGGGGCAAGGAAAGGTGCTTGGTGGGTGAAGGCATCAGAATTGTCCCTTGCAAGTCAGAGAGCAAACAGGGTATCTCTGCACCTGGGAATATCAGAGGTAGGGGGGTCACAACAGCAAGAACAAAAGGGAGTTGGCTCACAACGTAAAAAATACCTGAAGAACCATGGATTGGATGAAACAGGATCCAATTTCCTCAATAAGGAAATAAATATATTAAGTTCCCTCAAAGTATTCAAAGGAAAGAATAAGCTTTTCCCACTTGTTTTTTTCTGCACCGATCACGGGAATCCCACAGAGGACTAAAGCACCAGCAACCTCACTGGAAACGCCCCCACTGCACACAGACTGCAAACCAAGAAGCTATTACATTCTCAAGAATGAGAACTTTCTCAGCTCACTACAGGTTACTGATCTGTAATAGTTACCAAAATATACATGGATAATATGCTCATTTCTGTTCAAGGAGGCAACAAAAATTAAAAATAAATTTGATAGTTAAAAGATTTTTTTTTAAAGTTAAATTGCTTTTCTATACATTTGTTATCTACTGTATAGGTTGTTTCCATGACTCATGTTTGTTTTGATGCCACAGTTTAACATATCATTTTGATGATATCTTAACCCATGCAATCCCACACGTGGATAGTGGTGAACAAAAAGAGCCTTGACATGGAACAAGTGTAAACATGTCAACATCAGAGTAGATGATCTGTGGCTACGTGAGAAAAGTATGATTTATATGACATAAAAGACATTTTCTTGGCCTCAAGAAATTTCAGAAGGAAAAAGTAACTAAGATTTTCATGGGACTTTTTATTTTCTAATTGCTAGGACTCTTATTTTGGGAGCTTGCCTACTTTCACAGCTATATCAGTTGATTTAAGATATAATGATAACTCTCACGATAAGACCTCCTTCTATATAAAATATGATCTAAACCATGGAAAACAACTATTATTATTTTCTACTAATACTGTAGATAGCAAAACTAAAGTCAGCTTTATCTACAGACACAACACATACAAGCAGACAGGCTAGCAAAAGTCACATCAAGCATTATCTGCACAAATTTCATTTAAACTATACTAGCCTTTTCAAATGCTAAAAAAACTCCTTTCAAGAACCTGAAATACTCCACCTAATTAATGTGATAGCCAAATTTGCGTTCAAAGAGTGGCTTCAAAGAGAGGGGATAGATGTTCTCATTTAAAGAGCAGGCTGCTGGGTGAGATAAGGTCAATTCTGTGTTTAAACTTACAGCAGACAAGTCATGAGGGGCACAATCCAAATGGAAAGCCATCCTTCCATAGACTTCAAGCACATTTTGGACCAGTCACTAAACCTCTCCAAGCTTCAATTCACCCTCCATGAAATGCATAGACAAGAGATTCCCACCATACCTGTTAAGACTGTATAGGAATCAGACTTGTAGAAAGACACCTTCTAGGACAACCTTGGCTGAACATAAGGCCACGCTTTTCACAAGCCACTGAATAAAAAAAATGGAAAACTGCACACATTTCTGAGGTCATTTGTATTAACAACAGCTTAAGCTGCTATTAGCAAGACTTAAAAGGCTTCCCTATTTTTTTCTTCACCACGTACTTCTTGCTGTGACAATGTCCATCTAAATCCCAAATAAATGCACATTTCCACTTCTTTATTATGGCTTGAATCTCATCAAGAATGGTCTTAATGTTGAGTGGCTTGTGCTATAAAATTAACACTTCTATTGTGACGTTTACATACCAGGGCAAAGCAGCGGTGCAACCAGCTGCAAGGTAACCCAAGGAGGCAGAGGCAGTGATCCATTGCCCTGGAAAATTAAGAGTGCAACAGTGTGAGAAATCTCCTGATTGGGAGGCAGAATCGTCATATGAGTTGCTTGGATAAAACAAATAGTTCCCTATCTCACACAAAGGGAAAGCCACCCATTTTTTGTGTAAAATTATCCCCTTTCTTGATTGTTAAAATTGCCTGGAAAGACTTAGCTATCATTGCATTATTCTCCTTAGCAATAGGCTTAATTTTTAGTTATTATGTTCCCTGCTGTGCTCAGTTTGGATGCCCTGTGACTGCTGATTTATCTCTTCATATGTCTCTATATCAGTGTTTCTCATCAACAGATTTCAATGCTAGGAGGCTTCCAGAGGAGACAATTGGGAGCGAGGTGAGGGAGGACGTGAGACGTGACCACTTTTGTCAGAATTCAAATGAAAGAAAATCCTGCTCTCTCATATTCTCAAGTAGCTTTATCCTCCAAGCTGCAACCACTTTCCAGATACAGACCAATTAAGATACAGGTTCAGTACAGTTAGTGTTGATTAAAAACAAACAAACAAACAAAAATAATGAAAGTAAGGGGAAGGCAGAAAATATGTTCACTTCAGAGCATCCTGTGGAAAGCCCGAGCACACTGGTCTCTGCTGAAGCTGCTGGTGAGCAGCAGTAACACACCTGGCTACTTTACACACTCCTGTAGCCCCCCACACACCCCACAGTACCTGGGTCTGTGACACACTTCCAGTGTGGCTGTGAGGCAGGAACATCCTGCGCTCCCCACTTTCCAGACACAATCAAAAGAGCAAGTGATTTGCTCAAAGCCACATGGGAAATCTGTGAGAAATCAGGAATTAAACCCAAAGCTCTTCAATCTTACTTCATCTCAGCCCCCGTTCTCGTACAGTACAGAGCTAAGCACAAATACCACATAGTTAATAGCACATAGACTTACTCTGTCCCAGGTCTTCAATGAAAAGTGTTTTAGCAAAGTTATTTCCTATGGGTTCTGAATAAAATCACACCAGACTTATCTGGTTCTCTAATAATCTAATAAGAGAAACCTTATTAGCTGCTGATGGTTAGTTTTATGTCATTTACAGAGTAAACTGACCACTGAAAATGATGTGGAATTTCAGCAGTACCCTAATCAAAAACTTCAACTTTGATTTTCCTTTGAACCAAAGAGCAAAGCCAAGTTCAAGTGTAAGAGAGATGCGAGTTTAAACATCCTTGGAATGTCACTAACACATGTCAGTGTTCCTGCTTCCACTGCAACAGCTCTGTTAGGGAAGATGCCTGCCTTCTGTTGTCAACGATGTTGCCTGCATACTAAAAATGCAGAACTAGAAGATGCTCTGATACATCCCATTCTTGCGACATTCACATTTCATCCAGATAATACTGCTCCTTCCATTGATGTGGCAGCTTCTAACAGCGCTGGCAAGGAAAGGGACATGAGATCAGCTCCAGAGGTGAGTCAGATAAGTGGCGTTTCAGTCCTACAAAGGGCTGCCTCCAACATGAAGGGAGGAAGCACAAAAGCAGCACATCACAGGCTCGACCTCCATAAGCTGGGTGAGGCCAGGCTGGAAGGCCAGCAGCAGCAGCGCTCAAATCGACTGCGCAACTAAAATCTCAAAGATGTTCTCAGTTTGTTTTAAAGGCCTCTTTTATCCTCCCCTAAATTAAGTCTAATTTCTTGTCAGAAGAATGTATATGAATTATTATAGCTAAGTCAGAGACAAAGGGATAGATCATAGGAATTGGAGTAATTTACAACTGTGAATATAAATGTGGCTGTCCTGATTCTCGTACCATCGGTGAAGAACTAGCTGAGCCTCAGAGGATGGGTCTGACACTTACGCTGGCACATTTCCAGCAGCCTCATCTTCTGGAATATCTCTGGATCTGCCAACTGACTGCATCTCCAGCGTGAGCTCTCGCAGGACAGGGACGGGATGGGGACACCTCACTACTCTAGGAAGAGGGAATGGTAAATCAACAGATACAAGCGTTTGCCTCCCATTTCATCGTGGCAATAAAACCCAACAGCCATGGGCTACAACAGCCACTCCTGGCCAGTCTGTGAATGCCTCCTACCTACAGACACGTGCTCATGGAGAGAACTGTCACTGTAAATAAGGACTCTTTGAAAAAAAAAGCCAAAAACTCCTCTAGATAAAAATCACACTAGCTGGCTAAAATAAATTATTATCTTTAAAAGTATTAAAAACATGCCAGTATTTTAGAAAGTGCTTCTGTGCATGTGCAAAGTCTTGTTCTGATTTTTTAAAGTTCTCCCTATTTAAAATTTTACCAATTTTTCCTGCAGTTTTCTAAGAATTTGCTGAGAGACCGTGCCGAGGCACCCACCTTGAAATGTTTCACAGCCATAAATTGAACCCAGCTCCAGACAGCCAAGGAGACTTTGTATCCTGTCAGAAGCCCATCCAGCCCTTGCCCCTCTCCATGCTCAGCTGCCGGGCGAGTGGACTTTGGGGCTTCCCAGGATACTTCTTCCTCCTGAGCCGCTCCAGCATCCCCAAAGCAAGTGGGTGCCTCTCGGAGACAGCAGCAGCCAAAAAGCCAGGACCAGAAAGGTAAAATACTAAAAGTAACAAGATCTGGTGATGATCCAAACTTGTCTTCAAGGAAGTGGAAGCAGCCAAAGTCAGCAAAAAGAACCAAGGATGGAATGCAATAATTGATCTAAATCAGTAATAAAGTGCCTTCTCATAATTTTCGGTAGAAAACAAACTCTGTATCATTATCTGAGAAAATACTGCAGATGTTTAAGAACAGCTATAATTTATAATGTCCATACAACAGAGGTATTTGCCAAATTTTATCTGACCATGGACTTTTACTTAGTTGAGCGTCTTTTAATACCTATCACTATGCAAAAATATGATTTACACTGAAGGCAAAATCAGAGTAAAGACTTGAGAGATAACAGACCATCACCAAACATTTAAAGAGCCTTGATAAAAACGGCTAAATTGGGTTATTTCAAAAAAAATCATAGTCCTTGTCAAACAACACAGAGATATCCTTACAGCACAAGCTAAAACTAACCATAGAGGCATTACAGTTAATAAAGAGAAGTTTTTATTCATTGGTATTGATTAAATGCAAAATGTATCTATTAGAGCTCTATTAGGAGGCTGTGACCACCAGAAATGCACTGTTATCTGCTAAATATAAATCTTATTAGAAGAGTTTCCTACAGACAGTCCTAAGGGTAAATTTAATTTTCCTTCAGTTATCTTCGGGATGAAATCCAGAGTTCGGGGATGTTTCTAATAGGAAACATTGCTTAAAATTCTCCAGCAGTTCTATACAGGTATTCATTTTAAAACCGCCATTTTCACCCTGCTTGCCTTTAAACTATTTTATCCTTTTTTGCCTAACTAAGAGACTTTTCATAAGAGTTTTTATTAATTCAGAGCTCTATTCCTAGAGGTATTTTTTAATGGAAAAGTAGTTTTCAGGAGTTTATTGTCCTGTATTTCGAAAGATTCTATTTGTTGTAGTATGTTTACAAATTACTACCACTAAAATTACTGCTTTACACACACCCTCCCAATTGTGTCACGTACTTAAGTATAAATATAAAAAATTACATGCAGTAATAGGAATGTGTATCTGTGAACGTTTCCTTTGGACGAGGTTGGTTGTAGGTTTATTTCTCCATTTTTAAGTGTGATTACTGTATGTTCATTTTCCATGAACTTTCCATGGCTTTCTCATCCAGCCACCTCTCCACTCCTCAGAGTTTAGAAGAATGAGGCCTTTATAACTTTCCCCATCATGATCCTACAGTACACAACACACCTGCTTTCCCTGAATAATGATTTTAAGTATGATCTGCTCCAAGAAATCAGTGGTTTTCAATCTGGTTTTACCATAAATGGCTATTTTACCATATACATGCATGCAAGTATGTGCATATCTAACATACATATACACAGGTATATAATACATATATATATATAAAAACCTACATATATGTGAGTCATACATTCCACCTGCACACATATTTGTACATATTACAGCAGCTACAAGGAGGTTCAAAGGCCTCCTACAGGTCAGCTTGTGCCTGTACCATTCATTATTTGGCCTCTATGATGCTACTTTGGGGGTGATGGTCATCTCAGACCAATGAGGAGACATGGATCGTTCTGCTACAGTTCTCCACCTTTCTGAGGTGAGGCACCCAAGCCAACGGACCTGGTGGCACCCAGAGGGCTGAAGGCACCAAGAGAGCATAGCTTTGAGGGCTCAGAGAAGAGGAGCTGCAATTCCATCCTGCCAGAACCATCAGCTCTCAGCACAGAGAGAGGTAACAGCTCAGAAGATCCAGCCATTGTAACAGAATGGAAAATGTTAGCATTTTCTGGGGGGTGGCTCCTCAGGGTGTCTCGCAAAAGACCAAACAGTCACAAAGGGATTTCCAGCTGTCCAAGGAAGACTTTTATCAAGGGTTTTATGTTAAAAGGAGGAGGAAAAGAAAGAACCAATTGTTAAAGCTGAAGCTATACAAATTCAGATTAGAAAAAAGGCACATGCTATTAAGAGTGAGGTTAATTAATCATGGGAGAAACGTATCCACATTGTGGTGGATTTCCCAACATTGGAAAAGTTAAAAAAGAACATACACTGTTTTTCCAAAGCATATGGTCTTGTTCCAACAATAAGCAAAGTTAGTGGATACGAAGCAAAACTGAAGGGAGTTGTATGACCTGTGTTATGCAGGCGATTAAACTTGCTGATCCAAGCAGCCATTCTTAATTTAAACTTTGTGGGAAGAAGGATGGTTTCACAATGTGCAATTAATCAACATCTATTTACTGAATTGACATGAAACCTCTCTGTACGAGATGCCATAAAATAACGTAACTGAGCTAGGCACATTGTTTCCCATAAAGGAAGGGTATTTTTTACTGGAATCTATTGGATTTCTTTCGTGAAACTTTAAAGAAACTGCAGAAAGATCACAAAACAAGAAAATACTCCATCAAGTGAATTTCAGCAGGATAATACAAGACATTTTTAAAAAACGAGATAACTTCTTTTGCAAAGGAAGTTATATTTTAGCAGAGAAAAATAGGAATGAATAATGGAGCAATACTTGATTAAATCCAGTAGAATAAAGCAATAGAATGGTCAGAATAATACATGCAGGACCAGAGCATCTGTATGCCATCTTGTAATAAATATGGCAAGAATAAAACATTAGAGGGGCATAGAAGTGGGTGAAGAAGTGTGAAAGACAATCAGGGATAGACTTTTTTTTTTTTTTAACAAGTATGTATAAAACATCAGCTCTACTGGAAGATTGAAGAGATTCAGACTGAAGTTATGTGCAGAGGGAAACTAGAAAAAGCAGGAGGCATAACTGGCAGGAAAGGCTGGAGCCTAAGTGCTTGAGACAGGTGAGATGTTATCGAGCAGATAAAGCAAAAGAGAGGGTGAAAGGCATGACAAGACATCTGCCAGGGTGACAGCACCGTTTGCTGCAGGGGTTGGTGACAGATGAAAGGAGGCAGCAATTGTACCACTGTATTACTGTGTACTAATTTCCAGTACATTTGTTTGGTTTGGGAGAGAAAGAAAATAGGTTTTTAACAATTAATGTTGCATTGCATCAATCAAACAACAAAGACCATGGAGAAGTAATTTGATAGATCTTTCAATAACACTTGGCGGCCCTGACTGAGACCGAGTCAGTGCCTCCCTGCAGGTGTATCCCCACTGGTTTTCACACAACAGAGAAGAAGGACAAAACTGGTCACCAGTTTGGTTATCTCTGCTCAGCTGGTAACCACGACTGCAAAGGGAGAGCACCCAAAAGCCTCTGCTGTAACTTACTCTGCAATGTGGGAAACAACACTTCCACTCATTATCTAAGCTCACCCCCCAGGAGAAAATGTGTTGCTGCATAAAGAAGGGGTGAAGTATTTAAGTATTTCACTTCTTCCCTGGGAGAAGGGAAGGAATTGGGATTCCATCCTGGGCCTGGAGCAGCACTTACACTGGGACACGCTGTAAAGTTACATCCTGGGCCTACCCAGTAGCAAATGAAATTCTTTTTTCATGAAAAAAGAAAAAGAAAGAGATTCAACTGAAAATTGAATTTGAAAAAGTTCCATTATTTTAGCTTCTTATTAAATACAGTTCACTTGTCAGAACAATATACTTTAGTAAGTTACCACTAACCATGTTATCTGAACAACTTAATTTTATGCCACAAGAAACACTTGCATCTGCTGATTAAGATCTACTATTTCCACTTAGCACCTCATGGCACAAGTTACCTGGAGCTAGAAGAGAGGCAGAGAATTTCTTTTAATAAAATATTAGTATGAATTAATTCAGTGGTAATTGTTACTGAGTTCATTCTTCAAAATTCCAATTTTAATTTACCATCCCAGTGCTTTATTACTGACTTCTTGCAGACCTTGGGAAACGAATGACAGCAAAATCTCTGCAGGACAAAAAGATGTGCTGTGGGGATTATTTTAATTATCACAAAAATCTGAACTGCCCTGTTTACAAAATTGTACCTGATGCTTCAGCGTGTCATCTAAAAGCCAAGTAAATCTGTATCATATTTTGAAATAAGATTTCCTGGTTTAATGTAAATAAGAGTAACAATCAGTAAACACTGCATTTTTTTTATAATTAAAAGAACTGCAGTCATTATATAGTAGTGTAGGGTATTTTAAATACGTTGCATGTGGCACTGACCTCCTTCAGAGAGCAACGGGCTTGTCCTCCACGGTTCCCTCCTCCACCTCTTCCCTGCTCCCATCACCCAGTTGTGCAGGCACAGCAGGGATTGTACCCCAAGAGATGACTCAGGGATACCAATCCCAAACCCACCACACAGGCCAATGGCTACCAGCAGCAATCAGGTGTGGCTAATTAGAGCTTCTGCTCCATTAATGAGTCCCAGCTGAAGGGAGCTGGAGAAAGGGTGACCAGATTGGTCCATTTAAGTAATCTGCATCTGTGCTATGTTTGGTGTTATGTCTGTGAAAGTCTATCTTGTCAGGACTGGTGGTTTCTTTTATCAGCTCTGTCACTGACTCATTGTCTGGCTGTGGGAAATTCATTTAGTTTTATCTGTGCTTCAGTTTTCTCAATTGCAAAATAGCAATAAACTCCTTCGTATACATGTGTATACACAAACACACTCTTCTACCACTTAAAGAGGTTTTTTTAGCGTGTTGAGATCCTAGCATCAGCATTTTACAGTGAAGGCAATATTTTAAACTTCTAGGCACACACTTCCATATGCTGTATAGTTGTCCAATAGCTTCAGTCTGACCTTTCAAAAGCATCTTCAGATTCTAAGCTAAAAGAAAGGTTATTTAAACATTAGTTTAAATCTAAAATAACTAGGATATGATTTATATTCAGATCTAACTAATTATATATGTAACATTTTTGTTAAATATAACATCATGTTATATATATATATACACACATATATGTATCTCCAGGCTCTCTGAAGACAGAGTACAACATTTAGTCTTTCAGCTTCACAGAAATAGACATTTTCTGCAAAATATTCAGTAGGAGAATTATGGTTACCACTGGCTATTTCTTCTTTTACAAAAGTAATTAACCCTTTTTTGCAAACTAAATGTTTTATTCATGGGCAATGCTGTTTTCCAACTTGTAGAAGAGGTCAGAGAACAGATGTTGCACTGAACCCTTACTTTTTCTCAAGAAAAGATATAGGAATAATTTAGAGGCAGTGTTTCTAAACTAATTGATCTAATCACTTCTAAATTTTTACTTCGTGTTTCTTGCATGTCAGATCCAAGGGTGATTATTCTGTGTTACATATGCATTTGGAGGAAAGAAACTTGGTAAGTGATTTAAAAAATTCTAGACATTCCTTGCAACTTAAATTATTCTGTGATACAGTGAATTCAAAGTCAATTAGAAACAAGTTTTGAAAAGTCAATAATTAATGATCCTGAGAAAGCCAGATAGCCAGGCAAATACTCAGATAATACTTGCCTGATCTATTTTATTTATTTGGGTATTTACATGGCAGTGATTAACCCTGACATCATTAATCTTGAATGAGGAAGGAAATGTTTAATTTTCATTATTTTGCTTTCAGTATTTGCTTCTGCTTCTACAAACATCTCAAGACATTTAGCATCTTGCAAATGCTTTGGAAAATAATTTGTTGCTATGGTTTTTCAGTTTGTCTCCATTAATGAACATTGAAGCTGGGAAACAAGGGGATCTTTTCCACATCACCAGCAGTGCCATGTCACCAAAAGCACCTTCCACTTGAGTTCATGTTTGGAGAACTCATCACATCCAGACACTCTCAAGGAAACACTGTAGTCCCACAAGAACTCTGTGAAATACCCCCATCCCAGCTAAAAAGGTTGTGTCTTAGGTGGAAACTCTACCACCAGGCACCTTTATAAGTTACCCAGTGCCTCAAAAAACTTTGAGCCTTCCATGACCGCTGATTGCCATTGGCCTTTGGCTTCAGCCCAGTATTTTTCTCTGATGATTATTACTTCACGTTACATACAGCAGATTACAAAGCTTGCTCTCTGAAGTGTGGGTTTTGTACAGTATTCTCAATAGACTTGATGAAAATCCCACTGAAGCCAATGAAGAAATTCCCATTGACTCTATACTGGATAAAGGCCAGAAAAACTGCTCTGTGATGTTATTTTTGGGTACTATCCATGTTGCTTCACCTTTTATTGAAATGCATATTATTCATTCACCCAGGAACTTTAACAACAGAATTCAGTCTCACAAACAGCTCCAGGTGTCCATGAAACTCAAAGACTGACACTGAGTTTTCACAGGAACTTGTACAAGACGCTGAACTGCTTAAAATAAAATAAAACACAGATGCAGCAAACTTTCAGCTCTGCAGTTTTCATGAGAGCCAGCTGTTGACATGTGTATCCCTAATTGCACTGGGACTCACCTTCCTAGCATGGTGGTAAGAAGGAAAAAATAATCCTGTTAAGTAGGGAATGCAGCTTGCAGTAATACTGCCTCACGGGACAGCAGTAGAAAGGAGAAGCTGAAAGGGAAACCAGAAAGGAGGAAGAGCAAAGCTGGAGTAGGCAGGCTGGAAGTGATGAATAGACAAATTTAAGAGAGAAGGTAGGGACTGAATATGAATCAGTAAAAGGTAACTGTAAGAATAAATAGAGTATTACTCAATTTGACCTTAATCCAAATGCGTTTTTCTTCCTGCCCCTCGCTATAGAGCTAGGCTTTGTGAACCTCGTCTTGTTACTCTCTACAGGTTGAAAACTCTGGGAACAGTTCAATTGTTGTATCTCCTCAGTAGAGCTCACACACAGGTGTGTTTGGGTCCCAACTGCATCGGATTCAGGCCTGTTGAGCAGACCTGCCAGCTCTCCCAGCAGGGCTGTTCCTTGCCACAGGAAATCTCTCACTCGGCTGCTTTGAGCAGTGACTGAATAGATTTGTCCAAATGCTGGGTATCCTGAACAAATGGCCGTTCCACACGAATGCTGAGTCCCAGATGCAGAGAGACTGCTGCATGGACTCCATTGCCCATACGTTACAGAGCCTGTGTGTGAATGTGCAGCCTGTCTGACCCAGCTGGGATGTGTCCGGGTGGATGCATCAGCTGTGCAGCAACCCTCACTGAACCCAATGCTTCTGGACCTGCCAGCGTTGGTAGGTCCTTCTAAGCTTTGCTTGGCCTAAGGGGGCTCCAGGTTTTCTTTTATCATGGCCTTTCTGTCACACATGACTCTCCTCTATTATACTCTCATCTCTGAGTCACAGCCTTTCTTTTGCTGTCCTTTCTAGGCAAGCATTTTCCCTCTTTTCCACCTGGTCCTAAAGCTAAAAATACCCCTCCTACCAACCCTCTGTCTCTGTAAAACCCTTCTCCCTTTCTCAGAGATTATTTGCATTCCTACCTAGAAGCCATCAGTGGTACTAAAGACCAAATCTTAACACACAGTCTTGTAATCTAGTTTCCAGGGAAATTACCACCTTCTAAATAGCTGAGAACAAACCTGACAGTCATGTTTATTTAACAATCAGCTACTGCATTGCCCAGTGCTCAGACTGGAATTGGCTCTAATGTCTACTGACCCTCCAATATCACCAGCCTGTAAAATGTGTAGCCTGTGGATGATTACTCATCCAGAGGGGAAAATATTATCAGGCAGTAGCTTCGTAACCTCAGACAGAACTCAGAGGTAAATACAGAAAATACCGTGCTATCATTACATAAAACACCAAATGCCTGATTATCATTATCCTATTATGATAACTCCTCCTGGCATGGGACCTGATATTGTCCCACTTAAGCCAGTTTCAGTTTTGCTATTGAATTCAGTGAGCGGAAGATAAAATCCAGAGAGGGAACACAATAAAAGAAGGAAAGGGAAGACAATTTAACGTTGAACACACTATAAAAACTCTTAGTTTTTCCTCTGTTCACTTGCAAATGTTCAGGGTGGATATTCAGAAAACCTGTATGACCTCAATGAACTTCCAGACTTCCCAGTGCCAGAAGGATGCTGGTGACCAACTGGAACATCCCAGCTGCTCCGTGGGCGTTTGCAGTGGTTCTGTTCCAACCCTCTCACGCTCCCCTTGAGACTCATCTGTCTCTGCCATCAGCAACGAGGGAGACAGAGCAGTTGGGGAATCAATAGGGACAAGCTGAAAGTTATTTACAGATGTTATCTGAGAAAAATGGGAAACCCCCAGAGCAGGGTGGCACACGCAGCTCCATCTCAGCCCAAGGGCTCTCCTGTAATTACAACCGGAAATGTTCTCTGCTAATTTTCAGCTTTTGCTGTGAGCAACAGCACCTAATTTCAGCAACGGCTGTCCAAATATTCTAATCTTCCTGGCACGGAGAT
This sequence comes from Scolopax mira, assembly GCA_004320125.1. Classification (NCBI taxonomy): domain Eukaryota; kingdom Metazoa; phylum Chordata; class Aves; order Charadriiformes; family Scolopacidae; genus Scolopax; species Scolopax mira. Next base: position 56,105 of record BJBW01000503.1, on the reverse strand, counting down.
TCTCACCTCTCTAAAAAGAAAGGAAAAAGCATTATGGCACCATTCCAATTATCCGCAACAACAAAATCTCCAGTATTTTCTGCGCGTGGGTTTGTCGTAGCGCCACAACAATGTCTCAGATGAACACAGGATGTTTATGAAGGCTGGAAGAGGGCAACTGAGCTACATCAGCCTTAACGCCATCTTCAGTAAGCTCAACTCAATCCTAAATTTATTTTTAATTTTTCTAATGAGTCTGTCCCACATCTGCCCTTGCTTCACCCATTTCACTGGACTCCGGTCAGTCTGTGATCATTTAACCTCCTCACAAATAAACAAGCAGAACTGAATCACAATTATACCAACCATCATTCCCACCAGCCCATCCCTGATGTCAGATTTGGGAGCACGACACACCAATACTGTCCACAGACATCTATTTCTTCCTGATTTTATAATTTAAATTGATCACCTGAGTAAAACTACCCAAGAACATACTGTACTTGCAGGAGGAAAGAAGCACTCAGCAAATCTATGAATACTGTATCCTTGAAAATTGCCTATCAATTAGATTTGTAACATCACAGTTCTTACTACAGCCCATAATTGAATTCACACTTTGGAAAAAACACTCTGTGTTCTCCAGTTCACTAAACCTAGTGTAATTTCTATTTTAATAGTTCTTTTCCTGCTCATAGAAAATAATTAACTCAAAAAAATATGCCTCCTTCCTTCAGACAAGTTGAAACAGATCAGCTTTTAAATTTATCCCCCAAAATTTGGCAGTATATTCCAAATGCAGTTTCTTCACATATATCATAAATCCATACATAAAGTTTCATAATGACCAATCTGAAGAGCAATTTTGACTAAAGGAGAAAGTAAAAATATGAAAACACGTCAGAAAAGCAAAGCTGAATGTAACATTTCCATAGGAATAGGCTTGGTTTTTAAGATAGTTGTATAAGTATAGTATAAAACTGGTGCAATTACCTGATCTTAACACAGAAAGTAAAATTCAAGTCAGAAATGTGCCTGGCCTCTGGCACACACCTTTCCTGTGTAGATGTGGTTGCATAGCTCCATGCTAGGTTTTTGCACCAGCATTTCCATGTCTGATTCAAAAAAAGAATATATTTTTTGTTGAATATATTTTGTTCTGTATCCAAGACTGGCCCTAATCAGCCCTGCAATGCCTTCACAGCAGGCTCTCATCTCAGCCTTCTATTGAGGCCATAATTAATTCTGCAGTTCTAAATGTTCCATAGCTATAATTTATTTATGGGTCCAGCATTTTCCTCACATCTGAAATTAGATTTTCAGCTCTTTAGTTTTTCCTCAACCTTCCCTTGATCCTTCTCAGTATATATGGCTGTTACATTTAGTATTTTTATCTCTCTGACATCTTCAGAAAAGTCCTCTGGTGGAGCACTTTTCTAGGTGAGTGCATTGTGATAGTGTCACCCAGAGTAAAGGTCTGTACCGGTTATTTGCTCTGAAAGGCTGACTCACAACTATCATTTGCCTTTTCCTGTTTAAACTTGTCTTGAACAACACTCTAATATTTCTATTATCACCAGACACCACTCATTTTCATTAGTCCCCTTACTAAAAATACAAAAACAATGATGTCAGAAGTGCACCTCATGACTTCTTGAACTTTCTAAGCCAGGGAATACCAGGACCCCAGTATGAAAAAAAAAATAGTAAATAATCACTGCAGTGTAATAGATTTATTTATTTTAGACACTAGATGAACAAACAAATCATGGTAAGTGGTTTAGGACTTTTATATACATTCAGAAAAAGCCAAAAAATCCTGACCAAGCTGTCCATCCAGCACAGACACACATCCCCACAGCTCAAAGACATTGCTGCAGCCTGTCTGCTAACCAGGGTACTCACAGGGAAATAAACCCTTGGATAATATACCAACAAAATAAGCCTTAACTGTTTCTTTTTTAAGATTAAGTGTGTATGTCTACTAGCACCTCAAAAATACTTATTTTTCAAATGGTTCTAAAGATGTAAGCCTGGGAAACACTTATTTTTCTGATGTTCATTTCTGCAGCCACTGTTTACATCCAAAGGTAACATGGTCCAGGGGCAACCTGAGCCAAAAACCCTGCTTTCTCTTCTCAGTTCTGTCCCTGGCATGTTGGGTGAAATACTGCATTTTACTTCAACCTGGCTGTTTGCACAGTCCCTAGCACCATTCTCATCATTAATGGCTGGAGGCTGGAGGTAACTGTTCTTATCTTATTATCTGTATAAAGTGTTACAGTCCATCTGTACACTGCTTGTACCCTGCATCCCTCCAGCAGCTCCACTAATGCTGATCTATTACTGTGTGGTCAGTGTGCTTGATACTGGAAAACTAAAACTATAAAAACTATCCCAACTGAAGTGAAAGAGCAAGAAACATTATGATTGCTTTTTTTTTTTTCCCCTCAACTCCGTATGAAGCATTACCTTGAAGTCTGTCTGTTGCCTCCATAAACGCTTCCCCTGTTCCAAGATGGAGAACAGCATCTCCTCTGGTGTTCTACCCTACCTAAAAACTCCCCATCCCGAAAACCCGTACAAGGGCAGCTGCTTCTGTTTGAAGGGTGGGGAGGAGAGATGTGATGTGCCAGCGTCTGGCTGGCAGAACACCTCTCATCCCCACCAGCTTCCAGCTACCCAAGAAATGATCCTCTGTGTCTTTACACATTATGTCAGGGCACAACTGACAATGTTATGGGAATTACGTATGTAGTGTAACAAGAGTTATGTTTGCTGATCATGTGTGAAGAAAACAGGAAAGTCACTTGGTTCAGTTTCAAGTGTGTAGGCAAACCAAAACCCTCTTCCTGACTGTCAAGCAACCATCTCCTGAGCAGTCTGCCACGCTGACGGAACCAGGCAATGCCACGACGATCAGGAGTCTCCTTTCCAGGTTTATGTCACATTTATTCTCTCAGCTCAGAAACACAGTTGGTTCACGGGGAAAAAAAAGAAAAAAAAAAAAAAAAACAACCAAGGAATGGCTTCAAATGACTCATTTATACCTCATCCAAATTGCACTGCTCTGCGATGCTGCTTTCCCCTAAAAGCAGCCACTCCATTCAGCTCCGATCCCGTTTTATTCACGGCCCCGCTACAGCTATTTTTCTCCAGGAGAGAGAAACTGGAGCACAGTTGTGGATTCAACCCAAGGAGACGTTTCCGTGATGAGGGAACCACAGTGAAGGAGTGGGAGTAGTGGGTGGGTGTCAGAGCAAACCAAAGAGCTGTCTCAAATGCCTGTGGAGGAAACGGAGTTTGGCTGTTCCTCAGCTGCCAGACCCCGTTCACAACACAGTTGTGAGAAGGAAATCACATGAGTGTCAGAGGGAAAGGAACACGGGACCGGCCACAAAATTAAATTACATTATTGGAAATTCCACTAAGTGAATGGGATCAAGAAATCAACCCGATTAGGGCACAGTAGTCTGTGAGGAATAAGGGACGGAGCTGATTTAGCCACCAAGCCGGGAAAAAAGCTCCAAGACAAATTCAAAAGAGAACAGGCAGAGTGGTCAGAGTTTCTAGATGCCTGTGTGTTCCACGTGTAGTGGTTTCAATGCAAATGTCTGTGATGCACAAGGTGAGAGTCCCATGCTACTTATTTCAAAAGGATACACTTATTTCAAAAGGACACAACTGATAAAATGCATTAAAAAAAATAGAACTAGAATATGGGTAAATATTGGCTTCAAAGAAATAAGTCTAAGTGTATTTATAGTTTTAGAGAGGAAAGCATGTCTAGAGATAAAAACACCCTTGAGTTCAGCCTTAGTTTAGGAAGTTTAGGCAATCACACTGTGATTTCTAGATACTTCTTAGGTCTGTACCTGAAGGTGCTGCCAGGCTCTCCCAACCAAATCTCTCTGTGACTCCAGCACTTGAGGCAGGTGAGTTCCTACAAGAAAGAAAAACAGAATAGATCTTTCATTTTTATTCATTCATTTCAGCTTTACTCAGTTCTTTAAACACCTGTGATCGAAAGTCCTCACAATCACTTCAATTCAAGTAGCAAGAAAATGATACTTCTGATTAGAAATCTAAATAGAAATACAATTAAAATAATTAAATGTGAAAACATGTATTAACTATTGTTATTTTTTACACGGGAAAAATTAGTGCCACCTGAGAACCAGTGTACCCAGCCATTCAAAATGCGTCATTTCTTCAAGCCAGGAATGTCAAAAATAATCTCCCCTCATATTCAGCGACACAGACTTTTGCATAAATCACTGAGGATATCACCCTGAGGGAACTGAGGATGAGTTGCCAATTTCATTCTGTAGGCTCGCAACAAAACTCTCTCAAAACTAATTTTGTCAAATCCTAAGATCAAGGGAAGTTTTGAACAAGCAGAGTATTTTGCTGCATTGTTCTCTTTCCACTTGTGCCAGAAAAGATTTCCAGAGAATACAAGTTCTCTGGATAAATAGTTGTACCTGAATTGATTACTAACACCAAAGCCCATTGAATGAATCCAACCTGTGACAAGTGAATTTTTGGCTGTCCACAGAGTGAGAGATGCACGGGGTGAACCAGATTATCCAGCGAAGCACCGTGCTACCCAATCAAAGCAAACAGGTTTGATTAAACACACTATAAGAAAAGACAAAGTATTTCAGCTAATGAGTTTTAAAGGACTGATTTTCAAGATGCTGAGTAAGTCATGTTAACACCAGAACAAGCAGTGGAAGAGTAATTCAACCCGCCAAAGGATGGCAGAACGGGGGGATTTATCATGGTGCGTCACTGAGCGAGGAACAGACTCCCCAAAAAATGCCACTGAACTTCCAAACAAATCTGCTCTGACTGCACTGCAACCTTCTGTGATTGCTTTCCATGAATATTGTATCAAATGGAGATTGCTCACTGGAACACTGAATTTTAAAGGAAGGTTGCACAGTATCTGAAGAAAGCAAACTATGAATTTTTAATTTTTCACATCAGAAACAAGTCTCTGAAAGTTTTCAGTCTTCCAATCAGATAGACATTTGGTGTGACCCATGACTGCAAGTTATACACTTTTAATTTCAAATGCCAAAAAAGAACAATGAATCCTGATAAGCATCAGACCCAGAAGTAATGAGACGTGGCTTGCGTTTTTCCTGAAACTAAAATATTGGAATTAAAAATTTAATGGCATGTTATTTTTCAATCGTTTTGTTTGGATTTCAGAAGAAAAAAATACAAAGATAATTAAAATGGTATCCTCCGCTGTCATCCACATGGAGCAATTCGGGCAACTCCAACCCACTCGAACTCCTACTTAGACCAAAAGTTGATCCAGCTGACTTGGGGGGGGGGAGATCCAGCTGATAGCATTCTTGGAGAAATAACAGAAGTGCAGCTTCTCAGATAAATCCAGGGGTTTTTCTCATTCTACCAAGCCCCAAATGGCGGCCAGACTTCACTTGGCCTTAATAAATCCTACCTCGTCATAAACTTATATGAGAGTGAGCCTATCGATTTTTCACCATTCTGAACTTTGTAAGGTATTTTTGCAACAGAAAATTATTGTGCATCATACACTACAAATATATATATATATATTAACCAGATGTTGCTTAGTAGTTCCCAAACAATTCACAATTTAGCTTATACCAGGAAGAAGTTTCAGCTGAAGAGGAATTTAATAACGAATGCTATGTACCTCAAACCAAGGAGCTATTACAAAAGCATCAATGAGGCACTGAAGACAGCCATTACTAATTAAGAAAATAATTAATAAAACATGTGCAGAACATAATGATATTTCCACACGCTGTACAATTGATACAAGGACATATCATAAGCTTGATACCACCTCTGTTAACACTAATGGTTTGCTATTTTTTCATGTACAAACCAGACCAGTAAATTACTGTATAGGTCATAGAAAGTGTCATTCTCCAAAGTCAAGATGAGAGTAAAAAGAAGTGATTTATTTGAATAAGAGGAGAAGAAGACAGAGAAGAGAAAAAGGAATTCTTCTTTTGTGTGTCTTTATTTTTACTCTCCAGTTTTAACCCCTGAGTAGTTTCCCATGTAATGGGAGGGGGGCAAAATTCCCATTACAGCCACTGGGAATTGACCTCAGCTGAATCCCAGTCCCATCGCACACTGGCATCATTGGTGGCAGCTGTAGTTAAGGGCAGGTTATGAGGATGCAGATAGCCACGTGTGAGCACCCACCACCTCTGGATGCTCCAAACAGCTCAGACACGAGCCTGCTTTCACGTTGAAGCCCTGGAGCTGCTCCTGCAGAGGTGAGGCTGAGCTGGTGAGCCCGACTCTCCAGCACTTCAGAGAAGTGGTTCTCACACCAGAGTGATGCAGAACAGCACATTTTCAATAAAGCGTGGGACAAAGTTAAATTTCTGTTAGGTTTTTGTAGCTGTGCTTCCAAAATAACACTCTCTGCAGGCAACGGTACCATCCAAGGGGAGGAGGGAGGGTTAACAGCAGCTCCAGCCAGCCAGAGCTGAAGGCAGTAATCTGGAGAAACCCAAAGGGGTACCAGCCACCAAAAAAAAAAAAAAAAAAGACCAAAAACCACTGTGACAAAATGTGTGGAAAATCTAGGCCAGAATGAGGGGGAAAATGAATTATCCATGTGCCAATCCTCATAAACTCAGCCCATTCTTCAAGTCTGGGCTCCTACAGGCACTAGTATATTCTACAGCAGCTTTTACATGTTTCAGTAATTTAAAAATTAGCTGGATTGTCAGTGGCTGGAGGGGTCTGAATCAGTCCATAAGCACTACCAAAAAAAAATAATCCTGGTCAAAATCTCATATTCTACCAGGCTTCAAGATTATTTAACATACCAAGACATATGTCATGGGCTTTCAGATTAAAGCTTTCATGACCTTTGCTAAATATCATCTTTCATTCCTTTCCTTTATTCATGAGGTGACCCATGAAAACATCAAACCTTTCTTTTGTAAACAGCAAGTGCATAATTCCTGCTTTCCATTGCCAAGCATGTCTTCTTTCACTGTCACTCTTAAATAAATAAATGAATCATCTTTGTCTTCCTCAATCCCCTACAATATATACCCTGAAAAAATGTTTGCTAAAAGCTGCAAGAGTCAGAGCCATTTCATGCTAATATTTCATGCTCTGATTATCTTTTTTTCCAATGCATTACCTTTAAAAAAAATATATAACCTGTTCCACAATATTATATACCATTTATTTCTGTCCTGTGAATGTTTTGTGCTTATTCATGATACTGTTCTTTATTTCTTTGGTTGATGACACTGTCATCTGTCACCTCAGCTGTCATTTACATCTTATTAATATCAATTGGGCCCTCAGGGATCAGTTTTGTCATCAGGAAATGGCACAGAGGTTCTTCAAATGGAAGAAATACCAAGAATCGATGCCAAAAATAGTAAAGAGAGATCTCATCTCTCTTTCTCAGACCCCACAGATGGTCCTGTATATAACCACAGCGTGTTGTTATAGGCACTGAGGTATAAGGAAGTTGTATTTAATGATCACATTGTTTTTATTGGAAATTTGCTAAGTAGCAGGACAGCGAGCTGGCACGGGCTGCAACCCACAGCTTCCTACTGCCCCAGACCTTGCCCACCCTGAAATAGCAGCTACTGAAGACAGGGCTTGGTGATTCAGGGAGAGAAGCACCACGGGGGAACCACTGAGGCTTCTTTTTAGGGCTTCGTTTCCCAAGAAAAGCTGAGCGGCACGCAATGTAGATAATTCTTATCAGGTTAGTAAAGTAGGCAGAAATACCATTTCTCCAAATATTCCACACACGCTTTTCATTTTTATAAACCAGGAAAGTCTCTACATTTTTATATAGTGATGCTCTTGGGAAAGAAACTGCAAAGTCCTCTTCCAACCTCACCACTGCAGAGTGCTGCCAATCCCACCCACTGGAAAAAGTATGAGACAAGCTGCCAGGGTCATTGGACTGACTTAATCATGACAGATATCTGGTGGGTTGAACTCTGAAAGCTTTCCTGCAGAAGAACTCAACTAACTTTCCTGTAGATGAAAGTGTTGGTTTTTGTATATCTGCATGCCTTTGGAAGATGAGGATTTAAGAAAACACTGTGAAACACCTGATAAAACTTTGGAGCCTGCTGGGTTGTCATACCACCACGCTCTTGAGCGTGTTCTGCTGTGCAGCAGTGATGTATCAGCTCCTTCAGCTCCTTCCTTCTGCTGATTTCTATTGTCAAAACACCGATCTGAGATGATTTTCTGTTTCTCTCTGACCCTGCTCCTGGAGGCAAGTCATTCTTGTCCTTTTTAGCAACCGTCAGTTGCCTTTTCTGTGATTAAAAATCTCATTCACCATATGTATTAAAAATTCCAACTGCTTGCACCCAAATAGATACTTTTTACAAATTACACATTGAGGTTGACTATACAGACATTTTACAAAATCTGATACTATTTACTCATTCTTTGCAACAGGGCCCTGCCTTCCCTAAGATAGCTAATTCCCTAATGAATGTCCAGAAATGTGGCACTTCAAGGCCCCTTTGGAAAATCAGCTGGAACAGCAAAATGTTATGTTCTATGAAAGCTCCTGTAATGCCACTCTCATTTCAAGCAGGACAGTGCTGCTCTCGATACAGCCACGTAATAAACCAACTTTTAAACTATTTACATGCTTGGTTCATTTGCTCACAGTTATATTTAGGAAAATATCTCATGCTGTTGGCTGCTCAGTCACTCACCCCTACACCTTTCTACTCTTAGCACGGGGAGAATCCTCCTCTGATTCACAAGTAATGCTGAACAGAAGTACAGACAACTGCATAAAAATGAACTTACACCCAATTTTATTGCAAATAATGCCTACCAGATGTTCCAAGAAGGATGTGTCATACATCCTTCGCTACACTGACCTACACCCCCAAAACCTTTATCCCAACGTTGCTCATCAGCTTTTGATGTCTTTATATATGGTGTTAGCATCTAGTCTGCCTCATCCTTTCCACTCCAGTGGCCGTGTATCTCATCGTAGCCTTGCAGTTTATCCACGAGGCCCACACCTTCCGTGCTGCAGCACGAAGATGACCGCTCATCCTGCTAATCCCGGTCAGTGCTGTCACAGCTTTGACAAGAGAGGACTGTACCTGTCACATTAGATAAGCTGTTCCTTTTGCTTCACATTAAACAGCAGGGCAATACATAGATATCATCTGTCACATGAGAAGCCTCGGTGAAAAGACAGCTCTATCGCACACAGAAACCATGAAGAGCAGCAAAAGCCCAGCGGCTGGAGGAACTGCATTTTGATATTTAAAAGATCCCTCTTCTGAATGAAAATTAATTGCGAGGCAAAATCACACACATACCTATATAAAGAAGTCACTATGAGATGGCCTATTCTTACCCTTGATCTCTATCAGCCATCTTGTTCCCATTAGAAATGCTCTTAATATGATAAGAAGTTCAGAAAATGCAAGGAATTAGATGCAAATCTTTGACCAAATGACAGGCTGTGCTCCTTACGTCGGTTTTTACAGAAAATGGAATGATAAGGGTTTGAAAGTCAGGGGAAAGACACATTAGAAACACTCCCCGAAATAGGAACATCCTTCATGTGAAGTCTCTCTTTATTCACCTCTGGAGGAAAGAAATTGTACAGAGGTGACACCATTTATGATGTTTTATCCAAAGAGACCCATGTGAATGGCCTATATGTAAATTGTCATCAAGTTGCAGCATTTCATTAACTAAGTAGCTGGGATCCTATTACCCTTGACTCTGGAAACATGGGAGCTCTTCCAGCAAAAGTCATTGCAGCAAATGTTTAAAATAAAGAGGCAAAGGCAACCAGGTGGGGCTGTGGGCATCTTGGGAATTGGTGGGTGTTTGTGCAGCAGTAACAACTCTTCTGCACAACCTTACTGATTTAATTTTGGTTTGGTTTTGATATTTTAAAACTCATTTATGGAACACTATATATGGATTATTATCAAATTCTAAAGGATGTGTTAAAATCATTCCTTGTGCAGCAGTGAATTTGGGATATTTATTCTACGCTTTGCTCCTGCAGTCCCCATCCTGCAGTCAGTCCATCCACTGCAGAGGTGTGGAAAGAGAAGTTGGCAGTGAAGACTGACAGTGAAGACAGTGAGGCAAAAAAGTTGAGGTGCTCCTCAACCTTCTTCTCACCCAGTGTTACCAGTTTGCCAGTTGTGCTGACCAGGGGGTGTGCTTTCTTTGATCTCACTTTTCTGGCTGACATACTTGGAGAAGGCCTTACTATTATTATTTTCATTCCTTGCTCCAGCTGCACCTTGGCCCTCCTCACTCCATCCCTACATAAATGGACAGCATCCCTGCACTTTCACAGATACCAGTTGCATCCTTGCAATTAGTAAGGTTAGTGATTACTAAGGTCTGTCCTTAAACACTGTCCTCTCGGTTGAAAATGTAGAAATCAAGTTCTCTTTCAGAAAGAAGAACCTGAAAATGTCTCAACACCACTATTCAGCTTTCCAAAACTCTTCTGGGTCAATTTGTCTGACTCCACCCCAGGTCTCTAAACAAGGGCTACAGGATCAGATCAGGATCTCAGATTTTATGACATGTCCAAAACTGCATGTATCAGTCTATATGGCTGATAATGCCATGAGAACTTACGGCTCAGAATATTAAGTATTCTTCAAAGAGAAGTCAGTTAGAACGTGTCAGAACTGTTCACCTCTTAAAAATGAGAACTCTCAAGTTACTTCCTTAATCTTATGTATTGTGATCATCTTGATTGCAATTATTTTCCTGCATTAGAAACTTAAAATTTTCACTAAGTAAAAAATACAACTTTATATCCGGAAAAGTTTTTGATATACAATTTTCAAGAAGAATTTTCAAGGTTAAGTTAATATTCACTTGTTAATGAGGATAAAAGCAACGAAAAAGAAGTCCTAGGAGAAAGCCAGCCTAAAATTAAGAAGAAAGTGTAATCTGCAGCCCAGATGGCAGCAGTTCACCTCAAACCAAATGTGAGTTACCAGCTCCAGTGAAGTTCTGCGTTACCACATCTGAAAGGCTCTGCCATTCACGCTTTGCGGATTATTAGCAATCATAATATTTGACTGGAGTGTGTACATACACAAAGCCACTTGGCTTTTAACCCAAGCAATAATATCATCTCAGCAGGACGCTGGGAGGATAAAAACATTCGCGCTCCTGCAGCATCCATATATTAGAGCAGCAAGAGTAATACAAGAATATTAATAGAATTTTCTGCCTACCACCAACATATTTACCCATTAGCTCTGGGAATGCAGGGAGCTCCACAGGTACAGGGCAACATTTTCAAAACCCTCAAAGTGGTTGAGGAATTCCCACAGGACACTAAGGGATGTTTAAAATTGCATAGAAAAAAAATAAATCAACCCAGAATCTTGGTTTCCATATAAATGGCTTTAGGTGGGTTCCAGCTCAGAACAGACAGACAGACAGGAGTTTGTCTTCTGGGAGGGAACTTGCAACTCTCAGAATAGGAAGGCTTAGATTCATGGAAAGATACTGATGCCCAACTCCAGAAGGGAGCAGAAGGCAGTTGGTGTTGCTGCATTGTCCTGTTTGGGCTAATGCAGCTCTGGCTGCAGTGGCCACAGGGCTCACTGGTTTTCAGTGCCTGGAAGCAAGAGCACCCCATGAAGCTGCTCTTTCAACAGCCCTTTAAAACTGGTCTGTTAGTTTGTTCACGCAAATACCAAAATCATACATATGATTCTAGGTGTGCTAACAATCAGCAAGGTACCAGCAACTGTGAGCGATCGCAGACGCAGTAGAAAACTAGATCTAGATGGTGGAATTCACAGTTGAAAGTGAATATCTGAACAAGGGATGGATTTTGCTTTGAATTGAGATTTTGCTTAATCTTAACAGATTAGCTTCTCCTCCTGTGAATTGGGGATGTTCTGGGATCTATCTGCTATGGTAGTTATTACCTGCTCTACAGGAGAACTGTCAGATTTAATCAGTTTATACTTAAAATGTTCTAGAGATGGAATTCTGTGTCAGACCAAAGTAGGACTACTGCTTAAGTACTATAAAGCAGGTGCAGAGTTTCAAATCTCAGGTGACAAGAAATGAGGCACTGTATGAAGCATAACACAAACATTTCATGGTTGGAGCTTCTGTTGCTATGCCATTGTTAGTGCTTTCTTTCATTATTTAAATTCAGTGTTGATAAAAAGTCAGCTTATACTGGAAATAACTGCTTAATATTTTAGGAACTTCACGTGTTTTTCTACTATTTTTTTTTTTACTCTCTTGTTTATGTTCTTGGAGTAGCCAATTGCTTTTTAAAAGGATGGATTCGTTTTTAAATATGAATCACACAGGAATCTTACAAGGGAGAAGAGGAATTAGTCATAAAAACAATTGTGTATTTAAGCACAGAAGAATGCGTAGAGAAGGATAGTCGGGGGTGGGAGGCTGAGATAGACACAAAGCTGCCATAGCTATTTTAATCAGCAAAAATAATACCGTAGTGGGGAAAAAAAAAATGCTAAGCCAGCTTCATAGCCAGCAGAGGGAGCCAGGAAAAGCCCTTCATATCCAGAGTTAGAAAATAAAGACAAATTAAAACAGATGCATCTTTTTTCACATCTTTTCACATCTTCATCTCTTTGTTGAAAGCGACACGCTCTTGGATTCCCGGTACAGATTGTCTATTCCCAGTACTGCAGAAACATACTAAATGCAGTGAAGTATCTTCATATGTTTCAGACCCACTTTCCATCAGAAACCAACAGGATTTATAGGATTTCTAGAAAAAAGGGAGAGCTCTGCATGGGCTTGGGTGACTTGCCTGCTGCTCACATCAATCCTGGTATCAGAGACCAAAGTTCTCCTGCAGAATTCTGCACCGCTGAGCCCCAAAGAGGATGCATACGCTGATCTATGGCCACTGCTTCTCCCAAAATACCTCTCCATAGATGATTATCCCTGAATCAAGTAATCAGGACACCGACACTGCACCCGAGTGGAGAAATGACTAAAACTGGATTAGCAATGGACTCAGACCTTGCTGTTATTCATCAAATAG
>BJBW01000503.1:0-43003 GCA_004320125.1 Scolopax mira | reverse complement strand
ACACTCCTCTCATTGCAATTGTCTTATTTGCACAGCTCTCAAAATCTGACCCAGAGTTGGGCAAATGCTCCTTTACAATAAAATCCAGAAAAGTTCAATGGGGGAGGTTCCCTACATTGCATCACTTCAACATTTCTTGGATGCTCATTTTGGACCCTAATCTTCAGCTGCAAAATCACCCAGGTAACTTCATTTAAGTGAGCAATCCAATGTCTGAAGGGTCTTTCAAAGAGATGCCTCAGCACCTTCTGCAAGTAGGAAGCAGGACTGACTTTGGACAAATTGCACATACCTCCTTTTCTCCCCAAAACCGAAATACATGCTCCAGAACATTTTAATTTTCATTTAAACCACCAGTGTAGCTCCACTAGTTCTAGCCTGGCTATTGCTTTATCTCAGCTGGTCAAAGACATAAGGTTTTGCAGGGAACAAGTGATGTCACAGGCATTCTTCAAATTAAGTTTTCTAGGGTTTCTAAAAACAGATCTCTGTCTAATGCTGACAAAAAACTATATTCACACTCATAATCCTACGGGTCCACAAAAAGCATTTGAAACACAGCATAACCTTCAGGATAGCATCACTTGACTCATCCCATCTGAAGGACTTGGATCAACATTAGGCACTCACAATGAATTGGCTATCATGGGCCATGGACCAGGATGTTTTTGGAAACTATTATCTTGTAAACAATTCTGAAGTACAACTAGAAACAAGGAAACATCAGTCTTGAGCAGGCTGTTAACAAAAAAAGTTAAAATATGATTAATAAAAGCCAAGTCTTCCTAAACTGACCATATTCTTCTGTGTCCTTTGGACTGCCAGAAAAAAAAAAAGAAAAAAAAAAAAAGAAAAAAGAAAGAGCAGAAACAGGCATTTTAAAAGTCTGTAAGTTGGTTAGGAGTGCACTTAGGACAAAAATGATTTAGTGAAGCTTACATCATGTGCTATTATTTTCCACTATGACACAGAATCATATTTGTTCGGCCCGTAACAGTGATATGCAAACATCTTCTGTCCCAAGCTTTTGCTCTGTGGCAAGGAAGACAGAGCACATTATGTTCTCAACTCTCAGAGCAGCAACAGGGGAGTGTTCCACTGGCTGAGCAGAAAGCAAAGAAAGAAAACTATCACCAGTAGCTTGTATTTATACGGAGTCTTCTTCTATAATGATATAAACATTGCACATTAGGCTACACACTTTGGATTGCAAATACTGCTTGATCGACCAGACTTATCCTCAACACAAACATATTTCACTTAGCCCTTGTTGTCACATGTTATTATTTCCCTTTGGTTTTTTTCTTGGAATATTACCTAAAAGTCTTGTGAAGAATATTTTACAATGCTGTAAAACTGGTGATAAAACTCAATTATAAGGAAATACTTAGCAAATGGGTCTGAACTTGTTTGTTGGGGTTTTTTTTCACAAATCCAGTGATTAGAATAGTTCTGGTGTTTTTCCCCTTTGCAAAGTGTGTACTTGTTCCTAAGAGATACTGAGATATGTGCCTTACCAATGTTCTTTATCTTAAAAATAGCATTAGTAACACACAATATAGCAGTTGCTTTGGTAACTGATTTTTCCCCTTTTAAAGGCTGAATAAATAGTTGTGTAATACACATGTAAATTATCAGCGGGTACGTGATTGCATTGACTCTGAAGCAACTTTTATACCATAATCTCTTCTGTGTTTCCATGAATATGCATAAATGTTGAGGTATGACACGCTTACTAAGTAAATAACTCGTGTCAACAAGGCATGTTGTGTTTAAAGGAGAATATTTGGAAAACCCTGAGTAGACACTGGAAAACTAACAAGTGCTGTGGGAAATAAAACTTCAACTAGTTTCACTCTACTGGTGAAATCTTCGCCTTAATGAGAGTCCCAACTGGACAGGAACTTGGGGAATGAAATAATTACATCATGTGCATTGTGAGCTGATTTCAGTAGCGGGATCCAAAGCTGCTGCTTTGTGATTCTGGGCAAAGCAACAAAAAGAGCCAAACTTCTTAAGCTGCACAAGTTCTTCTCTCTTGGCCTGCAGCCTGCTTATATTGGGGACTACTCATCTTTTAGAGCAGTCATAGTTCCTCATGGTATGAGCCTGCACTGCACTGGGTATACAGGACATTTACACCACGATGTCCTGAGAAAGCAGATGAATTTCCCTCCAGTTGTAACACCCTGTACAAATACAGGGAGCAACTAATCAAGGGTCGAGTAATTCCAACCGGCTTCATTACCAAAGTCCAACCGATCTGGGTGAGAGGAAGGAAGACACTGTGTGACTCCTGGCAAAATGAAACACAGGACACTAAGCAACACTTCCACTCAGAAAGCACTTGTGACTAATTTAGAAATGCAAATTATTTTTACATATGTATGGGCAGAGTTGGACACAGTACAAAAACCCTGAAAAATCATACTGGTGTGTTATACCTGGAAACAAGATCATTGCTCCCCCTAGAATAAATCCAAATGTGTTTGATCTCCACTATGACTTTAACATCTTTCTGGTGACTTACTTAAAATAAAATATTATTTTATTAGTAAGAGTAGTAAAATGCCATTTTTATATAGCAAAGACTTAATTAAAATTTAGATTATAATAGTAATTTAACACCGAAGCATAGAACTAAATTTCTTTTGTTATAGATTAAAAAGGGTATGTTACCACAGACCCGTGTGTCAGGAATATGTCCCACTATCACATTTGGGAATTAAGCACAGATTAGAGCAGATGACCATATTGTTAACGAATGGCCAAGCTACCACCCAAATACCATTGAGTGCTGCCTGGCCGTACCAGAGGAGGAAGGGGTAAGGGTCAATATCTTCTAAGAATGTTTCCTTACAAAGATGATGTACTCAGCAGATCTAATGCTGTTAAAACTAGATGCAAGGGCTACCAAAGTCAACTGAACGATTGCTATTAATTTTGGCATTAGGTCCTAAGAAAAGAGGCTGTTCTGGAAAAGTGGTGCTCCTGCCTGGAGTATTTTAAGAATATAAGAAGGATGCGGGTGAAGAAGCAGTTTCAGTCTTTCAAAGTCTCAGAGGTCCTTCAAGGGTGACAACATGATTAGAAACAAAAAAGAAAAAAAAAACCAACAACATTAAAAGGGCATAAAATCAAACATAAAGGGGTATATAAAAATATTTTCTCTTATTTCTGGGCACATCAACTCCAGAAAAGTTTTAATCCTTCTGCATGAATTAATACTAAGAATTGACTTTTTCCCCCCACCTTTGGAAATGATTGTCCCATTGCCACCTGAAAGGGAGATACTTCAGAATGAAAAGTATTATGGTTTATTGTCTCCAAGTGCATAATCAGACATTGTCAAACATCGTTCTTCCCACGGTCACTTTAGAGGAAATATGCAAATTGGGTTTCAAGGTGCTTAATTGTAGACTTACAGCTCCATAAGCACACCTTGGCCTGCGTAGGAATTTAGAAAGAATTTTATTCACTGTCATCAATTATTTCTCTGCGTGTGACAGTGTGGAGATCTACAACATCCTTTTTTAATTGGTTTCACACTTCCAGGCACCTATAATAGAGATTTTGATGTTCTCCAACAGCCATTTCATGCAATCTGATGTCCGTGGGACCCGTGTTCATTTAATGCTTGTTCCATGGGATTGTCATGTCTTCTCCACTCCTGTTTCTAACATTCCAAACTAATTTAAAATACAGTGTCATTAAACAGCTCTGATGCCTCCACATTAACTAGCAGTTTTACCAAGCGAAGTACTTCCCTTTTATCACTATAGGCAGTGAGTTTCATGTGATCTTATTTTCAACAGCAAATTACTTCCTGTTGTGAGTTCAACTGTTTGAAACACTCTGCAAAGAATCCTACACTGCAGGAAATAGTCCCGTTCTATTTAAATATTTGCTAGTTATACAAATTACTTCCTTTCCAAATTGCTCTGCTTTTTTTTACTTTTTAAATTGTTCAGTTTAATTATCAATCTGCTTTCAAGTACAGGGTAACTTGGGTTTTTTTTCAGAATACTATTAGTTTTAAGTTATTTCTGTAACTAAGATGTGTTTGCTGCATGCTTTTCAACTCCCAGAAAAGTAATTTGAAAATAGCTACAGCTTCAGAGAAAGTAATGCTGGGATATCTAAAGTTTAAAGAATAAAGTTTAAGTGACAACTAAATGGTGATTTTTCCATTCTGATGAAGACAGACCTTGTCATTTCAACCCTTAGAAAAATCAAAATAGCTAACTATTTCCTTTCTTTTTTTCATGCTAAAGCCAAAACATATTATGATTTTATTTTAAATGCAAAAGAAGATATCCTCACCTTAGATTAAGTGCATTAAATGAGTACCAGGGATATTTGATTAAACGTTTTGGAGGCAAACGCACAGTGACACGAGCCTAATGAACTCCCAACAGCTCTGATTTGATCCAAATGACACCACTTTCAGGTTATTTAGAAAGGTCACTGTAAAAATAACACTGCATTTTTAGGATTAGCTCTGATACCTGCCTGCTCAGTGGACCAGCACGCATCAAAAGCAGTTTTCTGAAAGTTGAGTAGTTAGGGCTTAACTCTGTCGTTTACATCAGGATCTAATTATAGGCAGCCGGGTCAGGCCGCTGGCTCTGCCTCCTTCCTCCAGCAGAGCCACTGGGCAGGGGAAAGGCTGCCCTGAGCCCAGCTCCCCACCTGGACCTGGATCCACACCTGGGCTTTCAGGTCCCATTTCAAGTGGTGACATTTCTGATACATCCCTGCTCCAAAAAAAACCAGAAGTATGGGAACTGTATGATCATTCTGCATTATTTTCATCTTTACCTAGTCAAAGCCCCAAAGGCACGTTCCCCAAAAATACATTCAAAGAATTAAATTAATTTACACAATTAAACGTGGGAAATAAACTACTTATAGAGTTGTTGGGGTTTTTAACACCGTCTACTTGATCACCTCGCTGCCAAACAAGGGAAAAGTCCACAAACAATTTTTGTCCAAAAAAAGTCAAATCTTCACAGGGGCTAAAAGTCCGGGCTTCAAGTCTGCTTTCTACATTACACCAAAGACCTGCATTATTTGTCAATTTACAGGAAACCTGTCTGCTGTGCAATACAATTGTGAAACAACTAAATTGTGCAGAAGGAGGACAGCATTTTGTACAAGAAGAGAATGGCTCTGAAAATGAATACAGCAACCTGCATTTAAGAATGCAGAAAACTCCTTAGGTTTCTTGTGCAGAAGTTGAAATATTAAATTCTAGCTTCTTTAACAGCCAATGCCCAAAATGTCACTGTTAGTAATGTCAATACAATTCACCTTCGATTTTTTATTTGCTAAGCTTCAAAAATTTAGTCTACTCATTTAGTCTACTCAATTTAGTCAGCTCATTTACCACATTTTAATCTCACAAAGGGCAAGAGAGAGAAAGGTCTGTTTCAATGAATTGTGTACAAAAAGTCTGGTAATTATGTATAGTAAAAGTACAGGGCAGTTTGGGTATCTCTTTTGTAGGCATCACCACTAACCTTTCCCAACACTATTTGTTCCTGACTTATGGCATTTCAACCCTGGGACTTTGACAATCACGTTAAATGTTGCTTTGTGTGCAGTTGTCAGTCACAGATTACAATTGAAACAGTTTCTATTGATGGAATCTGAAGCCAACCCTTCCTTACGAAAGAAGTCCGTACGCAATCGTATCTAGAGGAAGGAAGTGCAAAGAATTTATAAAATCCATACTTAGAAATGAGTGAGCCCTGATTCTGACCGTGATGACAATTCCAGCTGAAGGAGGGGGAAGGGTTACTGAGCAGAGTGTGTAGCAGTGTGAAAGAAACTACAGTATCATCAGTCAACAAACCAAGGAAAAAGAGGATCCTGAAATTTAAGCAGAAGGCCAAGTGATTACCGTTTTCCTTTTAATTGAGGTGATAACTTTATATGACTCTATTAAAACCAAAAGAAGGTGCCTGGTCATTGCTGAGAAACTACTGTTCGAAGGTCACATTCCTCTGCAGCTGCGAAGAGGTCACCTGCATTTCACATGAAGGGCAGAACTGGCCCTGTGGTAGGAAAAGAAAACACCTCTAACATTCAATCTGATTTTTCCTCCTCTTCTAAATACTCAGTACATGATTATACTGAAGTTCTTCCATAGGTTTGTAAATCTGAAGGATGCAGTCTTTGAATAGAGAGTCTTCCAGAAGAACTAATGTCTAACCATACAAGAAGGCAGGCATTTAGATATGTTAGCAAGCTTGGTCCATACAGACATTTTCTGGAAAGTAAAATTATTTCATTATTTAAAAGGCTGATGAAGGTAAATGATGGCAAAACCCGTGAGATGATACCTCAAATACACGATGATTCTCCATATGTTCAGTGCAGGGTAACAGTCAGCTGAATGGTCTCATTCCCAAGAATTCTACAAATTCTTGTAGGTTAATATTTACCACAGCAAACAGCCACAGAAAAGGATCCATCTTCTACCAGTTGAAATGATGAGCCTGACTCCAAAGGAATCACTCCTTCATCTCATTCTGTCAACACTAGGCTTAAATGAACTCTGAAATTTCTTTCTGACAAAGGATGTTAAGGTAAGCTTTGCATCTTTCCCTCTTCAAATACATCTTAAAAGTCCAGTCAGAAATTTTAAACCATGTTTAACTGGAGAAAATGGTATGTTAATACAGATTGGAAGATTCACATTAATGGTGCCATCCACAAAATAAGTTCCAGAGAACTTAGCTGAAGAGCATTATACCAGGGAAGGAAAGAAATTTCATCTGCTTTTTAAAATATAATAACTGAGTAGTTAATAACTAATGGAGACAATCACTCTAGTTCTATGAGCTGCTCGGTATCTAACTAAGAACTTTAAAAAAACATTCTACCTTGCTGTTTACAATTAACTACAATCCAAAAAATTCTCCAAAAATACCACGTTGCTTCAGGTCACTGGGAAGAAGAATGGTGAGTTGACTGCACATCAAGCCCCCCTTTGGAGCCTTGCCTCATGCTCCCTGGTGCAATCTCACTTGTACGTGCACTTTCAGGTCAGTGTCACTGCCCCCTTCCTGCTCCAGAATCCCACAATTCCACCAAGGAAAAAAACAGGATGGAACTGCTGCTTCTGAATGGATTTGTTCCAGATTCCACGAATATGGAAGCACCGAAAAGTTTTCCATTACTTACAGGAGAGCTCCATTGGAAATGACAGTAATTTCCCAGTCCACTGAATCATCCAGCAAAGCCCCGTCTCCACAGAGCTGTACCCAAAGCAGAGCAATCTGTGTCATCTAAGACATTTATCCAAACTTTTCCATCAACAACTAAGAAAACACTAATGGCTGGTTATTTTTTTAGTTATTGGTCACATTTGGTGACCGGTGGAGGGTGGCTGTGGCTGTTGGTCAGGCCTGCCCTGCCAGGCCACCTGGCACATGGAGCTGGTGATGGTGGGATGGTGCGTCGCTGTCACATCACCGGTGGGCTGACACCCCCGGGATCCACCACATCTCATGGTCTGACACGTGAATTGTCACGATTCCAGTGGGGACACTGAATTCTGGTTCCTTAAGAGATCTGGGCTTCATGCCAGGCTCTTAATAAATCATAATTAGGAGCTCAGATGGCGGGAATCGGTGTGATGATCAGATCCAAGCAGGGAATTTGGTTCCGATCCTCTCGCTTCACCAAGTGACTAGAAGAATGACCACCCAGCAATGAGGAAAGCTCAATTTAGCAATGCATATTGCTCCGTTTAACAAAGTGAATTGCACTTAATAATCTTCCGCTCTGAGAGCAATCTGTCTCCTGAACAATTCTACTTCATCATTGCAAACTAGTTCAAGAAGAAATTATTTTAACCTTGGCGTTAGAATTCTGGATATTTAATACTCCTAACTGGACAAAGAAATAAGGTCATAGGAGACATGTTGTTCTGAACCCTGCTTTTCCCTTTTTATAGATTTGTGATCATACTGGAGACCTAGAAACTCAGCAAGACAACTATTAGCTAGAAACAGATCCTCTCCTTCATGAGGGCTCTGCTTGGTGCAGAAGACAGAGCAGATATTAGTAAGGACAGAGCTCCTGGGCTGAGGTCCAGCTCTGGAGCCCCAGCAGGGAGTCCCTCCTACAGGAAAGGATTTCTCGGCTGTGGCCAAACCCCGTGCCCTTTGTAGAATGGAACACACAGCCCAGAATGTCAGACTCCAGTCCAAGAATTGTACCAGATATCAGTTAACAAGGAGACTCATTTTTACATGTTTTATAAATGCTGATGCCATTTGTATGAAGGCTTTGGGTTTTGCTGGAGAAGAAGTATGAAAGAGCCTTCTTTACTTCCTCCACTGAAGTTGCTTTTCTAGTTCCAAGCAGCAGGACTGCAGCAAAGTCAAGACAAAAGTGTAGGTCATGCATAATTAAATATTAATTTCTACCAAGTTTTTAGAAATGCCAATAATACTATTCTCAGGATGTGACGACTATTTCACCGCTTTTCTCAAGTGCTTTACTTAACACTAACTTCTCAGTGACATTTTCAATAATTTATATTTATTTTCACCTTTTATAATTAATAGATTACCTACATAAGATATGACTTTTCTTAAGCTGAATAATTTTCCTCACAAATTTAGTCTAATACTAAAAGTAATCTTAGACTGGCTGCATATTTTGGGGGACTTAACATTTTCTTTTAGTAACTTTTTTAAAGGAATTCTGTGTTTGGATGCATTCTGCTAACACCGAGGTCACTGTGAATTCTACCATTGACTTAGATGGGGAAAATTACACCAAAACCAGTATTTTTGGCAAACGCCATCCCCTATGCTTGGTTTTGAGCAGACATCTCATTTTTTATCAGTTATAAATAGACGTCATATCTAGCAGAATCACATTCCTTGTTGTTAGCCAGCTCTTTAAGAGCAAAATATTTGACCACTGCAACATTTTTCTGCTGGAGTAGTTAATGGAAACCTTAGTATAGTCCCTATTATGTATTCAAACTATTTGCCAATTTCCTCTCAGCTTGTGAAAACCCTTATTTGTGAGCAATGTGCTTCATAGACCAGGAGTATCCCAAGGAAGGCAATTACTGCATAAACCGTGGTTACGGTGTAACGTTCTCCAAAGTATAAAAGCATTAGGCAAAACAGAAGAGAATGGATTTTATTGCTACCAGAGGCTGCAAAGTAAGAGCTACCCTTTAAAGCCAACTGTACCAAAGGCTGACCTTTCTTAAAGTGACTCAATCACATTCCAGTTGGCAACGCAGTGATTTTATCAAAACACCTTCTGTTTTTATAATGAACCTCATGAGTTTTTGCTGCATTTGCTTTAAGTTAAATTTGAAGTGCAGGTATAGCTTCTCGCTTAGGAAATACAGAATATTGAATCATTTGTTCTTTAAGGTAGAAAAGTCAAGGAACAGATTTGCAGACATCAGTGATGCCTCCCTAAGTTTTATGGACACCTATTTTTCTTTAAAATACCTAGCAGATGGCTCACAAGTTTCCAGAAACGATCACAAAAGTCAAGCTTATAGGTCAAACCATCTCCTCTGAATATTAACAATAGAAGTAGCTGTTATTTAAAAACCAAAAACCCACAGTCCTATTGAAATCCTGCAATATAAAAATAACACAGGCAAATTAAAATATACTAACACCTCCTCAGAATTGAAATCATTCGGAGAAAGAGTGGAAAATTTCAAAAATCATGCCAAAAGAAAGGAAAAGATGATTTGGGTTATACAAAAAGGAGTTCAGGAACAGTTCTTCAAATACCTTTTAAAGTAGGGATATGGAACGAAATGGGAAATGAAAGAACACAACCTGATTACCTTGCCAGCAAAAAACAAGATGGCAAAGATCATCTTGTCTGAGTGATGTTTGTGTACAAAACTCAGGAGATGAAGCTACAAAAAAAATCAGCTCATTTATGATTCCTGAAATGCCAAAAAGTTGTCTTAAGTCAAAGCACAAAACCGTATTAACCATGATTCCCATCAAACATGGAAAGCAAGATGTTAGAAGTGAAGTTCAAAATGTTCAGACTGTTCAAAATGACATTCTGTGTTTTGAAAGGCTATTGGATGATCAAACTCTGTAATCCCCTTATAGAAATGACTTCACGGAGCTGCTCGGTTCATCAGAACTGTGCTCTGAGTGTAAGGTCAGAGGCAGATTTCCACACCCAGCCCCTGATTCATCCCAGCTCCACCAGCCAACACAAAGGCTTCTCTTTTGCTTTCTTAGCCATGTCTTAGGTGCCTCTTGTATGACGAGGTGCAATAGATGCTCAGCTGGAGAGAAGAGATTCTTTACTGGACTAGATTTGGACTAGATGCCCCATCCCTAGAGGTGTCCAGGGCCAGGCTGGATGGGGCTTTGAGCAACCCGGTCTGGTGGGAGGTGTCCCTGCCCAGGGCAGGGAGTTGGAACTAGATGATCTTTATGGTCCCTTTCAACTCTTAACCATTCTATGGTTTCAGTTGGGGAGTGGAACATTGTGTCATCAGGACCAAACATCACTGCACTGGTGCAGATGGCCCACAAAGAAGGTACAAATGTTCTTCCATCTTTCTTTGGAGCTGACCTTTTCTAGGTAAGTAACTCACAGTGCAGGTCCTTCTTTCTCTTCCTATTGCAACCTTCTCACTCTTTGAACAATTTCTAAATTAATTGTCACAATTGTACGGAAAGGATGGGCTGGGTAATGCAATCTTCCTGCATACAAGGAAATACCTCAGACAGAACTGATAAGCATCAATATTATTTTTTTCTGAGGGCTCAGTCAAAGCCAGAAGATAGTTGGAAGGTTTCAGGCTGGCCACAAGGTGCAGCACTCTTTTCAAACCAGATGGCAATGCTTGGAATGTAAAAATAACTGAAGCAGACTAAAAGGCGCTGTATTCTACCTGGTTTTTTTTTCATTATAGATCTGACATCTTAATGATAGGTTGGACTCAAATATTCCTGTATGGAAACATTCTTTTGGAAATTAAAAAATGACAGTATTTTGATGCTTTAAGAGGTTTTTTCCCCGAAAATCCTACATAATTTTCTACAAAGATATATCACTGCTATACAATTTTATGAGCTATTTCAAAAGTCTATCTAAGGTATAACTTACTGTTTAGTTCTAGGAGTAATTTTAAAAGTTTCTGCGGGACTTTATTAAAATTCTTGTAGAATCCTACTATTCTTGTTCCTATTAAGTTTCATAGCATTTTTCCACAGGGGTTTACAGAGTCTGTTAAAGCAAAAGCCTGGAGTCGGTATAATCTAATTCGGACATTCTTATGAATTTAAAAGGAAAAATTGAGTCATCATTAATTTATAACACATTGCCAGACTTAACAGTAAATACTGATCACCATAGTTTTGGAAATATCTATCCCAAACTTATGCTCCAGGTCTTTTACCCTCTGGTTTGCTACCACAAACAAGCAATCTCTGTAATTCCATGCTGATGGAGAAAGCGAGATATTTGCAATGGATCCCAAACCCTAATTCTTGAAAAGATAATTTTAAAAGTCAAAATAATTTAGCTGCTTCTCTCAAGTATTCTTACAGAAAAAAAAAAAACAAACCACAAGCAAACAGAAAATAGTTTACTGTGATCTAATTAGAAAGCAGAGGCTTTAGTCTGAAACAAACACATTCTACAACTATCCAGGATGAGCAAACAAATTGGGGCAGGGAGCTAATAACTTATGCCAGCATTGCTCCATGCATCAAGGATCTTATATGCTCATGGGAGGGCATTACAAAAATTAGACTAATGTAGCAGAAAGAATGAGTTTGATCTTCTGTTACAGCATTATTCTATCACCACGGCTTTGCATTTCAGGCAACTTGACAATGAACATCCTCTCCAAGAGTGAGAAAAGGGTACGTGCTGCTTCCAATTCACCAGGCTTACACCGGACTGTGAGCCTTCTGAAAACTACATAGAGGGTAAGAAAGATGGTATTCCCTCTGTGTTTGCTCCTCTTTATGCAGGGGAGCTCTATATTTGATGAAAATATTTAAAATCTTTTCCAATCCCTTTGATCAGGTTGTTAATCATCATTTAATCAGCTCCATCCCTGCCTCAAGAGCGTTTATAGGATTCTCTTCCCTGGCCCATGACCATCATAAGGGGACTGACCCAGAGGGTCTCAAATGGCACGTGAGAAGAGACTGTGAAAATTCTGCGACAAGCAGCAAGAGATTATGAAAGTGAACTCAGGATTCACCTTTTGATCTAATTCTCTACTTCAAGAGTGAAGGAAAAATTCATAAACATCCATTTTTATTGATATTGTTAAGTAACTAGATAAAGCCCAATTTATGGGCAATATACGTAATCTGCTTTGCAATGGTGACACAAAGTGGACACCTTCAGCAAAATAACCCAGGAATATCACCACTTTTAGGATAAACGACAGGAGGTATCCTGAACATATCTATTCAACATTTGCAATAAGCATTTAAACAAAAATATGATAAAAGTCTTTGCTGATTTATAGTACTCTTCTTCAGACAGCAGGATCACAGCCTCCAAAGATGGTAAAAAATCAAAAGAAGAAGCTGTTTGCAATGTAAATGTTTTACTGAAGTTAACACACTCAAGGCAGGCCATATCCCATATCTCCATAAGCCCCATCTGCAGAAGTCTACCGGAACATGAAACAGCAGTATTTTGTAGGAGATGTGGCAGTAGAAGCTTTCCTGCAAAGTCTGGCCCTTTACAACACAAAATTAGGACAGACTCAGGAAACTTCTCATTGAAATCAACAGAAAGTCTTTCAGTGACCCTCAGTTTCTTTCATGCACTTCTAACTCAACTGATAATAAACAAAATAACAAGGAATGGCAAACTGGAGGAAGTTCTGTTACTGAAAAATCCCACATGGCTTCAGCTTTCTGTTTCACAAGTTCACTGGTTAAGTAGACACTTCACAACACTTTTCTTTATTTTTTACCTACTTACCAGTATATAATAAAAGCAACTTCTCGTATATATGATACAAAATGAATATAACAATTTTGTACTTCATACATTTTCTCTATTCACTGTGTATTTTGTGGACAAACCTCTGAGGCACAAACCCTAGTAACTCATTAGCATAACAACAGTATATTAATAACATCAATGGCATAATAAAACACTAATAGCTTAAAGAGCATCAACATTTTGTCACCCATGTATCTCCCACGAAAAAGAATACTAATATAAATGCCACTGATAAAAGCATGACTTCATTCTTCTGTCACACACAAAACATCACTACCATATAATTAATGCCAGTAAACTCAGAGCCTGTTCTCGTGCATTGCTTTTATCCCCCTTGGGAGGAAATCATTCCAACGGTTTTCATCAGAGGCAAGTCAGTTTTGCTACGACTCTTTTCAATCCAAAAAGCAAAGCATTGTCTAAAAATCCATTAAATATTGTATTTGCAGTCCAGACTCCTGTAGGCAAAAGGCAGGGGATTCACTGGAGGGGAAGGAGAGGTCGGGCACCAAAGGGTTCCTTGCCCGGGGCTGGTTTGCTGGCCTTCTCTGAGGGACTGAGCTCACACCATCGCTCGCTCTGCCTGAACTGCTACTGCTCACCAAAGCCCTAAAAATGATCTTCCAGCAATACCAGTTGTTTCAGCAGGTTCTAACCCATTACTGCAAAGAAATAAGTAATTGCAAAAGGGCCAAAGGTACTAACAAGTTTTGTTATTTTTTATCCAGCTACTATACGTAAAATTGGGTTAATTTCTCTTCTCAATCAGCCCAATATCCAGTGATGTAATTTTAGTAGGAAAATGAGAATTGAAGCGAGTCACTGCAGTGAGGTGGGACATGCAGGGGCACTGATGCAACAGCAGGGGGTTGCCACTGTTTAATTAATGCCAGAGTACCAGAACAGGCCTCAATCCTGTGAGCTTTAGTAAATAAGACTCAAAGTTGTGACCTGCTCGCTCAGAAGAGACAGTGCTCATCTGGGCCCACTTCTTCGTGATGCTTCCTCCTCCTCTCAAAAGTTACTTGGGCAGCAATGAAGTGGGGTCCACTGAAAGCCAGTGCCAATACCCAAATTCCTTGAGTGGAGGAAAAATACCGCAGAGATGTGATACTTCTCCAGAACAAGATTCTGGTTTTAAGAATTCCTAATTTCAAGAAACAGTGATGGGCAGAGACACATTCTGTTATTTACCATCTCCTGATGACACAAACCAGGAGAAAAGCCCAGGCACATGATGGGTAACTGCTGTGTCCTGGGAATCTGGATTTTGCTATGGATTCTGTCTCACTCCGACAGGAAAGAAGAGTAATGAACTATAATATTTACAAGTAGAAATATATATTTGCAAGCTCATATTATTAGATAAGGAGGTGAAAAATTATCAAATTTTTATTTGAAATAAAAATATTTGATATAAAAATTATACCACAGCTACACTGGAAGTGCAAAAATCTAAAGGAATGCAGCCTTTAAGGGTACTGCTACTCAAAGATATTTCAGTTTAATGTATGTGCAACAACTATGCACAATCATTCGTGCACACTCACACGGGACTCCACACATAAAATCCTTTGAAGATGACCATAACTCAAAAACTAGAAAGCAAATAAATTCTCCTTTGTATATCTCTCCAGGAAGATATCTGGCTTCTTAAAAAAATCTGATGCTTATGGAAGTGTGGAAATCCAACTAGAAGTCTAGAACACCAGTTACCACTGAGTCCTGGTGCTTGGTCTACAGATCAGTGCACATTTGGAAAGCAGATATACAACATCAAAATCTTTTCATAATAAAATAATGTATTCTTATTTCCTCTCCTTTCTTCCTCTTCCATTTTCATTTGTATGTGGAATTTAAACCTTCAGCAGTAAAACAAAATACAAAATACAAAAATACTGTGTTTGGTGAAACACAAAATTGCAACAAGTATAATTAATAATAGCACCTTTTTTTTCCCTATTAATACAGTGAAATAAACTACTGTTTCTCCTTCATTTACTAATTTATTTAAATGTCTTTTCTCCCCAGTGGTGGATATAAACTGTAGATTAACATTTTCATGCTGTTTCTCTACCTATCTTTTTCAGTATTTTACAGACTCAGAATGAGTCAAGTTCAGCTATTCTGCCATAGACTGTGCAATTGAATGTCACATGGTTTGGTATAAATAAGCACTTCTAATCAGTCTGCTTATATTGTATTTCTCACAGGTTGTGGAAGGGAAAGGAAATTGATATTGCATTTTTGAGTCATCAAGGAAGTGTGACAAAATTAGCTCACGGTAAAAATTATATTTAACAATCAAATATTACTTCTTAATGCAAGGTCAGAGCATTGAAAAGCTCTGGCCTTACACTGAAGCAGAGGCAGTTATTAAGATATCTGCTGTGATTCATTATCAATTCCAGAAAACAATTTTGTTTGCTGAACAGAACAGCATCATTATTCATTGCTTTTTAGTTGAAAACACCTTGCTGCTATTTGCATACGAGTGAGTCCTGCTTCTTAAACGAAGGAAAGAAAGAAAAAAATATGTTCCAACCCCCACTGCTGGGTACAAGGCCTCATAAAACAAATCTTCCAAAGCTGACCTCTTCTTCGTGTCCTTCTGCACATCAAAAAACAGTCCCGTGTCAGAACGTCTTCTGCTGGAACAAAATACTCTTTTCCATACAGAAGAGAATCTGGGAAACTTAAAACTCCATGATAAATGTGAAAAATCTTCAAGAGCAGAGAACAATGAAATGCAAGCTGCTAAATTCTCCAGCAAAGCTCTGCTCTAACAGCATGAAAGGAAGAGGTGGAGAAGTAGACAAATGACAGTAAATTGAATGAAGTAGGAGGTTGTAAGGGAAGGAAAAAAGGTGCTACGTCTTCTGGAAGCGAAATTGCAGGAAAACACCAGAAAGTTGGAAACTGGAAACAGAAGTGGAATGAAACCTTTCTATGCTGTGTGAATCACTGTTTGGCCAGAAACCAGGAAATAATTGCTGGAACAGGCAAACAGTGAAAAGCCATTATTATAAGACCCTCGGCAGGAAACAAGCAAGATGACTTGGGAGAAGCTGCTGGACCGGCTCCGGAGGATTTCCATGGATGATGCAGGTTAACAGCAAAGAGTGAAAACAGGAATTAAGGAAGAGCCCCCTGCTCACTGGGAGATGTAATAATGCTCCGACGGGCTGATCCGATAAGCTCCAGGAAACACTGCACCCAAAGAACCACAAATTAACTTGGTCAGAATGAATCTGCCTGAGTCAAAGGCTGACATTAAAATCTCGAGAACGGAAGCAAGAGATTTCTTTCCTCCATCCTTCCATAAAGTGGATGGCTGCAGCTGCCTTTAAAAGGAGTACTTTCTTTCCTACTAAAAAAAAAAAAAAAACCAAAAAGAAGTTTTCCATAAAGTGTTGGCTTTCCTTGGAAAAACGCTGATTCATTTTAAAAGAAAAAAACCTTATCGTTGAGAAATACGAAGAGGGCTTTAATTTTATTGTGGCTCTGGATCGGAGCTGTAGTTTGAGAGTCTTCTACTTCCACAAGAGGAAAACTGAAGCACAACTCTAAGCAGAAGATAGCAGAAATAAGGTACCTCGAAGCATTTCCAATTCAGAACTTGAGATTTTAAAACAAAAAAATTGACTGAAGATTTTGGGGTTTTCACTGTTTACTTATTTTATTTTTCTCAAAATAAAATCAAAAAGTATCCTCATTAGCTTTAAAGGCAAACGTTTAGAATCGCTGTCTTTAAACAGCAGTAGGTATTTACTTAGCTTGATAATCATAAGCACAGTTGAGAAGGACATTTCTTTGAGAAACAGCATGAGGATCAGATTGTTTTTACTGGTTTTAGTAAAAAAAATGCTATTCTCTCCCACAAGGAGGTTAAAGCCGAAGACATTACTCCACTATATTTACAAAAGTATAAGGCATAAACATTTGCTGAAAATACCATTTCTGTGAGGTTAGATAGCAAGTTACTGGTAGGAAATGAGTAGGAGCTATTGCAAAGTGAATGACTCCAGTGCTCCTGCCCAGTGCTCCCAGTGCACTTTCTTTGAAAAGACTGGGGACCACAGACATACCTGACCACTTGTGCAATTAATGAAAATACTCAGTCCTCACTCTTGGCAAGTCTGACTTCTGGGGGGTCATTAAATACTACAACATTCAGCCTTTGTAACATCCATGAAGACATACTCAAGTGAAGGAGAACTTAGCCCTCAGCCATTAACTTAATTAGCTTTTATTCTGTTTTTTTCAGGCCAACTCAGAACACTACCAGCACATACAATTTTTCCATTTCTTAGGGATGAACAGATCTGAGCAAATTGAAGACATTTATCTCTTGGTGGAAATACATATTTCTCATGCCTTCTGATGTCTTTACAATTTCACTTCCTTAAAAGGTAACAGTGGTCTCTTTCCTTTCCCCTGATGTAAATTAGAAGTATCCTTATTAACTCAATAAAATAATAATGGTTAAAGAGGACAAGTAGCAAGTCCATTATACTCTTGCATTACATAAATTCAATGGAACCTTTCACAGTGACTGGTCTCCAGAAATTAGAGCTCTAAGGAGAAATAATATTTACACAGGATTTCAAGATTTTGAAATTTAACTTCATTCTATAATTAAAAACAAAAGCTTTTAAAAGCTGTGCACTCTATCACACAAATAGTGCAAAAAATAAGGCTAGTATAGAATGATATATTCCCAGAATACTCTTTCAGACTCCTAAACCAGAGATTGTGTTTCTTATTAAATAGCTGTTGATTTTTCTTCCATAAATTTGTGCAGTTGCTTTTTGAAACTTTTTTGAAAATTTTGTTATCCACCTTATTCTGTGGCAGAGAATTCCACAGGGTTCCCATGGGCTAAAAGGAGCACCTTCTGTAGCTTTTCAGAACGTGCTTTGTTGGAAGAGACAGTATGCAATCTCCTCCTCACTTTTTCTATGCCACTGATTTTATGGATTTCTATCGTATCCTTCACTTACAGGCTAAAAAGTCTTATTTTTCATTCATCCTCCAAGAGGAAGCAGTTTCATTCCTTTGATTTGGAATGGTGTTTCCATGATTTTCCACCTTCTGGAGTTCTACTGCATTTCATAACTTTAAATACAGTGTTAGGGACTAATGTGCACAACAAGCAATGACATTATAATGTTATCTGGTTTATGTTTTTTCCTGATTTTCATCAATAGCCAATTTATTAATTTGGTTACTAAGTATCCAAGTAGTGAGTATTAAGCTGACACGCTGAGTTGACCGATTCAGGTGACTGATCTTCTGACCTTACTTGGAGCAGGGGAGTTGGAGTATAATTTCTCCAGGCGTCTCTTCCCATTTCAACGAGTCAGTGAGTCTGTGATTCAAGTTTAGGGGACAGTAGATGAAATATTTCTATTGTGTCACCATACAAGGTACTGGAATCACTCCTGTCCCAGTGTTACACACAGCCTCTGCAACCCCCATTCAAGAAAAATGAAGGCAAACTGGATCAAGCACAGAAAATCATTACTAAGATGAATGGGAAAGGCAGAGCTTATCTTCCACAAGAAAACTAAATGAACTTGGGTTCAGCCCTGCAGACTGAATCTTGAAAAGGTTTATGATTGATGTCTGAAGTACATTAGAGAGTTAAATACAGTGAATGTCTACTTAAGCTCTATGTCAGCATTGAATTAACAACAAACTGCCCGGGTGTATGAAAAAACTCAAGCTAGAGAACAGGAGAAAGATTCTCTGAAGGTTTCACAGATTTCCATCTGCCAGTGATTCTGGAAGCACCAAGGCCAAAAGCTCATTATATTTAATACGGAGTTTACTGAGTTTTGACATTTTTGTGAGCTCTTTCTTTCTTGAAACTAAATGATAGGGAAGACAATGCAATTTTTCAATGTGCTTTAGCTTTCATGGAATTTCGCATTGTAATGGAATATGACACAATTTAAATTTCTCTACCCACATCTACCTCAAATGAAGTCCTGCAAATACCAGCTTTAGCAACAAGCGAGAGAGAAGCTTTCCACCAACTCTGGATAAAACTCTTAACAATTTAATGAGTAAAAACTTCAAAACTCTCAGAACTGTCTACACTGAAAAAAAAAGAAGGGCAAGCCCAGAGAAATATAGTTCTTGGAAAAAGCGATTAACAAAGTAGAAATTACAGTTGCTAAATCTTCCTGAGGAGATGTGACAAATGTTTATGGCACTAAAGCAGCGATTGTTCAATTATTTCACGCAAAGTCCCTTATTAGTGACTGGAAATACCAACAAATTGCTTGTCTATCAGGTCAGAAAATTCAAGGCAACAGCTTGTATTTTGCCTATTAAAACAGAAAAAAAAAAAAAAAAAAGTACAATCAAATTAACCAAAATGAACAGGCTTTTAATGTTGCTTTTGAAAACCTCACATCCCTGACCTCCCTGTTCATTACACATTTAAGCCACATGAAGGTGGGGCAGAGTTTGGAAACCATCAGCCTCAGCCCCTGAGAGCTGTTTCGCTGACCATGTGTCAGAGCACCCAGAGAGTCAGATTTTATCTGAGCTACAAAAGTCAATCCGGTAGTTAGGAAGCACAGAGCATGGGATGTTATACACCTCATAAACTCTTTTCATCAGAGTATTCTCCACAAAAGATTCCGAGTTGGTGACTGTTTCAGGACTGGTTAAGAACACAAAAGAATGCCCAGTGCTGCTCTGAGGAAAGGTCTGCTGCTCCCCTCAGGTGGCTTATGCCTACTCCTAAACAGCTTTGTGTAAGATCTCCTCTTCTTCACGGGCACAGTGAACATTTGGACACAGATGTGTTTTGTGGAGCATCACATGCAGAGAAATACAGACTTACTCTTTTTCTGAAGAAAAAGCAACAGAGCCTCTCCAACACTTCACAACTGAAAAAAGTTCTTTAATTTTAAACAGGAAAAAAAAAATGTTACTTCCACTTTTTAGAAAAATATCGGTGTCCCTGAGGATGATTTTAATCTTCCTTTCACAGAGCAGTGGTTACTACATCACCTCTGGAGAGGACACAAGTCTCCCTACAATTCACATTTTAATTCTGATTGCAATCACTCTCTCTAAGTCCTAACCTCACAAAGGGAATGGGACATATGTCACTACCCTCAGGGGACTCAGTTTAAGACACTTTTTCTACATAAATTATTTCTAGAATATGCATGTAAGACATATAAAAGTGTGTAACACTTAAATCTTTAATTACTATTATTATAGATTACAGGAATCTTCCTCTTATTAAAATGATGAACTCCTGACAGGATTTAAACAAATTACTCTTGTGTGGTGGAACAGATCACATCTAGCAACAGCCAGTCCAGTAAATCACCATTCTGTCTAAGGAGCAATAGCAATGGCAGTTTCCTTGTAAACCTTATTTTGAGAGCTCCTGGGGGACAGCAAATGGGTGAACAGGTTCAAGGTAGGCTCAGTTGTCAGTGATTGCTTATGGATCTTTTTTACTGTTTTAATTTTATTGCTCAACAGATTTCATTTGAGAGTCTTTTGAATACCTGAGCTGATTTAACAGGATAACTAACTCGTTTAGACTTTAGTTTTCTGATCAAAAATTTCAATTTGAAGGTGAATACATTCATCTGCCCAAGTACATTCCCGTGCTTTTTTCCCATATAATTCTCCTGTCACTTATTGAATTTACTGCTTGAAGAATACACTTAAATACTTCAGCCAAAGGATCTGGCTCCATCCCATCTCATTTGATGGGAAATCTTTCAAAGACTTTGCTGGAAGTGGATTGGTTCCTAATGGTTCCCTGAACTAACACCAGGTCCAAGGGGCAGCCTTGGTAACACTGACTGGCTGTCATCTCACTTTTTCTCACAAATATTTGGCCAAGTACCACTACATTTTTTTCTATTCTTCCTCAGTGTCAACAAACCCCAAACATTAAATAATTTCTACAAATTAATAGCAGTTAAAAAAACCTCCTTGGAGTTTCCTGGCATTCTGGATGGAGTACAGCCGAGGACTTCAGCTCCAGCTTCATTATGTTGCCATTTCAGCCATCCCTTTTCTTTAGCTCAAAGATTTACGATGATCAGAAGCGATTCAAAGACCCTAGCTATAACACACACATAATCCTCAGCAACATATATCTAATAGTATAAATATGATCAATCCTAATTAACTTAGATTCTACAATTTTAATATTCTGTGACCAAGATTTACTGACATCTTGCAATCATTAACTAGTTATTCTTGTACTAGCCAGTATGGAAGAACTAAGAGAAATGATATATTACCCTTATATGTCTCTGCAACATACAAGAACTTCCCATTATGCATAAATGGAATCATCTGCATCATCCTAAATACTAAAATAAATGTGGAACTAACACTATCATCAAGATGTAACTCTACAGTTGGTTATATCAATATGTGCCATATTCTACTTAGAATAAATAGCTCTTCTCTTTTCATGAGCCACATCTACAAAATTCTGCTCTTAGATGAAACAAGTTTATTTCAAAGTTCTCATTTATGGATTGTTACTTTACAAAGTTAGATTTTCAGCTTTTCTGTAACCTCACAAATGGACATTGTGACTATGGTCAGATAATTGATCTAAACCTACTTTAGCTAAAGATTACTCTCAAATTATCACAAAATTCTAATTGAGTTCTCATTCAAGTGATCAGAAGTCACAAGACTACAGCAGATGCTGCATGTATGCTCTATTTTAGCATCATAATTTCAGTTTATACCTTCAGTCACATCACTTAAGGTCAAACCGTGTTAAACATAATGGACAATCCATTCTTGTAATACAGATCTCTGTAACGTAATTTAGACTTACTCTGATGCAATATTGTAAATTACTTTTGGTTTATATGTTCAAATCATAAAATTCATGTAGCTTATAATAGGGTTTGATATTATTATTCTTATGCTAATATAATATTGAACACATTAAAACGCAACAGGATGCAAAGAATCCAGCTTGTACCACTTCAGTGGAATTAAGACCCTTGTAACCAAGAGGCAGATCAAACCCTAACCACAAATTTTACTATTTACTAAATACATAGTTTAGAAATGTAAGACAGGAATAAGTTCAGTAGGGCAAAATAGTATAAAGTAAATTTAGTACTGAAATACATTTTCCAGAGAAGAGACTGACATTTCTTTGAAGGTTTGCAAAAGGCACTTCATGACCCATTAGGAATCAAATGTAATATTTGTGGCACAAGTGCATATACTGTAACATTTATTGAGTCTATTTATCTGAGATAAAGCACACATATAGGATATAAAATGTGAAAGCCATTATAATATTTCATCCCCATTTATTTACCTGGCCAGGAAACACCATTGAATTTCACAACTCATTTATGATGGAGTCATGGGAATATGGCAATTGCATAAATAACACCCCGAGTCAAAATGCAAAGCTGTAACCATTGAAAAAGTACAATTGCTTTTACAGCAGTTCTTAATCTGCTCTTTCCTCACTGTGGAAATATAACACATTAACCATTTATTGATCTTTGATGTCATCATGTGACCTTTAAAACGAAAAGGCGTGGACGTAAACAAAAACTCTGTTCTGTAACAGATTAATAGAGTTGGCCTTTCTTGTGACATTCTTAGAGCGTCCAGGGCAAGGGCTGGTGCCATGGGCTGCCAACTATTACTGTCCCAGCAAGCATGAAGGCAAGAAAGGCATCATGGACCAGAATCATTGGGTTACCCTGCGGAATGAGAAGTAACCCTACATCAAGAATAGTGGGGTGCATCTAAAACTATAACACTTTGTTGAAACCAATGATTAAAATACAGGTACCAGGCATTAAATTAGTTCTTAACTTCCAACTAGCCCACACTCAGACTGCACACACCACATATAGATATATTCCAGTATGCACGTCTCATATCCAAACTACTTCAAGTCATGAAGTAGTGCCTGGCAACTTTATGGAGCAGATTCCTCCTGAAATCTCTGCCAAGGCACATGGAAAATAAGGAGGAGATTGGAGACAGCCAACATGGCTTCACCAAGGGCAAATCTTGTGCCTGACAAATTTGGTGGCCAGCAGGTCACAGGAGGTGATTCTACCCCTCTACTCTGCACTTGTGAGACCCCACCTGGAGTACTGCGTCCAACTTTGGAGTCCTCAACACAGGAAGAACATGGATCTGTTGGAACAGGTCCACCAGAGGGCCGCGAAGATGATCAGAGGGATGGAGCACCTCCTCTATGAGGACAGGCTGAGAGAGCTGGGGTCCTTCAGCCTGGAGAAGAGAAGGCTCCAGGGACACTTTATAGCAGCCTTTCAATATCTGAAGGGAGCTACAGGAGAGCCAGAGAGGGACTCTTTGTCAGGAAGTGTGGTGACAGGACAAGGGGCAACGGTTTTAAATTGGAAGAGGGGAGATTTAGGTTAGATACTAGAAATTCTTTACAGTGAGGGTGGTGAGACACTGGCACAGGTTGCCCCGGGAAGCTGTGGATGCCCCATCCCTGGAGGGGTTCAAGGCCAGGCTGGATGGGGCTTTGAGCAACCTGCTCTAATGGGAGGTGTCCTTGCCCGTGGCAGGGGGGCTGGAACTAGATGATCTCTAGGGTCCATTCCAACTCAAACCATTCTATGATTCTATGAATGCTGGAGCCTACACACACACACACACGATTAGTCTGACAGGCATGAAATCCATTTGGTGCACAAGCCCTGCAGTCTCGTGCAGACAAATGAACGACAATGCTCACAAATACATGACTGCTATTTGCTTGTGAGAAATTGTGTGTGTGAACCAGGCTGAGCTGTTTGGCAGAAATCAGTGCTGCAGGAAGCGTCGCTAGAGAGACAAGACAGCAGATTGCAATCACAGATTCGGTGTGGTGAGATCAGGGCCAGAAACATCCAAATAACCAATTTTCTCTCAGTATTTTGCGCATGTGGAAAAGGTAACAATTTATGGATGACGTTTTGCCTGCACTGAGGAAATAGGTGCTGATAATGAAGTCATTTTTTCATTTCTGCTGCCTTTTCTTTTTAACTGCACCAGTTATGCTGGAATAGCCCTAATCAGATAAAAAGCTGAGTCACTCCCGATGCGGTGCTGACTCATGACTGGTTGGGTTGAGTTGTAGGAAAGAAAGGCCTGACAGAAATTGTTTAGGTTAAGTACCAGCAGCTGAATTAAAGGTTTCTACCATGGTACTGCTCACATTAAAAAAAAATTGTAACATTTAAGTGCATAACTATGATCTTGCTGGCCTGAAAGTTCAACGATTTACTTGCTAACAGAAAAAAAGAAAAAAAAAAGAAAAGATACAAGCCTTCTAAAACAGAAAAGGTAAGATAAAGCTCATAATCTCAGAGATGAAAAGCCAGAGCAAGCGATGTGGAGAACTGTTCTTCAGGTTCCAGCCTTTATGCCAGAGGCCTCCCCGGCCATTATGCTCCCCCCCAACAACTGCAGTTGACGTTCTACATCTTAGCTGATATTTCCACACGAAAAGCAATAGGCCATATGTTTCCCAGTTACAATAAGAACAATGTGTGGGGAGACGAGACTCTCAGACAATGCAGTGCCAAATACTTTTCTGTTGCAATGATGTGGCCCCACTGATTTCAAGATGTGGCTTCAGGGATGAAAGAAAGAATGGAAACGCAGCTACATCACAGGCCAGCTTGTGAATGAAGAGACAGAATTCAGTGGAGAGTAAGCAACATTATGAGTAACACGTAATTACATTTTAAAACAGAACAATGAATCCAAATACTTATTAATGGAACCCCTGAATTTATTAATTTTGCTAAAGAGGTAAACCACCAAACTGTCTTCGAAGTGGTGTTAATACAAAGGTCAGTCCGTCATTAGCAGCATAAAGTATCCTCCTGCACTTTGGAGAATTCGAATATTTAGTAATGGATGTTAAAAGACAAGCCAGAGTTCTGTCAGCACATTTTAGCTGAAAATTGGAATATTCTTCACACGGCAACATAACATACAAAAAAGGTAACCTTTTCACTATAGGAAATGCCAGTACGACACTACAGAACAACAGAGACATTAAACTTCTGTTGCTCTTTTTGAAATGCGACGTTGTAAGCGTTGGCTAACGCTGCGCAAGGAGAGACACTCAGCAAATATTACAAGGGCTTTTTACCCTATTTATTGCAACTGCAAGGGATTCAAAATTCTCCCAGACAAACTCCACCTGTGAAAACCCAAACTGTATAGAGCAGAAGCAGCTGGGAAGCCATATCTTTTCTTTTATGGAAAGTTTAAATCAGAGAAAAAAATATTTTATTAAATTTGGGAAGAGGGTCTGTATAAAACATGGTTTTGATTACCAGAATTGAGAACATTTGTACATTTTCAGATTTTAAGAAATAAATGTACCAACAAAAGTTCCTCTTCCGTCCCAAAAGTGCTATTTAATTGAAAAGCCATTTTCTTTACAGAAAAAAAAAAAAAAAGAAAAGAAAAAGTTTTGATGAAAAATATCCTACTTGCAACTACTAGTTTTAATGGTCAGACTAACAGTCTGGAAACCATTGACACTGACAAATTTGCTAGCAGTAGCAGAGCAATGCTGCAAGCTTCCTGCAATCCCCACCTCCCTTCAGGGACCAGAAATAGCTGCTCAAGTCCCAGAGTGGGTTTAGCTGATTCATGAGAAATGCAATTAGGCCAGGAAGAAAATGCACTGATTAGTTATTTCTCAGATAGGTCTTGTTGCTAAGATTGCAGGTGAGAACTGCAGTCTTGGAGAGGCTTCTTGCTCGTAAGAAACTCAGCCAAACTGAAGAGACAATACCAACTGTCCCCATTAACTGGCTCTTAATCCACAAGTATCAAGTAATTCGTATACTGCTTGCAGGGATTAATCTAGAAAGAGTTTCTAGTGAGCCTAGTGCACAAGAAAATCCCAAATACTGAAAGAAAAGCTTGCAAACACTAACACGTTTTAATCTATATCTTATCATCTCCCAGTTTTTGCAGCCTTCCTATAGAGTTCTACAGCATTTCCAATTTGTAACTAATTTCCAATTAGTTACAAGCCGTATGTGTCAATAAAGGAAGTTTGCATAATGGGCACGGAGAATTTAGCTACTGAACCAATGCTCTGAACCATAAACATTTCAAAATTTCTACATAAAATAGATGAAGCATTTTACCAACAAATTAATGACAAAGAACACCTCTTACAACTTCTTATCTAGATACGTGTCTCCACAGCACTAGTGCACCACACGTGGAATTGCTGCCCCAGTCTTGGGCCACAGATAATTAACATCAGTACAATAATTTTCCTTTAAATTAATTATACCAGTTCTTCCCTCTACACATGATGAAAATAGAGCTTGTTCTTCCTCCTCCCTTAGGTTAGGGGGGAGGACTCAGAGAGTTTTAAAAAGATATTAAACATTATTGCTATTGGCAGGGCCCAGATTTATAATGTCTAAAACCTTGTATTTTAAAAGATTCTTACCATTATTTTAACAAGCTACTATGGTTGCCACAGGCCTTTGAAATGCAGAAGGCAGAATGCCCTTAAGCTAAAAACGTGCCTTTTCTTTATCCCATTGAATTGTTCTCAGGCTGAGCTTGAGAACTTGAATTGCTTCTTTTACTTGAATTGCTCAGGAAAATTTAGGCACATAAGACTGGAAGGGATCTCCTGAGTCATCAGATGCTGTCTGTAGGCACCATGTTATATATAAGCCTTTTCATAAAAGTATGGAGCTCCACCTCAAAAGCTACTCTTTTTCTGAACCTCATTTATAGGCTGTTCCAGAACCTCATATAATTAAAAAACCTTCTTCTGATTTCCAGCCAGAATACGTTCACAGCCGCTTTAGACCCATTTTTTTCATAAGCAAATACTGCCCTTTAGCTTAAATAGCTCTTTTCCATGTCTTGTATTTATTCCCTCATGCAGTCATATTGTGTCTCAGTTTTTCTCCTGTGCTGAATAAGCCAAGTCTTTTTTAGAGTCTTGTCCTAAAATAGGTCCTTCACTCCCCTAATGAGCTTCAGGAGCACAGCAGAAATTAACTGGCCATGGGCATCTTAACGGGCCAGGTCTGCATTGCTGCAAAACTAAAGGTACACAACACACTGGGAACCCCCGAAACCCATGACTAACCTCGAGCTGCCACACCGTTCTTCCCTAACCCTCACCATCGGGCATTCATCAATCATTTCATTTAAGAAAAGGGCAAAGCAAAAGTCTTGGAGATGCACCTGGTTTTGGAGCTCACCACCACCAGGGAACAACAGGAGGACAGCACTGGGTACAAGCTTACATTTTTACTCCTCTGATACTTTTGGAATTGGTAACTCTCGAAGTATTTGATTTGAGAAGAAAACCAGAAAACATCAAGAAGCGTTCTTAAATGTCTAATAAAAAGCCACTGCAATCAGTCTGAATTTTCCAGAAGTTCTTAAAAGGTCTTTAACCAAGTCCAATGGAGGGATAGGTTTTAAAAGTCTAGTGACAGCCTATACAACAGAATTAATGGGACATGTGTCTATACAACAACATATTCCCCAAAGACTGGTGTAACTGTATCGCTCAAGAACTTCCTGATAGATACTATAAACGTACTTCCAGGAGCAGAAGTGGGAAAAACACGATGATGGGAAAGAAAAAACAGATAGTATATAATCATATTTGCTGTGTCAATGTTGATTTTGATGCAAAAAGACACAAAAGGAACATTAGCTTGAATATTAGAAAAAGTTCCTTAATGATGGTATTTGTTAGAGCCTGTAAACTGCAGAACAGGGAATGTCTGAAAGTCAGTAATACAAAGCACCAGATGAATAAAGCAGTATTGATCTGAGAGAAGAAATTTTAATTCTATATCTTTTCTATCTTTTCTTTCTCAGGGTTTGGGTAGGTTGTGGGGTTTTTCCATCCTACCAATAAATTTCCTTATAAATTCCAACCTTGACTTGTCTCTGTAAACAAATTTCAGGACGACTGATCAGAAAAGCACCAAATTTCCTCCTCATATAGTGAACACATCTGATGCCCTGGAGCAGGGAGAGAGGAGCCTCAGCACTGTTCCACCATTTCTCATCTAAGTCCATTGATGAGAAGAGCTGGAGAAACACAGTGAGATCCAGGGAATCAGTGCATTTGCCAACCTGAAAGGTGTATATTCATCAATGGCATTTATGAATGATTTAGTATTCAGAGAGCAGTTGGGACTCTCTTGTCATGTCATCTATCATGGACATACACAAAGAGAGACACACAAACTAGAAAATTAATCCTTTATATCTAATTTTATCAAGTACAATGTGTCACTGTGGTTCAGCCTAACTTTACAAAATACATTTTGAAGACACCACAGCAGGACAACAGCAATACATTTTACCTAGCAAGAGACTTGTTGCTTAATTATTAGGTTCCAGAGACTAACCTGGGTGAAGGATAAGGTTGGTACATCTCTTCAACATATACCCACTTTTCTTCCCTCCTTGCCTAGTTCTGAAATCTGAGGCATCGGAAATGAAAACTGAACTACCTCTTTAAAAAAAAATAGAAAAAGAGCAATTTCTATAGAAAAGAGAGCTAAGAGTATATAATAAGAGCCTTTAAGGCCACCAGGTCTTGCATAGCTTTCAAGACCAATCACAGGTCAAAGGAGCAGTGGCTAATATAGCTGATTACTCATCTGATTTAGAGTCCTCCTGAGTTAGAAGTTTTATCTGTTATAGCTTAATTTTGCCGAAGGCCTCAACAGTGACCACTCAGTGGCTCCTGATATCTCTAGTATCTGTCCTCTGACAAGAAATACTGAGAGTGACAGAGCCCTGGAACAGGCTGCCCAGAGAGGTGGTGGAGTCTCCTTCTCTGGAGACATTCAAAACCCGCCTGGACAAGTTCCTGTGGGACCTGCTCTAGGTAAGACTCGCTCTGGCAGGGGGGTTGGACTAGATGATCTCCAGAGGTCCCTTCCAACCCCATATGATTCTATGATAAGAACATTGTTTGATCTGGACATCCTGAAGAGAGAGAGCTCAGTATATCTACTACATTTGAAACTAATCTTCTTCCTCATTATGTTTTTGTAGAAATACATTTTCTAACTGTCAAGTGGAAATAATGGTGCCACATTCCAACACAGTTAAAATCCGGAGCATGTTCTCAGTGTTCTGTTAAAGCCATCTCATGAACTGAGTTACTTCTGTCCTAATAATCCTGTGAAAGAAGGGGCAAGATATGCCCTGTTAGGAATTCCACTATCCTAGAAAGGTGACAGCAAACAACCATAAGGACTGGGGCACGTTCATGGATTTCTCAAGAGCAGGCAGCTGATACACATGACCTTCAGGCTAAGCAGACCACCACTTAAGATGACAGAGAAGTTCTGGTTTTATATCCACTAGTATTAGTCTTTTGAGACTGCCAGAGAGAGTGGCTGGTTTTGTGACAGGGGTAACAGTTCATTTAGACCTGAAACTCAAGACCCCAGACGTATTTCCCAGGCATATTTTCTAGTTGGGAGCAGATTACTTTTTTTATGAGCCTTCCCCCCTGCTAACTGCTTTTTCAGCCGTTCGATTGATTGCATGGATAGAGTCAGCAAGGAAGCAGCTACTGAGCTCCACGAGCTGCACCAGGGGGCAAGGGCAGTTCTGTCTCTGCTGCTGTCACCACCATAGGACACCAGAACCACAGACACATAAGTTAAGCAGAGTCCACAGCCCAGTTTGTCCACAACCTCTGAGAAGCACATCATGGCAGCAGCACCACACCCATAGGCACTGCTGGCCGTGGTGAGACACCATGGGTGGGTCAGGGCAGGGTTTGCAGACAGGGCAGCAAAGGGATGACACTCGTGGACAGGAAAGGAGGTGATTTGGGGCAGAAGGTATGTGCATGAAGAGACAACCGTGTTTTGGCCACTGAGGCAGAAGAAAAACAGCACCTTTGCCATAGGTATTGCTGAACGAGTCCTGGCTCTCGGCATCTGACTGCAGCTCAACCCTTGTGCAGATGCCCGGGAAGGTGGCACACAGGATGGCACTGGTTGTGAGGGACAGTGAGGACAGCTCTCAGGTCAAGCACTGGCTGTGCTGCTTTGATGACCCAAGGACACTACCTGTTGGAAGAGGCGTATCGAGTACTGAACCCTCCAAGAAACTCTTGTTCAGATCACAGCTGCTGCCACCCAAACTGCGCCAAGATTGCCATGGCAGAGACTGTCCGGGCATACCAGCCAACTCTGCAACTTTCTGAGTGTCAGATGTTGGCAGGTACACACAAGAGTCATCAAACAGCCATCAAACCATCATGTCCTTGGCTTAGACTGCCCCGCAACAGGCTTGTAGCACTAACATTCTGGACAAGTTCAAGAGACTTTGAAATAGCCTGAAAGCTAAATACAAAAGCATCTGAATGAATGTAGAAAACAGACTCTGTCCTCTTAGAAATGACAAACGCCCGATGCAGGTTTGTTTTACTAGCTGAAAATCACACTTCAGTAGCACATGGGTATCACAACAACTTCAGGCAGTTCATGATTGTCTCCTGAGCTCACTTGCTTTCTGCCTTCCTTCAGCTGAAGCTGCACAGGTACTCGTACACAAGGCAGTGAAGAAA
The DNA here is from genome assembly GCA_004320125.1 of Scolopax mira. Lineage (NCBI taxonomy): Eukaryota > Metazoa > Chordata > Aves > Charadriiformes > Scolopacidae > Scolopax > Scolopax mira. The sequence continues at coordinate 12,378 of BJBW01000503.1, read as the reverse complement.
GAGCACACAGCAACACAGATAACAGGAGCTCTAGCACAGGATACATTCTGCTACCACCCTTTTTAATTACTATTTGCAGTTCAAGGCTGCAGAGATTACCTCCGCCCACACAAGGTAATTTGAACACTTTTATTTCGTATAACTATGTACTGACATGATGTTAGCAGTTGCAGTTTCAAGGAGTAAAATCCTTAGAACGGCAGTTACAGATCAAGCAGAAAAAAATGTCAGATCTTTCCTTCTGGCTTCATAGAATCACAGAAGAGCTGAGCGTGAAAAAGGTCTCTGGAGGTCATCCAGTCCAACCACTTTCTCAAAGAAGGGCTAATTTCAAAGTTAGATAAGGCAGCTCAGAGCCTTGTCCAGTTAAGTCTTGAAAATGTCCAAAGATGGACATTCCACAACCTCTCTGGGCAGTTCAAGTGCTTAAACTCTCTTATTGGGATTTTTTTTTCCTTCTGTCCAGCCAAAGTTTCCCTTCTTGCAACTCATGCCCATTGCCCCTCATCCTTTTGCTGTCCATCTCTCAGAAAAATCTGGCACGTCCTCCCTGTTACCATCTCTTAGGACCCCAATCAGATCCACCTCAGGCTTCTCTTCTCTGGACTAAACAAACCTTTGTCCCTAAGTTCCTTCTTCCATGAGATTCTCAGTCCCTCCACCATCTCAGTGGGCCAACTGCCATCACTCTGTATCCCTCAGCATCTAGACACGTTGTACTGCTCTGAGTGTCAACAACAAGATTGAAAAGGTACAAAACTACCTCTATATCACATTGTGACATCAGGTGCAAGGTCCCAGTCTCTAAGTAAAAAGTCAATTTAAGATTTGCAGCCTCAATGAGGTGCTCACCTAAAAATCTGCCACAACAGAACTAACATTCAGTCCAGGGGACTCACGGGCAGGAGAGCAAGTGTCAAAGAGTTCTGTTAGAGAGGAAAAATGAACAAAAACAGAGATAAGGAACTGGGTAGCGATTTTCATAGGGATACTTAATTGAAACAAGCTCTGAAACTGCATTATTAAAACTAGAACAGAAAATTATATGTTTCATTACCCAGACTTAGAATGAGAATGAACTGGTTTGTGCACACAAAAAAAAAAGTGTAACTGAGAGGCTGTCCAAGATAAGAAAAAACAAACCAAGATTGTTATCCAGTGATACCAGTACCGATATTCTGCACTATGAAAAATTATCTGTATCGTGTACTTACAAACAAAATGTTGCATGAGCTCACAAATAAACAAAACTCAGCTCTTACTTCCACACACCACGTTCAGACAGGCTTCCTTGGTTTGGTCAAACTGTTTAACAATAGAGGGAACATGCAGTAATACAAGTCAATGAGAATTACAACTCCAACCGACCAGAATGCCAAGCTGAAACAAAAACACAACTTCTGCTTTCAGGAAAGTCTGAACCAGAAGTCAGATGCTGCCAAGAGAGCAGATGAAGTAAAATTAATGCACTACTACAGAACTAAAATAACACAGAGTGAGACTAAGTGGCGAGAGGTGAGCTGGGAGCAAGTCCTTTGGTTTCCACCAGTACGTGATTTACCTCCAGTTAAAGACTCCAGGCCAGAATTTCAGGGAAGGTGAATTGCTGTTGCTGTACTGAAGTCATTACTTTAAATTCAGTGAAAGTCTAGCTTTCAGGTTCTGGCTTTTAATATGCTCCAATTCGCTTTGTTCCAACCAGGCCATGTAGGAAATTTGGGCTTGAGTGTAAAAGTACAGACCTCATTCTCATCCCTACTCAGGTTTTACCCTCCCTAATTTTTCAAGAATTAGTCTTGATTTCCACTGATAAATGAATTAGTCTTTCAAATTAAAACTAGACTCTCTCATTCACTTCTTTTAACGCTAAGTCAGTCCATTTTGTTTTAAGAAAGTTCTGTACTAGAGACTGGGGACCAGATCTTGCCCACAGGTGGGCTGGCTGCCATCTCATCCATACTGATACACTCTGTTAGAGACACTAAAGAAAAGTTCAGTATTTGTAAATCAGTATTGCAAATGGATTTTAAAATTTTAAAAGTCATTCTGGTGCAAAAACTAATAGAGTTAAAATCTTGACAATTCTAAAGTTGAGACTGTTTAATGTCTACAAATAAAAATGAGTGTGTAAAAAAAATAATGTCTATGAACAAAATATTACCATTTTGCAAGTTCTTTGTCAAAAACCGCGTGAGCATGCTTCTGAAGCATACTTTGCCCACAAATAAATGCAATGCAAATACTAGGTCCCATAAGGCCTGGTTTATAGCCCTCACCCTAAAAAGTAGTCCTAAGGATTAGCATAGTTAAGTATGTACTGCAATGTAGAGCCTATTGCATATTCATTCACAGTGGCTATAATTCTCTTCTTAGAGACATTACCAAAGCCAGCAACAGCCCTTGTATGGAAATGGAGAGTTCCACTAGCTTATATTTAAAGGCATCTATAATAAAAAATAATTAACATGCATGATATATTTACATATTTTTAAAGCGCAGTCTGTACGATAAGGCACTATATAGTATGTATTATTTCAAAACATAAAACATCTTAGCAAAATAAAAAAAAGAACAATATTCCTTTAAAATCTAGTTTCCACGTGCCTAAAAAACCTTATAAATTCATCTTTTAAAAAGTGTGTCATTGGTACCTCCAGCTAACTAGGCACAGAAAGAATTTCTAAATGCCCACCAGGCAAATTAATGCCACTTCTCCCTGGACCACAATAAGCTTTTCCCATTTTGTCAAAGCTCTTAGTTTTCAATTTGTTGGCAAAGAGTAGTTAGTTAATCCTTTACCAGCTGGGTTAGGATACTCAAATACAATATATTTGCATTTTCTCGAGTGAAATCTAACCATTTCCCAGGGCCCGAGAATCCTGTAACGGCAAAAAGAAGTCTCTCTTTAAAGAATGTGATGAGAAACAATGTCACAGATAATGCAATCGACTGCCTGAGAGCTGGGAGACACATTTCATCCCTGACTGTGCAACTTGACATGATCTTAAGAAGAATCAAGTCATGAAACATTGCAATTGTCAGATCATCATGTTCAAGACACTAATACATTTCTAGTAAATATTTTGAAAATCTCATAAAAAACCAAAGGGATTAAATTTAGCTTTATGAAATGTAATTTAAATATCCATTTAAACAGAAGAAAACCTTTTTTTACTGTGAGGGTGGTGGAACACTGGAACAGGTTGCTCCAAGAGGTGGTGGAATCTCCATCTTTGGAGACACTCAAAACCCAACTGCAGATGGTCATAAGCAAATGTGCTCTAGATGACTGCTTTGAACTGCAGGGTTGGACTAGATGAGGTCTTCTCCAGCCACCACTTTTCCAATAATTGTAAGTATTTTTTAAAACATTTTCAGTGTCTTGCAAGCCCAGAAGAACAGATTTGGAGGCACCTTCTGGCTTCAGGCTCTCCATCCTCACAAATACTGACATCATGTAATCCTCTTCATAAATGGATCAGGCTCCATATTGTCTCTCATTAGTAAGGAATTATTCTTTCAGTTTTCTGTAATGTTGTGTGTCCTTCCATAGTTTCAGAGTTACTGCTATAACCATGCAGTGATATTCCTTTGCATTGCGTGACCCTCACGAGGGCATTTTGTGAGTGGCAAATAAAGAGATACAAGCTGAATCCACGATTAAAAATCACAGACCACAGTATTGCTTAACATGTAAAAGTATACACCCAAATGTGTTAAAACCCTACATATTTGTGTATTAGTAGATATCGCTAGGTTGGATTTTTTAAAAAAGTGCAATTTTTATAGAGCAAAGTTTCAGGGAAAAAATCCATTAGCCTGCTAATGTGTGGTAATACAGTGTGATCACTCTGAATATTACATATACTCTATGTGTAAACCATATTGAATTTGTCAGATGTCTTCTCTTAGGAGAATTTTTCAGTCAGCTAAATCTAACAATATTTTCTATCTTGTTGCTATTTATGGATTCTTTATAACGATTCTAAAAAATCATGTACAGCCAGTACTAAAAAAACTTATCCCGACTTCCTTTAATTGGCACTGGGCAAGTTTCAAATCCCACACTGCATTACAACTTAAAACATTCTTAGGTGTTTACAGACCGTCATTTGCTGCTTAACAGAAGAAACCACTTGAGTTATCCACTTCACACTTCTGTTTCTACCCACATAAAAATAAGGCCACAAACCAAAATGCCCAACACTGGACTCTCCCCTGATGTTCAGGATATGCAGGAATATAAGAAAATAATGTGTGCCCTTTGGTCCCACTTGATGTATATATATCATGATTTCCTAAATCTGCTGAAAATTCAACTGTTGAGCCATCAATTTTGAAAGCTCTGTATACACAAGAGTTCCCATATGAAATTTATTTCTACATGATCTACGCTTTCCCTTTTTTTTTGCCTTAGTCGGAAAGTTAGCAAATCTTTCAACAGCAATGTTTTGGCACCTTTCTATTATCTATGACAACATGTCAGGTGGAAAAACGGCATTTGCAAACAAAAGGGAGCAGAACAGGGAAAGATGTTATTTTTGGTGTCATTGGGAGGTACTGGCAAAAGAATCAATGTGTTCAGACAAAGACAAAGCTATCTTAATCTTCAACATAAGAAAAGATGCAAAAATGATTAGCTTCAATCCTTGCTACCAGACACGGTTGTAGTTCCATAAAATAAGATGGTGAATGATACAACTGGATAACAAGAGGAACCAGAAAAAGAAGAGATGAACAGATGCGGAAGGCACCTAATTTCACAGAGAATATTCTCACTTATTCCCATGTTTCTTGAATGAGGCCCTACATGATCCTTTACGCTCCAGAACAAGCATGTGTCCTGGTAATGCATCTTCTACAATGGCTGTTATGTGGCTGCAATAATAATCCATGGAAAACACACCTTTGCTGACTCACACCAGAAACCAATTCTGAGCCACTTCTACCTCATGCAAAGTCTTACTCACTCCCAGGTTTCCTTCAATGACTGCTGTTGTGGAACACGGCTTGTGCTGGTGTCTGGGTTCAACCCCAGCCAGCAGCTAGGACCACACAGATGCTCTCTCACACCTCCCTCCCCAGTGGGATTGGGGAGAGAACTGGAAGGGGAAAAGTGAGCAAAAACTATGTCCCATCCCAGACCCCAAACACAGCACCGCACCAAGTACTAGTAAGAGGGTTAACTCTGTCCCGACTGAAACCATGACAACTCATTTAGGGAAATTCAGTTTTGACAGCGAAGTCTACCCTAGCATGGAAACTGCTGTACTCGCCTTTTTTTCCTTGCAATGGTGTACACAATCACTGTTTCCTTCTCCTGTGACACATCATTCCATGCTTTAATTTTTACGGCATCTCTCTTTTTCTCCATTTCTCTTTCCCACGTGATGTCAGCCTGATCAAATGACTGCAATGAACCGATCCTCAGACTTGCATGGAGACCTCGTAAAATCAATGGACCACACGAATCAGCTCCCAGAATCAGGGCACACGTTATACTTTGTATGAAGTATTTTTCATCAAAAGTAACTGACAGGTAAATATGTGCTAAGCGACGGGACATCCTTATTTTCTAAGTCTGGATGGATAGTGACAAGTATATACAACTGAATCATATGGATTCCCACATGAAGTATTAACATATTAACATCATCTTCCATGTATCTTAGCTGGCACCCATTCTTTCATGTATCCAAAATTTCATTGTTCCCCTTGACAAAATAAGGCCAAGTGATTTTTGCAATAGTTAATAGAACACAACAGAATCAAACCATAAAGCTGTAATAAGTAAAGGCAGTTTTCAGAACAGCTGCCATTAAAAAATACTTTTGACCCCAGCAAAGTTCTATTCTGTGGCATATGCTGCACACCAACAAATAAACACCATTTTGTTTTCTTTATGTTATTGTTTGTTTCATTATACTGTGGTATTTCTCATTCTATTTCAAATGCTTCCTCTTGATGATAAGTAATTGCACGTTGTAAGATCCAAAGAAGGGTTTGGAGTAAGACATTAATTTAGCACCAAAATCAAACAATCATAACTACTTGTTTGCTTTCAAAGACAGCACAGCACAGGACAAAGTATATTGGGCTTTTCCCAAGTCCACTTCTCCTTGTCACAAAATAATGTAAATTAATTATTCAAAAAAACCCCACACCTTCATATTTTCCTTTCACATTCATCTATCCTCTAATTTTTAGATGCTCTCTCTATGCCAAGGACATCCTCATCTTGTTTTGCAACTCCTGTTTGATTTCCTATCTTGGATAATTTTTCTGCCAAGCTTCCCACGGTATTTTAGGGTTATCTCAGACCTAACAGATACCAAGCCCTCACGGTACCAAGCCCTAGGAAAGCCATTATCCTGCCCATCTCCTGGCCAGAGCTGTGGCATCGTAAGGGACTCTCCTCTTCCTGCTGTACTACTCACCATTTCCTGTCAACTCTGCCTTTAGGCACTCGATAAAACACTGTCTTTCATTTTCACCCTGACTCTTTCCATGTTCAGGTCACCCACCCTTCTTTGGTCAGAGACAGACATTTTGTTACCTTCTTCCCCGCTTTCACTTCTAGCTGCTGCTACTAAAGTACTCCCTGTTGCCTCTCATTTTTTTACCCAGCTGAGGTTTTGCACAGCTTTCTCCTTGCATTCACCTTTGGTTCCTTGTCCTTCCCTCCTCACTCTCACTCATGCCTTGTTTTCACCCGTTTCTCATTTCATTTTCACACCTTAGCACAGGAAATCTCTCGATTTCTCCACGTACCAAATTATTCCCTCCCATCTTTCAGCTTCTGCAGTCCTTTACAGTGACTTTTGCATAGAGTTTGCTGCCAAAATGCACAATTCAGCCATACACTCCTTGGAGGAACTGTATCGTTGACTGTATGGTACCTACAGTATTTGCATAGCACTGGACAGACTGACTAAACAATCAATAACAAATCAATGGCACGGCTGTAACAACAGTATTTTAGCTTTCTGAAATATAATAGTTTCGGTTCTTAAGTTTATTCAGTCAGAGAGATAATTCCTGTAATTAAAGTAGTGGAAACCAGAGCATCCTCCAAAGCAGAAGGAGTGTTCAGATGTGACGTAGCGTCCTTGGAATGCCTCCCTTGCGCGCACTGCTCTCTGGGGATGGGAAATAGGAGAAGGCAGCGAAACAATAAAAGTAATGAATAATCACATATTTAGCAAAAACATTCAATTTAGTGTGAGTAATTTGTAGAAAAATCTGGATTTTGCAGCAATTTCATTTCAGAGTAAAGATATTTCCATTTAATGGCAATTAAAATTGGAAATATGTGTATTCCCAGATGTATTTCCAGAAAACTTTTTATCAGAAACTTTTAAAAAAATGGTAGTAAGTTTAACTATTTCTATTTTTACCAACAGACTCAGAGGTATACCGCATGACTTGACTACTTACAATAGAGACCTGCTGGACAAATGAAGGTCACTTGGATTTTTTTCAAACTTAAAACCTTGTTTTCTGCTAAATGACAGGGAAATACACTGAAACCACAATCAACTTTTCCTGGGTTTGACAATCACAAAAGTCCTCTTTCTGCTCCTCCCTATTGACTCTCACACCACGGCATCCCAAGGGACTGTGTACTTTAAAACAAGGAATGAGTAATCAGGAAAAAGATGTTTCCCCTCTTCAAAGTATTCACTAAAGCGTTCACCCCTTCAAAACTTCCAAACTAATATTTGTTTGGGTTGTAAATCTCACGACAACAATATTGACAGCATTAATGTGACCTCAACATTGTAAAATGTAAACGAAATTTTCTAAAATATAAACCAGGTGATGAGATTTCTTTCAATACGGTGCAGGGTGGGTTGTAATTTAAGCTCTCTGAGAGCAGAGGAAGAGCAAAGCCCAGGAAGAACAGACTGATTATTAGATGTGTCTAGAAAGAAATGACATATATTCTTCTACAGCTTAGGAAGAGACATTTTTTAATTCATTCAAGACACCTTTGGAGAGAGTTGATACTACGAAGAAAGCCAAGAGTTTCAGGGAAGGAATACTTTAGAGGGCATCTGAAAAATGACTCACTGGATTTGACTGCCATTTTGTTTACTGCTGGGGAAAGCAGCAAAGCAGTAGGTGAAATAAATTAGACTTTGAAGAGAAATGTATTAAAATGTCTACTTATTGATGGAATATTCTGCTCAACAAGCACTCCAAAGACCTGACTTGCTACTGTAAACAATAAAAGTCACCTTACAAGAAGACAAAATAATTGATTTATCAAGGAGAAACCATGGGGTGTGATTATTAAAAAATGTGTTTCTTGGGAATTACATTTTTCTGCACTAATTACTAAAATTGCTAAAGGCACGGGTAGTTTACAGTATTTCTTAATCCTTTCAACATTTTACTCTTCAAATATCAAATCCCAACAATACAAATATGGCTGGCAAATTGGAAAGCAGAGAAGTTACCTCAGTTAGGATGAAAAAAAAGGGTTATGTCTTACATAAGCAGAGTAGTTTGTCCTTAGGAATTCAGCAGTATCACACAAACCATAAACATCTTTGAGCTCCAAACTAACATAAAATAGTTTTTTATTGAGCTGTAAGTCAATACTAAACTGGTTAGCTGGCAAGTTCATAATCACCAGAAGTAATATTCACAGTTCAGGAGATGAGGGCCATCAAGAACTGGATGTGCATGTGTTATTTCCTACTTTCATGATAAAAGGTGACACAAAATATTCCCAAATTGATATTTCAAACGGGAATCCTCTCAGTTGGAAGACTTTTCAGCTTCACCCCACTTGGACCACCCCAGGATTTTTTGGTCATAAATGAAATTTCAGGAATAATTCAGTGCTTGATACCAGTGACATTTATTAACCATGCTGAGACTTACGCTATTGTACTCAATAACCAGCTCCAATCCACTGCTCCAGTCTGGGCAGTGCAAATCCCATGTTAATGCAGAGTTCAGCGTTTTACACAAAGGACTGAAATCGAGACCAAAAAAGCCAACGCAATGAAGACGAATGGAAGACACAACTATGGCAAAGCCAGACGGTGGGGCAACGACTATCACAAGTCAGTTATGAAGTGAGAACATGGGGTCTGAAAAGCCAAGGTGTGAAGGGCTGGTCAGAGCAAACCCTAATGGTGCTCTTTCACATCAAGAAAGATAATATGGAGTGGATGACCAACACTTTACCTGGAGAAACAAATCCTCCACAGCGCGAAGCTGCAGGAACGTGACTCGATACTCAAGCAGCCTCCACAGGAGCCCTTCACCTCATGGTGGACATGCTATGGGCCCTTCGCCAGACATCGGCTCCTGTCTCCTCAAGACACCATCATGCCTGGTCTCTTCTTGTGATGAGCTTGTTCGTCTCCTCTGGTGGCCAAGATGGTGTGAGAAAACTTCCTCACGCTGGAAATGCCCGACCAGGAGGCCGTAATGGCGGATAAAGGCAGGAGGGAGGCCAAGATGCTGCCCGGCTTGCTTGGCGCCATCTTCTCACAGGCCCTCTCCCTCAGGTAAGCCACTGCGCTGGGCCGCCAGGACACCAGAGAGCATGAGGTGGCCCTTCTCCTCAGAGAGATGGCCCAGAAGGTTCCAAGGTGGCAACGGCCGATGGCTTTGTGCCACCCCGCATCCCACAGACCCTTCCAAACACCGACCGCCCAGTGCCTCCAAGCGAAGACCAGGTGGCGGGAGGTCGGTGGCTTCCATTTCCTGGAGAGGGCTGGCTAATTTGCAAAATGGCTGCAAGGGAGCGGGAGAGGCCTCTCCTTTGCTTGGCAGAGGGTGGGCGAGCAGTGGTCCCGACGCTTGCCCGCCCGCCCGCCCTCGGGGCTGGTGGGGGGGGAGGTTGACGAGAGGGGACCGGGCCACCTCCATTTCCTCGGCGATGGCCATGGGGCGGGTGGGGCGGCCATGCGGCGCCGAGGGGGCGGGAAGGTGGCCGGCAGGGCCGCCCCAGGCCGGCGGCGGGGAGCCGGCCCCGCGCCCGCCTCTCCCCGCGGTGACCTTGGGCGGGCGGCGCGGCCCTCCCCGCCGCGCGGCAGCTCCTTCTCTCTCCCCCCCCCCCCGCCCCGGTCCTTTATTATTTTTTTTTTTTTTTTTAAATATAATTTATTTATTTAATTAATTTGGCCGCGGAAAGAGTTTGAAGCGCTCCCGGCACAGAGCGGGGAGGTGGAGGGTGGGGGGAGAGGGAGGAAGAGGAGGCCGCCCTCCGAACGGCCCCGGGACTTTCCCTGACGGAGGGCGCGGAGGGGGGGGGGGGGGGAACCCGCCCGGGGGGGGGGGGGGGGGGGGGGGGGGGGGGCCCCCCGCGGGGGGGGGGGGGGGGTGCCCGGGGGGGGGGGGGGGGGGGGGGGGGGGGGGGGAACCCGTCCCGGTCCCGGTGTGTCGTGTGTGTGTGTGTGTGTCCCCCCTCTCCACGCACACCCACCCCGGGGCGGGGAGGAGGAGGAGGGTGGCGGCGGACGGGCGGGGGGGGGTGTTGGGGGGGGGGGAAGCGCCGTCCCCGCCGCCGCGGGGGAGACGCGGCTCCCGGAGCTGCTGCTGGTTACGCCAGCCCCGCCGCCTGCCTCTCTGCCTGTCCTCGCCTCTGATTCTGCGCACAGCCAGCCCCAAAGCCTGTCATTCTGCAAAACACAGTTTACTCAACAGAGAGAGAGAGAGAGAGCGAGCGAGTGGGGGAGCGGGAGAGAGAGAGGTGGAGAGAGGGAGACGGCGCGGAGGAGCCCAGTCCCGCAACCCCAGCATGGCTTCAGGGGATCTTTACGAGGTAGCGGGGGGCGGCGAGGCGGGGGAAGGGGGGGCGGTGGGGCCGGTTGGAGGTGTGGGGGGGGGAACCGCCGACCGGGGCGCCGCGGAGGGCAGCGGTGGTTGGGGCTGAGGAGCCCTCGTAGTTGCCAAAGAGCGGAGGAAATCGCCGAGGGAAGGGGCTGGGGTGGGGGGGGGAAAGGGCTGGCGTGTGTGCCCGGGGCGAGGGGGGGGGGGGGGGGGGGGGGGGGGGGGGACCCGGCACGGCGGGGGCGGAAGGGGGGCGGAGAGGGGGCGTCGGCCCCNNGGGGCGGCGGGGGGGGGGGGGGGGGGGGGGGGGGGGTGGCGGGGGTGGGGGGGGGGGGGGGGGGGGGGGGGGGGGGGGGGGGGGGCTGGAGGGAGGGAGGGATGGAGCGGCTCCCCTCCCTTCCCTCTGCCTCTCTCTTTCTCTTTCTCTCTCTACTTTCCATCGGGCTTGATCTTAGCAGGCCTTACAAGAGAGAAGGAGGAAGGAGTGAGGGAGAGCGAGAGTTAGCGGTAGGATGGGGAGGCGATCGCAGTGTGATGAGCCCGGAGAGTGGAGAAAGTCCAGGTAAAGTCATAGGCGCTCTTGGACGTGCTGAATGTGCAGATTAGTGCGAAAAAATGCGCCTTAGCGCTGCCGGCAGGCGCAGGGATGGAGGCGGCTCTGCGCCCGCTGTGCAAAGTGCAGGAGCCGGCGCCAGGTTGCTTCACCTCGCTGCCGGGGGGCTGCGGGGGCGGCGGCCGGGCCGGGCCGGGCCGAGGGGAGGGGAGGGGGGGGCCCGAGCTGCGCCCCGACACCGCACCGGCCTCCAAAGTTTGGTGGGGTCCCCGCTCCGGAGGGGCCGGGGGTGCCAGGCAGGGCGGGAGGCACCACCCCCCCCCCCCTCACCCCCTCTTTGGGGTGGTGTGTGTATGTGTGTCCCCCCGACACCTCCCCGGCCGCGATGCATCGGGCGACGGCCGCCCCCTTTTCCAGGTCGGGGGGGAGAAAAGGGAGCTGGCAGGCAGTCGGCGAGACCCAGCCAAATTTTGACCTCAGGCACCCAGTTCTAATGCCCAAACTGAGAACAAGTCTAGCCACTCTTCCCCTGCCAGAGGAGAAGAAGAAGGGAGAAAGGCAGACATTAAAAAATAAGAAAGGCTGGACCCAGGTGTTTTAAACATCCAGCTCCAGTAAGCGGAACCAGGTTGGAAGCCCACCATCTAACAAACCCAAACAAGACTGGATGTCCTACATTTCTTGGTCTGGAGCATCTCCTTGGGCTCCGCGTTTCCTGGTGAAATGGCCGTTTGTGGTTGTGTTTGTGGTTGTCTGGAGCCCACAGTTTAAGGGCTAGGACAGAGCTGATCGCCTTCCAGTTGGAACTGTGTGCCAGTGATTAGGCACCGCTCAACCATGAGGGTGTGTTGGGTGTGGAATTGCTGCCCCAGTTCATTGGACATGGTTGGACTTAATCTCCATTTGATGGTCTTGAGGACTTGCTCTCCGTTTGATGATCTTGATGATCACCTGTAGAGTATTGAGTGCAAGAAGTGGAGGATCTGTCAGGCTTCGTGTAGACAGGTTTTACTTTGTTGTGGTCTTTCAAA
>BJBW01000502.1:89815-114785 GCA_004320125.1 Scolopax mira | reverse complement strand
CAAGAGGTGAGAAGGGAAGAGCTGTAAAGGCAGGAGAAAGACCAGTGGCAGCTCAGGACCAGCTGCTATCAAACAGGCCAGACCTCACAGGTGTGAAATCCAAATTAAATACTATTGGAAACTGCTGAGCCTGGGAAGAACAGAGATGGCAAAGGGATGGATAGGTCAAAATCAGAGCAGTTATAGACTGTCCTGAGTTAAGGACTGCTGTGCTGCACGGTGCCTGCCTTCAGCAGAGGTTTTAGAGCTCTGTGAAGCTGCAGTTGGAAGGGAAGGAGCAATACAACAGGGTTTATCCTTCCCGGGAACATGGACAACATCACACCAGGTTCTCAGAGACGTTACAACCCCTCCAAGCGCAACTTCTTCTTCACTTTTTCTTTTTCCCCACTTACAACCTCATACCTAACAGCCTGTGTGCCTCACCCACGGCTGACATCCTCACATGTTTACAAGTGCTGCCAAACGCACAGATAAGCTATTTTGAAAGTTTGCAAGAGATTTATGACTGTGTTTTATGCAGCACATAAACGGATCCTGCCACTTCAAATGGAAACACGTTGCCCAGGAATGCTGTTACAGTACTGGAGTCAAACTCGGTACTAATATAGTTCTTGTTGCTTGTTTCTGTGAGGAATGTCACACAACCAGCCTTCCCCTTTCCAAGCTTTACTCAAAGCTGTGTCTGAACAGGGAAATAACACCTCATTTCCAATGCCTGTCTTTGTTCTTCTGTCGAAATTACAGCATTTCAAAGTGTCAAATGCAGCTATGAGGCAGATTTCTGCCACTACAATGGAATATTTTTTCTTTTTTTTTCCTCTGTTGGTTTGTTTGTGGTGTGTTTTTTTTTAAATAAGCAAGTGGGAGTTGTTATTATTCAGAGACAGAAAGTAAGTAGAAAAAAACCCAGTCAAAATAAAAATAATTTATGCAATGTCTTCATAGCACATTTGATAAAATGCCCAACATTAATTTTCATTAATTCATGCCAGAGATGTATCCAGTGTCTGTGGTACAAGGAACTGAACTTTACAAGGAGGTCTAAGCATGGGCCCTGCATTAGAAAAAGACACAAGAAGTACTTTCCAGAATCCTTGGCATCAATAATAATGCAATACCTAGTGTCTGTAGGTTCAGGCTTGCATTGGGGTGCTTCTACTATTTAACTCTTCTCTTAGAGAAGCTTTGAAGCTTAAATTTCACATTTGGAAAAAAAAAAAAAACACTACACCCTGACAATTTAATAACTCTGCATTTGTTTTCCATTTTCTTTCTCTCCTAGAACAGCCTTATCATCCTCCTTCCCACTCTGAAAAATGTTCACTGCGGCACACTTTCCATATACAATCTCATTTTCTGAAAATAGTCTGGGGAGAGGAGCTTCTGAAAGGTTTAGAGGTGGAAAAATTGCAATCTGATTGCCAATTCCTGCAAAAGACCTTGTTAAAGTCACTTTAGTTGAATTAATCGCTGAAAAGAACAGAACGAGCTATCTCTAACAATACAGAGCCTAAGTTAATATTCCAAGTAATTTTGAGCACAGAACAAAGCTAATCACGCTCTAGGCCACACAAGAGCTTCACAAAAAGAGAATCAAGAAGCTGTCTAACACTGAAGTACAAACCAATGGTGGGTACCAGAAAGAGCAACCAGTCAGTAACAAAGAGCTATAAAGATACAATGCAATCCTTCAGCGTGGACGAAAGACTGTACATCTTCACATTTGGCAGTGAATTTTAAAACCAACATCCCATTATTGAAATTATCTTGCAAGGGAGGCTACCCTTGCATTCCTTGTAATATATAACAGACAGGACTCAGTAGATCTAAGCTGCTGTGACCTGAGACAAAAGAAAAACTGAGTTCTGATTTAATAGGATCCTAAATCATTAAAGCTAGTTAAACTATAACAACAGAAAATTTTAGTTGAACCCACAGTGTTAATATACAGTGCAGAGTACAGTATCTTATTAGGGGATAAGTTTCTGCCTTAACCTTGTCTAAATGTGAGTATTAAGTTTGGAGAACATACATAAATGTTAGCATTTGCATGTTTATAATCCTCCCTTTTATTTTGCCCCTCTTTCCCTCCTTCCCCCTCCTCCTCCTTCCCCCCAAATCAAGACTTGAAATTGTGTGGAAGTCTATTTTCTTATATCAAGAACCCTTAGCATTGTGTATGGTGTCTTTAGGAGAGCTCCAACAAAAAGAACCCTTTGCTGCCGTGTGACAGGGCGTGCACACAAATTTCCTGGTAAAGGCTCAGAGTCTTCCCTAGAGTTTAAAGAACATCTGCCACGCTTTTCTGTAAGTAGACGAGTTAAGAGGGGAATATTAAATGGTATCAAATCAGAGTGCCCTAATTTGGCTGCCTTGAAAATAGACAAAGGGTAATCTCTCAAAGAATACTTAAGGCATGGAAACAGAATAATAATAATAGTAATAAAATTAATAATAATATCAGGACAGGTTAATAAAAATATGTCTTTTATGTATTAAGACAACAGTCTCATTTTCTCACAAATCAATAAACTAGGATCTCTAAAAGCTTTGTGGTAATTTGGTGAGAAAACTGACTATACCGAGGTGATCACCAACCAGTGCTTCCTATCTACGTTTGAACTAAAATGGAGCCTTGTTACCTGAAGGGCTACAGTTGGAGAGAGATGTTACTGAAGCAATAGACAACTCCATGGATTGCAAGACAAATTTCACGATCTCTCTGGATGTAAGACTTCTAGATGAAGGGTGTTTGACAAATTTACTTCAGCTAGTCTAACCCTACTCCTAGCTTCATAGAATATGCTGGATCATTTTCTTACTGTCCTCATTTCTGGCTGCACAGCAGCCTGACAATCCTGTCACCATTGGTAGGGTCTGCAGAAGTGTCAGCTAGCTGCAAAATGAATGCATTACCACTAGCATAATGACTTGATTGTGCCTGTACGTTCACAAGTAGAAGAAAATCATGCTAGGATTTTGGAAAGAGCAGCTGTGCAGTACAAGGGCATTTCTGAATGCCAGCTGCGACACAAGCCCTTAAAACCAAGTCCTGCACAGACAAAAATAAACACAGGTTTTGACTGCTTAAACCTCCACCTTCTATAATGTGTTTGGTCGGAGAAACCTAAAAGAAGGAGAACCTTTCCAAAATCTCAGCCTTATCAGCATTTCTTGTGGCCCCTGCTACACAGCTGCTGTAGTATGAAGATAGGACTTCTATTTATATAAACTCGAGCCAGTACTGAACTACCACCTAAAGAGTCCTTTTTCTGCCATTTTACAATCCCTTAAAGAAAAGTGCCTAAGCATTGACCCTTCCCAACTAAGATGGAGCTGGTGCAATGGGTTCATGGCTCTTTTGCCCCCCTGCTCTGCTCGGGGCAGAAGGAGCCATACCAGCACTGCACCCAGCTGGGGCTCCTTCCCACACCCTGCCTGCTTTTTAACTCTGAACCACAGACACTTTTCTTCTCATATCTAAAAACCAAGTAATTCAGGGCATGCCTGTAGTCAATGGCCTCATCCTGTGCCGTCGGTGATCTAAGCCGCAGAAAAGAGTTAAGCAGGATCGAGCACTTCACCTTTTGAAGGAAAACAGATGTCCTTCAAGGTGTAACTCCAGAAACTCGTTCTTGGTATCAGAGACCAGGAAGGAGTAAATTAATAAGCCGTTTCCCGCTTTGTGAGTCATTGCATCGTTTAAGAAGCACACAGTGAGGAGGAGCTTCTGTCAGACTCCTGAGCTTTGACAGGAGTCAAAAAGAAGGTGCTAGCCTGACTGAACCAGAGAAACTCCTATTATTCCTTAAGCTATGAAGAGAAAAACATTCAGCCAGGTTATGCATGGTACTGAATAAAAGGGGGAAAAAAATATACACAATGCTTTGCAATTAGAAGGAAAAAAATTTTACCAACATGCCTCATAATGGATCATTAACCAAAACATCCATATTCAGAAGCCCAGCAGATTTAGTGAAGCCCTGTGCAGATCATTAGTACTAGAGATAATAGCCATTGATTAAAAACTGACACATTGATCATTTGTTCTGGCTCCTGATTTGCCTAAGGCTTCCACCCAATTTCTTACAGCATTTTATCTCCTAGATCATGAAAACTGTAGATTCAGCTTTATGAACACATAGCCTTGGTCCATCTATTTATGGTATTTATGCAGCATGTCCGTTGATAGGTTCCTGCCCATATAATTTAGTCATAAAATCTTGCCAGGCCTATGACATGATTTGCTTCAAATTATTAAACCACTTTGTTCATTATTTATTATTGCAATATTGTTTGCCCTGTAACAGCTAAGGTTATGTTAGCATTTCCATTACAAACACAGATACATCAAGGGATTTAAAACTTGACTATAAAAATCTCGCTTTAGGCTGGGACTCTGCAGACAAGGTTTCAGCTGACAACAGATTTTTTTCTTTTTTTTTTTTTTGTTAAACACTTTGTACTGAGAATAAAAACAAAATCCATCTCCTACTGATTTGGCTATAGCAATATGGAAGAAAATAATTACCATTTGCTATCAAATCATTTTCACATACACATTTTACTAAATTAAGATTTTTATAGCATGCCCTGGGTCATTTAGTTGTATTTCAGAATTATAAGGCAATTCAACTCTGTAAAACTAGCCGCTACATCTTCGTAATAGTTTCATATTTTATGTATGGAGCTCAGAATTTGTACAAAAGCATCATCCTCTGCACATGTAAATGTAACAAATTGCTATTTAAGGACACATAATGGGTATTTCTCGACCCCAATACCCATATAGAGAGTTTGAATATAATTTTACAACCAAAATGAAATACCTAAATTAATATTAACACTTTTTCTATACTGAATAATGTATTGCTTCTCCATAAAGGGCTGATCCTCTTGCCTATGCCCATCTCACTGTTTATTGGACTAGTGTATATTTTTTAAAAATGTGATTATTATTTTCCTGGGAGCGTGTATAGCTATAAAACCCTGATATAAGTATGAAATTATAGTTCTTACTATAGTAGTAAGCAGTAGAATTTAAAAGATTACTTTTGCAAATAAAGACTTCAGTTTTGACAGTGCATTTGCTAATAAGTCAGATGCACAGACCATCATATTCTGATGGATTAGAGAGATAGACAACTCACCTTCAAAGAAGGTGGAAGTAATCTTTGCTTGAGGCACAGCAAATTCCAATATAGTTCACTTTCTCTATTAATACATATGGAGATATATGATAAGGATTAATAATAGGACTTTATGGATTCCTGCACTAGGTGTTCTCAGAAATCTTAAGCAGAATTTCTCCATTTGCTTGTTTATACAGGCCTATCCATAGGTAGCTCATGGTTTACCTAAATGTAGTATTTCAGTATGTCAAATATTTTCAGTTGTAATGCTTTAATGGACCTATTCCTGAGATGGGAAGTTGGAAATGTAAATAATCATTTGGTTTATACTTTCAAATGCTGTTAGGTTTATAATCAAAAAAATTCTGTATTGCACCAGATTGCAGTTTGTGGAATTTGAGATTGAAATGTAGAAAGACAAATAGGGTCAAGCTCACGTGTGGTTACACTTCAATGCTGAATTTCATTTCTATGGTAGCTACATGATTAAACCAGAAGACCACTACTTTTACTCATGGAAAAATTACAGCAAAACTGTAAGTAATATTTTTTAACTTCATCTTTTAAAAAAATTATGCTCGGTAGATATACTGTATCAGAGATTTCTAGAACAATATAAAACTTTCATCTTGCAACAGGAAAAATAAAAATAAAGACTCTACACATTGAAGAAAACAATAATCTGAGTCACATCCAATATTTCTTGTTTCTCTCAAGATTATATCTATTATGTACTTTATCATATAATGTCAATTATGCTTGCATATGACTAAATTTATCTACACTTTGAATTGACTGTTTTTACAGCTAGGGAAAGACATTTTACAGTCACTGCAGATATATTTGTGAACCTGTCCTTGCTATGTTCTCCATGGAACACTTACCTAAATTGGCATTTTCAATTAAAATGCTAACTTTTTTCTCTGAAGAACTTTTTCTCGAATCTTTTCCACACCCCTTCCACTCAGACCTTCCTTTAGCCTTCAGTCACACACAAAAAAAGTAGTGGAAAACACACTTGATCCAGTAGGGTCCTCTGATGAAAGGCTGCATCAAATACATGTCATGGCATTCCAGACAGTTGTGTTCCCAAGCTATCCTTGAGGCTATTATACCATAGATATCCCACAGTTTTCCCACATAATCTATTTCACTGCTTTACCATCTCTATCATTGGTAAGGCTTGCCAGACATGCAGGGAAGTCTTCCTTGTTGTCATGGGGAAGAGTTTATTTACATCTGTCTACATATGCAAAGACTGATAGCATGACTCTGAGTTTTCTCTCCTCAGGAGTTAACAATCTAGTTACCTCCCTTTTTGGTTTGAAATCCCCTATTTGAGATCATCTTGTTGCTTTCCTCTGCAAAATTCCTCTTCCTTGGAAATGTATTGTCACATTTATCTGGCCCAGCAAATTCTCAGGCTCATTCTGAATAGTTTAATTTGATCCTAATGCACTGAAAAGCCTTACCATTCTCCCACAAAGCTCTCTCCCCTTTCCTTTCTAAGGAAGGAAGCCCAATACCCAAGGCAAGTCCCAAAGAAGGTAACTTCCTGTCTGCCACTTGTACAAATATATTAAGGTTCCTACTAATCTTCTTCGTGTCAAGTAGACCATAAACATGAGAGAGCATGTATTTACCTTTTTCAAGAAAAAAAAAAAGTCTGAGTTTCTTTCCCATGAAGCAAAGTTCTCCATAAAAAGCTTTTTAGAAATATTTAACACAGTTAAAAATGAATGCTTTACCCAAGTATGCAGTTCAATGACAGACACTTACCTATTAGCCCGCCTCATGGTCCAGCAGAGTTGAGGTGATGTCAGCCTACGAATAGAGGGCAGTGATCCAGGCAAGGCTGGATAATAACGTGCTGAGAGCATGGTTATTACTGGGGGCACTAAGCATGTATTGTCAAATAACACCAAATTGATTTGCAGGTCACCTTTAAGTAACCAATATACTCTGCTGCTGTCCTCCTACCTTTCCTCTTCCAACCACTCCCATTGAGTGGGGAGAGGCAGCAAATAGAGAGACATCCTCAATTTGTGTTTCTCACATAGCGCCATGGTAACAGTTTACTTAGATTAGAAACATGTTCTTACTCTACAGAAAAGACCTACAGTTTTACAGACCTTTTAAATTTACTTTTTATTGCCTCTTCCCCCCCCCCCCCCCAATAGCTTTTAATTTATTTAAGTATTCTACCACTCAAAAGCTGTTAGAGGGGCATACAGTGATATGCAAGAGCAGCCCAAATCATAGCCCAGTTAAGTAAACCACAGTAACTTAAATAATGTAAGATTCTTTCATCCTCTCCCCTGGTTTCTGCCCCTGCCTTGCCATATTTCAGAGTCAGCACAACAGTGCCTACGCTCAGGTACTTCACACAGATGGGGTTCTTCCCTAGGAAGAGAGGAAGAGTAAACTGTTGCTTTAGGATGCTTGCTTGCAGCTCTAAAAACTACTGCACCTGCGACTCTCCTCTGCTGTCTTATGCAAGACAATTCAGTGCCTTTGGAGAAATCAGTCCACAGATGATACACACAGGAGGAAGAAAAAAAAATAATATCCAAAATCTATTGTGACGTTCAAAGCTTCATTAAAGCCAGGACCACTAACCAGGTGTTCTAAAAACTCCCATTTAGTATCTTCAAGTAACTGAATATCTGAAATTTCAAAATCCATAAAGTTATATTTCTGTTTCAACCACACTTCCTGACACGTGGTGGAGGTGACAGAAACACTACAGTAGCTATTGATGTGGGGAATTTAGCTTCCATTCCTTCTCTCTGCTTATCCCCTTTGACTGATTTAGAGAAAGACATTTCCACTACGTTTCTTGTCAACAGATTACTATGTTATTAAAGGAGCGGCTATTGATTGAAAGTCGCCATGTACTGGGCATCCCAGTAGGTTCTCCTTGAGAAGACTTTAAATCACATTATGCATGCATTGCAAGCTGGAAACCAAAAATTAGTGTCTGAAATCATTAGGCAGATTTAAAATTAAGATTCTGAAAAGTTCGTTGCTAGCAACAGAAATCCAATCCTACCAAAGTCTTTTTATATTTTTTAATTTGTTTTGTTGTTTTTCTAATGTGTCTGTGTCTGTTAGCTAAGCTATGAGGGAACTGCCTGGAGACTTTGGGAGTTAAATTCAAGCTTGTTTTGTGAGGCAGCATCTATTTCCCTGTCAGAAGGACCTACCACGGGACCTCCTTCATGACTCTCAGCACATCCATGAGATTAAAGTTTTCTCTACAACACCCAGGGGAACACTCCAGAAAGTAGTTTAAAATTTAAACACATAGTTCAAAAGGAAGCCACACCGCAATGGCAGGGTCCACTCATGCTGAAGGGGAAGTGGGCTAAACAGGCACTAGAAAATTCCTTCTTTGGAGTACAGCCTGCAGACTTTCCTGTGCTATTCTGGAGATACACGGATGTGATTAAGGGAAGACCTTAATTGATCCCAGAGCTGGATGGCCTTTTGTCCCAGAGAAGATAGGCACTGGACTACTGGAAAGAGGCATAGATAAGCAGAGTATTAAAAAACATTAGTTTTTAAAATTACCAAAGTTGGGATTACTTGCTGATATTGATTACCTGCAAAGCTAGAGGCAGCTATGAAAATGAAGATTTTCCCATTTTTCAAAACTACTTTAGAAAAACACTTATTTTAAAAGTTTTAATTATCTTCATAGTCCGGAACACAGCAAACTGAGAAATGGTTGTGTTGGCGGGTAAGTGGGAACACTCCTTGGCTTGTATTGCTGCTGCCATTTGTCTCTCATCCAACCACAGCTTGGGTAGTCACACCTGATACCACATAAACAGCAATACAATCAAGTACAAGCACTGCCTTTTGGATAGTTTAAAAGTAAATTTCAAACTAACAACTATATTTTTTTCTTTACCACCCATTGTTAGCCATGTTCAGACCCACACCAGAAAGGCTCTAGTTTACGCAAATGTCATCAGCTTATCCACCAGTGTATAGTTAAACCAATACAAGCCTCCCAGTGACAGCCTTAATTTCATTCAGATGAAGGTCATATTGATTTACCTTGTATTGATGAATTGACAGTCATAAGCTATAACTGTTCAAAACCTGACATGCTAATCATTCAACTAAACTGGTATTTAAATCCATTTTAGGTCAATTGGCAAAAATTATGTTGTTAGATTCCTGATTTGAGACAAAATAATTGCTATATTCATACCAGAATCAGCTCTTTTCTTGAAAACCATTTGTCTGACGGTGCTCCATTTCTATCTTTTCACTTCTTATACAATACCGTTTTATGTATTCCTCCCTAAGGAATATGAACATATCATACGCCATGTGTGAACTTGTAAACTCTGTTGAGATACAAGGATAGTAAATTCTGAGCGGCATAATTTCTAATGTCTGAACAACTCTATTGCCCAGATCATCTATCAAACACACAAGAGAAAGTCCTCCATAAAGTAAGAATGAGATGGAGAAATAACAGTATAAAATTTGACTTATTTACCTAAGAATCAGATCTTATAACAAATGCACCTATTCACTCATAGTAATTTGTAAATAGTTTTTACATTTATATTTAACACGGTGTCATAGTCATCATGGTATACAGATAATCCACAGGAAACATTTGTAGAGGGATGCAGCACTCCTTACTGCAACAACTATGCCATGAAATTCAAACCCCAGAGGCTTACAAGGAACAAGTCCAAATCTTGATCTCTCAGTGTTATCCTTAAATCCAAGAACACGACTCTTACCGACAAACTAAAATTATTTCTACTGAGGATAAGGATTGCTTCACAATTAGGTTGTGATAAGAAAATTTCAATTTGCTTACTCTGATGCAGTCAGAAATTCACATTCAAATACTCATAGCAAAAGATAGGCAACACCTACAAGGAAGTTAAGAATAATTATGTTATAATTCCTAATTGGTTGGACTAACTTATCACAAACTTACAAAGAAGCATCTTCACAAGTGTTTTATCACATTTTATATCACTAAAGATATCCTGTACCGCCATAATCTTGGTTGGTAAGTAAGCACACCAGTAATTTCCATTACTTTCATTATTATATGTGAAAGTTGGATGGTAGTATCTTTACAGCTCATTACTTTCTAGATGTTTATTCAACTAATTGTAATCATCCTTTAAGTAGATGCAATCCATCATTTTAATAGGTCAAAATCTCTTTTTTTTCCCCTGCACTGCAAACAAGCTGGATGAAACATTAGGTTTCGATTTCACACAGAGATCTTTGTTTTAAGATAAATGCAATGATGACAGAAGCACTTGCCTATAAATATTTATCAGCTGGCAACCACAGAGATTTCTGTGACTAAGTGCGTGCTGGGCCCACTTTGCCCCTGTATGCCTTGGTAGGCTTGAAAACCTTCAGCCCCCTGCCAGTAAGGTTTCCGGAGGGTTCTAAAGCTTCTCTTTCCCCTTGCTCGGATGAGTTGGTGTGGGTTTGTATCATATTCCTCACAAAAGTAACACCTTCAAGGAATGCTTCCCTCAAGTAAAACAATTTTGTAAAAAGAGTCCATTGGGCTCACCTCAGCTCGCAGCAGGGGAGGAGAAGAAGGAAAGCTATTCACACTCACCAGCCAACGGAGGGGGAGGTGGAAAGAAGTCTCCATCTTCTCTGCTCCCCCAAGGGTGCTGGGACACAGGGAGACCGGGGAAGGGGGAACATGGGGCCCACCAGGGCAGGAGAGTAGTGGGAGCCCCGGGTGCGACCATGGGGGGGCCTCGGGTGGGGGAGCAGAGGGGTCCGGCTCCAGCTGAGGCCAGGGGAGGAAGAGAGGGAGAGGCGATTGCTTCAGTGCTTAATTGTTTATACTCACTCTTTCTCCTCAATGCCCAAATCAGCCATTAGAAGTTTGTGTTAATTGGCAACAAATTAAGTAAAATATCCCCAGGCTGAGACCATTTTGCTTGTGCCAATATGCTGCAGAGATATTTTTATAGCTAGTTTGGAATTAATCACCGAAGGAGGGAACCGTGTCAACAAAGAGCCCTCCTTTCTAGACTTCAGCTTGTTATTGTTGGCCCTGTTCATACCCAATAACCTAAAAAGGTGAGTGAATTACAATCTGAAGATTGATATCTTTCTGCAAATTTTACAAAAAACCCCACCCATACAGAAACTAAAAAGAATAACTGTACACATGCACACCAAACATACCAGTTAGGCCCCCTCACTCAGCTCATCTCCCAGGGAACAGAGTATGGAATTTGCCCTCACAGGCACTGTAGAATTAAGAGCAATAAAAGTGGTATCATAGAAAAATTTTAAAAGATAAAAGGCTAAAAGAAAAAGACAAAACTGATTCTAGATGTCCTTAATTTTGTTTTCCTTCCTTTTCATTTTTTTTCTATTGCTAAGGTAAAATCTGGGTTCTACTGAACATGGCAATTTTACAAGTAGGGATTCAAATGTATTTCCATTCTGTTTACTCACACAAATTAACAAGGAGTGCTCTTCCAATTCTAGGTGGTTCTGTCAAGATGATTAAAGCCACATTTAGTGCAATTGATGTTAAAAGCAAAGACCAAAATACTCCCAACATCTTCAGAAAATAGATAAAATGCTCAGTGAATCACATAGGTCCAAAGCACCAACCCAAAAAGCTCCCTGTTATGAATGATACCTCTTCAAATACCTTTAGCAGAGATTATACAGCCAGGACATAATTTTTTTTGTCAGTATGCCCTTCACTAAGGCCATTTGAACATTCAAGGATCTTAACGTAGCATTAAAATTTGTCATAGAATAATAATTCTTACGAAATAAGAGGACAAAAAAAACTAGCACATTAACCTCACCACCAATATGCATCCTTAATATTTCATCAAGTCATAGAGAATCACAAAATAAAACATTTCCCACTGAAAGTTGACTACCCCGCAAATATCTTACGTTCTTAACTACACATTATATGATTTTCAGATTCATTAGCCCTACTGTGATCAACAGCATAAGTCCTGTACTTTCAAGCCAGGGTCTTGCACAACTTTCATCAAAAAGCACAAATAGGAAGTTACAGCCCAATGAAAAATCACACCAGTATGTGAGAAAACTTCGCATGATTAATCCATGAAAGGACTTAAATCAAAAAACTTTATTTCTGAATAACCTGTGCAGGTGATTCCTGAAACACCAGCACAATAAAATCTTGATATCTGTTGTCCATTAACACTTGAATTTTTAATATTCATATCCCCAAGGTACCTAAATGTTGGTGCTTGAGAATGCTCAGCAGCACTGAAACTTGGCAGCCTAGTACCTATCCCACTCAGGACTCACAGAGGAGATGTTCCAGCACACAAATTGCCCAAGGTGCTCTCCCCAAGCTGTTTCCCTGAAAGCAAGTTTACAGGTTGGGTCTTCACATACAAACAAAAGTTGCTGTTGCCTATTGATGAGGTTCTAGCAGAGGCAGGGGCAGTGATGGTTCTGGCTTTGCAGCTGATAGCTCCTTGTTGGACTTATTCCTAAAAAGGAAAATTCCCTTTTCGTTTTTTTAAGGAATTATCACATCTCTCATGGGACTGAGTTGCAACAGCATGGTTTGCCGTAAGGACACTCACAGTCTCCTCAGTTGAAACAGTGTGTACACTTCCACAGGAGCAGCAGAAGGACAAACAGAAAGAGAAGGAGAGATAGGACAGGCACCTGTACCTGGCTATACAGGCATTCATTCTGGAATAGAGAGAGGACTGTGAAACACCTGTAGGAGTACAGGCTGTTTCCCACAGCTGCTTGTTACTAAGTACCTGAAGCGCTAGAGAAAAACTCAACCACCTCCTGCTCCATCTCAGCTGCAGAAGCATCCTCAGATATACAGAGCAGCTTCCATGGGCAATGCTATGCCACAGCAGAAACCCACCAGGGAACCCACCATGGAAGCCACCAGGTAATCTGCCTTTCAGCTAGCCCATGGTGACCTCCATGATGCCAGAGATGTTGTGATAACATAGTGCAAACCACCCGACTCAAAGCCAGATGGCACACCTCAACTAGCTGCAATTTCATCTTTTCATACAGTGTAACTCTGCGCCTCCCCCCAAAATAAGTGCAGACACAAATTCTATCAACAGCGCTGCTGATAAGTTGCAGATATTAATCATTAGGTTGAAGAAATCCTGGCGGGTTGCTTGTTTTGGGTTATTCTGGCTATTACCCATGCTCATCACAACTGAGATCAATGGAAATGTCTCCAAAGTCCCAAATGTTACAGAGGGTTCAATCAATCTCTTGAAAGAAAAGGAGAATTTTGTAGCTTTGTGATTCTCTTTCATGTAGAAAATAACAAAATGAACCACCTTAAAATTGCTGTGCATGCAAGATTAATATGAATGATGATATAAGACAAGCTTCCCCACCAGCTTTTAATATTAAAACTAGAAGAGTAAGCACAGTATGTTAAAAGTATTTGTTTAAATGTCAATATCCTGTCTGCTTCAGCAGCGATGCAGGTTTTTGTGTCACTTCTCCTGCCCGCTATCGATTAAACAATCATGATTGTTAATGAGGAAGCAAAAGGTACTATTTTTAATTCCACACTGATTTTTAACTCTGTTATTTCAACCACAAAATTACAAAATTTGTTGTTTTAAAAATCAGTATGTTCTTTATTATACACTCTGAAAATTATAAGCATGTACATTACACTATTTCTCAATAATTCACACTCATGTCCAAAGATATATTTTTTCCTTCTTTCAGAATTCAATTAACCTTAATGAATTGCCCCACCACAAACTGTCAGTCAAGCAGAACATATAATCATTATGAATGGTTCTCAGAAAAGGGGAGGCCTAAATATTCAAGTGCAGCTTGTTCAGCTTCATATAAGCTGGGCTATGGAAAAGAGCATGTAGCTGAAACCCATAGAAATCATGTTCTGGAGACACTCGTAAATGTCAGTACACAGAATTCTTACTGCATGTTCATCCTTTAGTACAGATAATAAAGACATTTAACCATTTTGCTCCACAACAGAAGTACAGTACGTGGAAAGATGATGCCAAACTGATGTCCTGGGGTGTGGAACAACAGCAACTCCTCTTTGTATTCAAACATTACCTGCATACACCAAATGGTGTCTGATTATAATGAATATTTGCAAAAAGATCCAAGCCATAACTCCTCTGATTAATTTAGCAAGGCAATGTTTTCTAGAAAATTCCTAAAAATAACCAAAGTGGGCATGCAATATATAAAACATTTCCCCTTACTTTAAATATGGGAGTTGTGTTTATTGCTGTTTATTATGTCGGTAAATACAAGTTATTAATTTTCAAATAAATGTGAGTATTGCAAAGGTTTTTATTGGGGGAGGCAATATTTTCTGGAATTCACTGTAGGATTTTCTTGGTTCTCTCCTCCCTTTTGGGAATTTAGTTCCCAATGATTCAAGAGGGTTTTATATGGAATATATCAAGCATTTTTTTTTTTTTTCTTATGTCAGGAAGATGAGATCTTAATGGTTTATCTCAAGTACTAGTGTTAGTACACCCATACTTAGGTCCCAGATGCCTTAAAAAGATTTTGTAGCACATGAAAAGAATATTTTCTAGGATGAATTGACATGGATGCTCAATAAAGTCAGCCAGACAGCGATTATTTGCTATAGAGCCTACATGCTTTGGCCTATAGAGGATAAATAAATGCAATTCAGCTTTTATTCCAAGCTTCTGACAGCAATGTCACAAAAGAAGAGTTACAAAGTGGAATTATCTGTATTATTACCAGAAACTTCAGTCTTTATCCATTAATACAATCTATAAAAATATTAGAGACATGAAAAGTAAAGCATCCTCATTTTGAGCAGTACTAACATTAACTGGGTAGCAAATGATTCCCTCCAACCATGAACAACCATCTTGTACAAGAGCTCTGATGGTGGCATTGGTGATTCAAAGGTGACACCTTCTACGGATTAAAATACCGCACAGGTGGATTAAATGCCTATTCTGAAGCTAGAACTAGTCTCTGACATTTCTTTTGGTCAAATTCTGCTTCAAGACCTAGGCATATAATAAGCACAGGAGTGTAGTACAAGACACAGTATAACGGTTTTTTACAGGTGTTTTACAGCACACCACTTAACTCTATTTGCTCCCACCTTTATTTCCTAGTGTCTTGAATGCTGTAAAGTCACTAACAGTGGTGTTCAGGCATATACAGGAGCAGCACGCCTATAGAGTGCCATGTCCACCTTTGGTACATGGCATTGGTTGCCAAAGCCAAGGGCCTTTTAGCTGGGCATCTTCCAGATGGGGTCAGTCAGCATGCTGTTGAAGAGCTGCTGGAAGGAAAGTACGAGACTTGCTCTGAAGGGATACCAATGCCATCATGTGGTTACATCAGAAAGCTCCCTGTACAGCAAGCAGTGCGAGAAGCAATGCCATAGCTTCTCAGCTTCTTACCAGAATACTTGTCTCCCAGTCTGCCCTGACATGGTGGGTTGGCTCCTGCATCCATAGCTGCCTTCTCCTAGACATACTTCCCATCCAGAACCATATCTTCTATTGTTCTGTTCTCCAAGGCTTTTCCTGCTGTAGATGAGGATCCATGTTGCTTTTGACCACTCCATGCAACTCCTGGGTCCCCCAGAGGGTATCTTCTGAAGACTGTAGCTCACAAAATGATTTAATATGGTTTGTGGCATACCACTGAAAGTTGTGACTAGAAGCACTTCATATTATGAAAATATTCTTCTTTAAGCAAAAATCTTAACAAAATATAGTAAAAGAAGATGCAGTCTTATGAACACCAAACAGCTGCTCATGGAGCAGAGATACCTGCTCATGGAGAGGTAGCTAATTCCTTTCTCAAGTTCTGTTGCTCTTCCCTGAAAATACTCTAAGTCACTGGCAAAGCCACTTCTGCATTACTACCTCTAGAGGTTTCACAGGCAAACCAAAAATCTATAAACATCCAGTCAGATGACATTTCACTGAGGGCCAGATCTTTTGAAAAAACTCTATTTATGCTACGTATTTAAAATAGTAATTAAAACTGTAACATTTTAAATAGCTTAACAATACTACCATAAATTGTTGCCAGGAATGCAGAAGCTTTTAGTTTTTCACCTAGTGGAGCTTAGTCAATTTTCTCATCTGTCAAAGCCCATGCTCTGTTAAATATCCTATAGTTATAGTTTTAGCTTTGAAAAATAAATAATTTATGAAAACATTCTTCTCAGAATTTCTCAAGAGAAAACAGTGCAAAAAGTCTTCACTAGAGTTTCATGACTTACTCTAACAATTTTCATGCTTCAGTACAAATCCACTCTTCTAAAGCTGCTTGACAGAGTTTGGCTTATCTGTAAAACTTATCTGTAAAACTCTGCACCATATTTCACATAAAGATATACACCTGCATATTATATTTGCAATGAACAAATCTGCCTGTGTTCTGTGCTAGATTGAGTTACCTGTTACTCATACTGATAGTGCATTTTACATTCTATTTGGTACTCATTTAATATTGGCCACTAAATCACTTTCAATTACTTGTGCTGTGGCATTTGCGGTATAACACAGCTTAAAAATATATTTTTGCATTTCTAGATTCTTATCTATGATTTTTTATTCTATTATAAAGAATATCAGCTATGATTAAAATTACTGAAAGTTGATGGGCTGAGTGCTTGATACTGCATTCAGATATATCAGCAATAGATATAAAAATTATATATATGAAATTATGTAGGAAAAAAAGATGAAAATAATATTTTCATTTCCTAATGATTTCACATTGATAACCCTTCATATACAGTAAATTCTACTACATGGAAGGTGTTCATCAGCAGATGATGCCCAATGACAAACTGCTGTTTGTGCAGAAACTTTGAACAGAGTATTTGGGTATCATCTTATCTAAAACTGCAAAAGGAAAAGGCAGGGGTAGGATGGCGAACTGGAAGCCCAGCACAAAAATTTAAAACATAAGTATCCAACAATCAGAAGATAGAGTATTGCATGTGCTATCTTACCAACCCAGCTTGATCTAGCTCAGGTGCTAACAAGAGAAGTGCCCACAGGAAGGCATTGGCTGGAATGCATGTGAGAGACCAAGTATAAATTCATGAGGACTCTGAGCAATAAGTTCATTTTGAAGCCCAGTTAACCACATTGCTGCCATGATCAATGTTATCTATGGAAACTAGTACCTAGCACAGGTACTAGCATAGTACTTGTACTATAAGCACAAGTATTGTGGCTATATATCAGTATAACTTTCTGCTCAACAGTAAAGGTCTTCAAAGACAGCAGTGAAAATAGCAGTTATGACTTAAATTTTCTTTAAAAAGTCAAACTAACCAAAAAAAGCACGCTGCTTGAAATCCTCTTGTTACAATTAAACCTTTTTCACTTCTTTAGACATGAAACTTTTGGTATTTTTCTCTTCAAATTATTTGTCTCAGCCATGCAGACCTATTGGTGTTAAGACTTAGACACAAACCTCATCTATCTGGCAACTCTCCCTCACTTCAAATGAGGAATTTCAAATGATTTCATGAATTACAATTATGCACTTGTTAAAAAAAGGTGTATTTTATGTATTTAAATAGTGAGTCCAACCCACCAACATCAAGTTCAGGGTGAAATGACAGCGATTATTAAATATTGATCTTGACTCCCACCCAAAAGAACTTGCTTTCAGTTTTAGACATTAGTCCTGGAAATATTCTGAAATATAGATCTAAAGGCTCTATCTCAGTGTTCTGCTCTCAGAACTGAGAACAGTATCTCAGTACTAATTTATTAATTAATTTACTAAGTTAAAATAGTGTTGCTGTTGTGACTGCTTCTCTTGATCAGCTTCAATGAATCATTTTCTCTTCTTTGGTGTTACCGTAACTTTTCTCATTCCAGTTTCTGTTTACCTGAAGCATACTGCAGGTCTTAACAGATCTTGCCAATGCTTTTTAAATCCAATTGCACTGATAAGCATGCTCATCGAGTAGTCAGAATGTAAGGCCATTCACAAATGGCCAGGTTACTCAAAAATGTTTATTTCCAGTAAGGGTTAATGCAGAATAATATTCTAAGAACTCTAGAGTGAGGCCTGAATTCAGTAGCACTGAAGGCAGCACTGAAGGACACTCAGGATCCTAAGAAATCAATTACATCTCAAAACGTACCAACAGCACTTGAAAGCAGTTAGGTATTTTGTCATTATACAACCATATTAATTAAAAAACTCCTAGAATCTTGAAGAGCTTCGATTCTGAGGAAAAAAACGAGAATACATACATTTGATTGCACGAGCTACATGTTACTCCAATCCCATCTAGAAACAACTCCAGTTCTAAATTTATGTTCTAATGCTTCAGGAATGCTGAATGCTGAATGCTATTCAGCAATCAGGAAGTGACAAGAGAATAAATACCAAAAATTTTAGTAGAATTCCTAATTTCTTGTGATTCAATATTTGTGATTTCAGTGGATCCAAACAACAAAGTTTTCTAAAACTGAAATTCTGAATATAAAGATGTTGAAGGATTTCCACAACATCCAAATCTGCAACTTCACACTCACAGTGAGCTACTATAGTTTATGAAATGCTGATACAAGTTCTAAACTTGTATTTTTTTCTCAAGTGACATTGCATAGGTGGGTGATTCTGGTACTCCTATCTTTTGCTATGCTGACTGACACCTACTGTAGGAGGGGTGGCATGTAGACAACAGGACCAGGGAAAATCTGGTACTGCTCAGACTGCATAATGATTACAATCTGCTCATGGTTGTTAACTGGAATTTAATCTGAGGAAGAGAGACAGGCTGACAACCATGCCAGTTGTTAATCTGCGAGATGAGGGGGTGGAACAGAGGAATGGTAACAAACTCCCCAATCTTGATAAATATTATTAAATAAAAAAATGTAGGGTTGGTCTATCAGCAGTGCATGTAAGCTAGAGCTGGTCTTTAGGAGTGCTGTCTTGTGCCTTAAGTGCATAAAAATGTCATTATCCATACTTGCCAAAGTACCTTTCTCACTTCCTTTCTTTAAGCCTTTTTCGTAAGCTATAATTACAATTAAGCAAAGACATGTTTACTGCCATGAAATGTATGCCAACGGCTCACAGTAATGCAATCCAAACATTAGTATGAAACATTTTTCCAATTACTGCACAGACTCCCTATAGTGTTTCAAGCTGCTTTATGACATTTTAAACTCTGTATATAATACAGTCCTTTAGAAAGCTGCGAAATCTTTCTATTTCTTTCTTATGACCTGAGAAAACCTAAATCTATTAAAAGCACATTTTCATAGCAGCGGGATAAAAATGCTTTTACTACATTTATCTTCAAAATTGGTGGTGTTAAATAGTGCCAGGGGATAAATAACCATAAAATATAACATTAGTGTACAGGGTACTGTTCTAACTAGGCATGATGGGATGTCTTTCTGCCCTTTCATTTCTTCTTTCTATTTGTCCCATTAGAGCTATGCAATCATTCATCAGTCACTGTGGCAAGCAGTGTTGCTCCATCCTGACTACTGCCTAAAATGAGACCTAAGAAAAAAAAAAACATAGAGAGAAAAATACTGTCCACAGCAGTCCAGAGATGTCCATGCCTACATTCCAGACTGATTTACTAACAAAACACTTTTGTTATTTACGGAAAGAAAATATAACTTCACATATGAGTTTTGAACGTCTATTAGAGAAACATTCATTTAGCACATTACACAGAACTAGCTAAAAAAATCTGAATAATTAATAACCACACTAATAAAAACAACTTTCAGCTTTGATTTAAAACCCAGATGTTACAATCAGCTTCTGCAAATCTATGCACTCTGCTTCTATGACCTGACCCTTCCATCAAACTTATCACTTAGTGCACCTGATCTGTCAAGGTGTTGGAGCTTTAAGTAGACACTATTTTTCCAATCAAAATATTAATAATATTAGCATTGAAGCAATCCTAAAGTGAACTTAACAAAAAAAATCAACAAAAAAATTAACAACACATAATACTGATCCACAATAAAGACACATTTTTTTTACAAAGAAAAATATGGCTAATGGAAGATAGAAGATGGCTTCTTGACACAGCTTTTGATAAAAATGTGTCTTGTGCTTCTTTACCTATTATGCAACATCCACCAGCTAAACAGAGACAAGTAACTCACAAGAAAATCTGTTCCTTTTATAAATATATAATCTTACAGAAATCAACAAGAATGTTTACCTCCCCCTGAAGATTATTTTTCAGCAAAAATCTGAAAGATAACTGCCTGAATTTTAGGGCAAAACTAGAATAGTTGCTGTATGCCTTACAGAAATCAAGACATAATGCCATGTTACAGTTCAAACATTGTGCTTTTTTTCCTTGAAAGGATAAAATGTATCCTTTAAATAACTTAAAAATACTGAAACTGATGTTCAGAAGATTAAGCTTCATCAGAAAGTCTTGCACTGAATTTCCTGGAAGGACTGAATATTTCATTTTCATATTGCACATTCCATCAGACACTTGTTAAGCACATTCTTATTGCTTGCAAGTATGCCCTCTCACTGATGTCTTAAAGAAAATGGACTTTTAAAAAAACAACTAAACAAAACCCCCTGAACTGTTAAGCTCTGAATAAAATGCAAGAGGAACTGAAAAACTATGGAGTCTTCCTTTCAAAGGATGAATAATTTCTTGAACCTGTAGCTACTGAGAGCTTTGAACCATATGGATTTTGTTAATCTCCATTATTTATGAAGTCAAGAAAAAGAAGTATCATACTTCAAACCCATCACATCTGAAGTATAGAGATTGGTAGACATGCATTTCATGTCTAAATCACTCCAGCAAGACTGTGAGCCCTTTATTCATAAGATTAGTATTTTATTTCACTGTCATTCATGAGTGATCTCATGAGAAAATTGCCACCAAAGCAGAAGGCCTATGTTGATGATGTTTCCCATTTTAATGTTAAGGCCAGGAGTCAACATATCTGTAGCTTTGATGACGTCCCTGGAAACAGTATTTGCTTTAAATTTTTTAATTACTTCTGAGTCAAAGCCTAAATCCACAAACACAATGAGACTAACAAGGTCAGGGGTTTATTTTAAATTCAAAGTGATTTTTTTTTTAAATTAGTATGGGACGAAAACCTTAATTTGTTATAGAGACAAATGGATTAGTCATAATGAGAACTCTCCAACAAGCAGATCAGTGGCAGTAAGGGATGAGGGGAATTCAAGAACAAAGCAGAAAGGACATTCTAATCCAAAGTATCATTAGCATCCACAAATTCACAGGCATCTTTTATTGACACCACATCTGTTACTGCAGTGGATTTTGTCAAGTGTCTCAAAGTAACTTGGAGATGGCCCTTTTGTCATAGGAATCACCAGATAAAAGTGAGAGACCTGAAATTTTGACAGTCACTTTGCAGCATACAACAACATACATTCCTCATTTTCCCTCCAAGCCTGAAACCCATGCTTCACTGAAATTTCTAGCTGTGCAGCTGCAGAGGTTTATTGCATTCCACAGTTCAAATGTTTGGATGGAAAGGCAGGCAATATATATATATAACTAAATTTGTTTAAAAGAGCAACAGATCTCTAGGAATCTATGAAATTTATGGTGTGTCAAACAAGTGGAATACAACACACTACAGTCTTTAGACATGTAGAATATAATACACTACACTAAAATAAGTGACAGAACAAAAATAAAAGTTCACATCAGCCTGACAGAAGAAACATTCCATTGGTATCATCAGGAGACAAAGTCTGTTTCACAAAGTTATTTTGAGAGCACTTATGCCACTTATTATGCTAATACAGCCATAACACAATAAAAAAGCAAGGTGTTTGATACAATTGTTCACAACAACCGTCCTCTCAGTCCAGAATTCTGCCAATACATTGACTTTAAATCTGTGTTGAATGCTTCCAGCAGCAAAGCTAAATTAGAAATACAAATAGACCTATGCTTTTTACCTTCATCCTTCAGTTCATAATTAAGCAACCCACTGAGACACTTCTTGCTTTCAGCAAGCTTAAAGGTGGAGCCATCCCATCAGCCACAGCAGTATGGGAAGCCAAGAGACCAACTCGTTGGCAACATCTAAGAAGCACATGAACTGCATGTATATGAATAGTTTGCTTTAAAATTACAGTAACACAGTATGCTTAACATAAATAAACTCTCTTAGGGAGAAATTTTCTCTTAGAAATTTCAACGCTACTTGGCTCAGATGATTATAGTTGGTAAATTGCCATTCAAACTGATTTCACTGTATCTTTATTTTATATTCTCCAGATCTAACTGCTATATGGCTCACAAATTAAAAATACTGCTATAGGGTGTTCAAATCTTTGGCATATCTCCAAAAGGTCTGCTATTTTAAAATATATGCACCCAGAAAGAACTATTCCTGACTTTAATTGTGCCTCAGACATTTCTATTAGCACTGTAAATATTCTGTACTGGAGGGAAAGCATCAGGACTCTTCCCAGAAAACAGTTTCATAGTCAAAAGAGACATCTCTGTTCTCCACATTACTTATCTTTTTTCTGAGTGACAGCGAGGAAATAAAATAATGTCTCTACATAAATATTCTGTAATGGATTTTTCACCAGCTGAACTAAGACACAGCAGGTTTATTCCTTAATCATAACCCCATAATGATAGTGACCTTTGATGTTGGCATTGTCACTGAACCACAAATGCTCCACTGAAACAACAAAGCCTTTCAACTAAATTCAATGAGGATTAGAGATGGGGCCAACTGATTTACGGGATACTACTGTCCATGCTAGTATCAGATTTTGGTAGGA
Organism: Scolopax mira; assembly: GCA_004320125.1. NCBI lineage: Eukaryota > Metazoa > Chordata > Aves > Charadriiformes > Scolopacidae > Scolopax > Scolopax mira. The sequence continues at coordinate 91,821 of BJBW01000502.1, read as the reverse complement.
GGTAGCAGAGCTGTTTGGGCTTTTTGTTTGTTAGTATTGAGAAGGATAAATGAAATATCATACTGAACGTTTGCAACCTTAAGTCACTCCAAGTTTTAAAAAAAATTCTATCTGACATGACAGTACCTGAATAAAGGCAAGACCAACTCAATTTCAAAGAAATTGAAATCCAGTATATTTTTTGAACAATGGTTCAAACATAGTAGTAAACAAAGTCTTTCCTGCTTTTACCAAAAACCTGAAAAATTGCTGGAATGTGGTGCTTACTAAAAGGGATCCCAAAGGCACTCTTGCTGTTGAATTCATTTTCATATGGTTTGAGTTTATGGAAAGACTATGATTCCCATGATACATGTACAAGTTATGGTCTGTCACGGGAAGCATGTGATTTTAGTTGTTGGATAAGAAATGTGATCTAAATATGAAGAGCAAAAGATGCCATCAGCAAGCGCGTTACTTATAAACCCTGTGAGGACTTACAACCTCGATAAGACAAGGCAGATGAAACTTCATATTGCTAATGCAAAACAAAATATCTTCAACTTCTGAATATTAAAATGTTTTTATTAAAATCTTGAAAATTTTTGTTAACTACTTCTTTTTTTGTAAAAATTAGACACTGGCAGTACAGATTTATGATGAAAAACAGAAGAAATCTCAATATTTTAAATGAGGTCTAATCAGCATCTATTTCTGTAGCACCCTCTTCTGTCCTCATTTAACACACATAAAAATTTTCAGTTACATGAACATGCAAAGAAAATGTAGGTCTATCTACCAAACATTTATATCAGGATCAGAGATCCCAGTTAGATGCTGCCTTGTGTTTTCAAACAGTGTATAACACCTAATGTAGTTATAAAATGAACTTTTTTACTTCATTTGTAGTCAATTCATGATCATGAAGAACAGTATGCTACTTACTCTCCAGATCAATTACATGCTAAATGTAACAGAAATCAATTTCATGGACAAATTACATATCTACTTTACAAATAGTAAAGTACAAGTCTACTTTTCCTAATGCTCATTGTCTCAATCAACAGCAATTTATATTTGTGTACTCTCAAAATAAAGGCTTTCTTCTTACATAGATGACTCTGCTGCAAGCATTGAGCTCATCTTAAAAGAAGTTCAAAAAAAGACACACTGTTTAGTTATTTTTCTATATAGCCACTATATTTTTCTATATTAGTCACTAAGGATAGCCACTCTTTCTAGAGAAATAACATTATTTTGCATAACTGTTATACAACTACACAACTAGTAAAACCAAAAGTATGTTAATTTAGAAAATGCATTTTCTCCCTGTTTTTCTCTCTTTAAGACATTTGTGAAACTCTCAATGTCTTTCTATCAAATTGTCTTTGACAATGTTTATGTTTTTGCAGTCAGCGGGAGCCTAAATTAAGAGAGAATTGATTTACACTTAAATTACTTCTGGCTTATGCCATCCAGAAACAGTAACTGCACTATTTGATGTCATACAGGTGTGTGTTATCCAGACATTGTAATGTGGTGCTGTAGGATATCATTGCAATACATCCTCCTTGCCAAAAATGAGAGAAAAGTGCAAGAAATGCAAGCCCTCCTGATACGTTTTTTTAAAAAAAAAATCTTAACCAGAATTCAACTTAGAACAATATTTTTTTAGTTTCTGTGACTCATGTCTCTTCTATCTTCAAGAGAGTTGTGATTAACAGAGTGAAATCCAGTCTGCAGCTGGTCACCAGTGGTGTCCCTCAGAGCTCGGTTTTGGGGCCAGTCATAATATCTTTATTGATGATCTAGATAAGGGTGTTGAGTGCACCCTCAGTAAGTTTGCAGATGACACCAAATTAGATGGGAGTGTTGATCTGCTTGAGGGTCTTGAGGTTTTATATATATTATTATTATTCGGGTCTGGAGCACAAGCCTTATGAGAAGAGGCTGAGGGAGCTGGGGTTGTTCAGTCTGGGGAAGAGGAGACTGGGGGGAGACCTTATCGCTCTCTACAACTACCTGAA
>BJBW01000502.1:0-89698 GCA_004320125.1 Scolopax mira | reverse complement strand
CCTGGAGGTATTCAAGAGATGAGTTGACATGGTGCTTGGCGATATGGATTAGTGTTGGGTTGGTGTTGTTTTCGGTGTGGTGTATGTGGGTTTTTTTTGTTCTTTTGTGGTTCTTTGGTTGGTTGGTTGGTTGGTTTTTTTTCATTGGTTGGACTAGATGATCTTAAAAGGTCCCTTCCAACCCAGGTGATTATGTGATTATTTTCCAAAGAAAAACAAAGGCTAGATCCTATAGGGAAAGTAGTAACTTTCTATTTAGTTAAAAACACCTGCAACATAGTCAAATTTAAAGGAATTCTTGAAGGATTTTTTCCCCATCTTCACCTTAGTTGCATAATTACTATAAGTTTCTCTACTTAGATGAAAAAGTCTCATTGTCTGGAATACAAACACTGGTCTTCATTTTCATGTTCTAGTACAAAAAAGCCAGTCCTTAATATCTTTTGCTGTATTTGGTGATGTTTTTTTTCTTTTCTAAAGTGAGCATTATACAATATTTAACAGATATTCTGATAGAAGCTACTGTCTAAAACAAAAATATTTCCTGGTTTGTTTCAAAAATTCAAGGAGAATATGCATTACACTATCTGCACTGATTTGTTACTTATTTGTTTAGATGTGTTTACTTTCATAAAAGAGAAACAAAAAGTTGCAGATGCAAGACTGAAATGCTAAACATTTGAGAATAGAATATACTATGGAATAGTTCCTGTAATATATGTGGCCATTAAGTAGATTTCAAAAAAACACTTTTAGCCGAATAAACTTTTCTATGTCACTTGGGTTTTTTTAGATTTGTTTTGTGGTTGGGTTTTCTTAATCTTGTAGTGATCCTGTAGTTCTAACAACCTAATCATCCGAGAGTTCATGGATGGATGGATGGATGGATGGATGGAAAAAAGCTTCACAAATCACAACCAGATTTCATGTACTATTTTTTTAGTAAAACTAATATTTTTCTCAACGAACATTAAACAACCAACTTAGTGAAAAGTTATTGGAAGATACAATGACATATATGCACTATCAATTCCAGAAACTTCTCCCACAAAAACTAATGTATTTTTATCTTATATTACAACTGTTTAATACAACATGAAATACAACAAACAAGTGTCCTTAATATATATACTCTGGTTCTGAGGCTCTGTTTCATAAACAAACTTTCTCCTGAGATGTATCTGTTGAGGTCATGAATAGATAGAGATTAACTGTGGATTATTCTGAGGTTAATTCATTCAGAAGAAACTCCCAGATATTCAGCTTTATGATTTTGGCATGCTTTGTAGCCAAAGGTTTCCTTCCTAATTGGGCCTATAAAAGGCTGAGAGCCAGAGTTATCATAGCTCCACTTAAACAACTCAAAGTCACAAACGAAGTTTGTAAGCAGCAATGGAGGAAACTGATTTCATGTCATTCAGGGATGTATGATTTGGATGAGAGAGGGAAAAAAAATACAGCAGGAAAATTTTCTTTCCTCCTCTTGTACCAGAGCAGTTTTTTCTTGTTAGGCTGCCTCAGGCCATCGATTCTGACTGCCAATATTTTGTTGGTTTATCCCATATTCCTTTTAACAGCAATTTCATCATTCTTGTCTGGTTTTCACTTTCCCTATTAACAGGAAGAGGAAAAAGTAAAGCTAAGCAAAAACCGAGACCTGAACAAGTCTATCTACAATTTGGCTCAGAAAATAAAATAAATTGAAATAAAACCCATGTAGAAATAAAAACCAGGGTACACTCATAACATTACAACTCCAAAATACTGATTAGAAAATGAGACAACATGGCAAATGGAAGTCACTAAAGTTAAATATATTTACTATCCTTGGGAAAGCAAAGTTGTGTAGCAGCGGTGTCTTTTGGAAATTTGTATTTTTGGAAAACATAGTGATATTTTAATTTTAAATATGTTTATCTTCTTCTGAACTGTCCTCTACTGGACATCCAAGACTAGAGAATTACATTCTCCTACAACTTCAATTAGAGAATCAGAAAAAGTCATAAGAAATAATTTTTCCTACTGCTGAAGCTCACTAAGTTACCCTTTACATAGATCAAGTTAAGCATGCAATCAAGTTTTTCAGAATATGGGAGTAGCTGAACAATTTCATTTTAAGGATATAAGCGGTACTATAATTTATTATACATTTCTGAAAAGCTCAGATTTCAGTGCTCTTGTGGCAAGCATTTGAATGCTTGGTGTTGGAGCGGATGGAACATTTTACAGTAAGGCTTTAATTCTCAATCCAAACGGCATCGCTTTTGCTTCTGGTCAAAGGTGAATTTATTCCCTCTGCTAGCTCTGTCCTGGGGCCCTCCCTAAGCAGGCTCTGTCAACTGTGCTATGCTTCTGCCAAGTTACATGATGATTTTGTCATGCGGGCTAATATTCCCCAGTGATTCAGTTTTAATCAAATGCATAAAAGCAAAACATTGTTGAACAGCGCAGTAACAAAAAAAAAACGCTTCAGGGAGATATGAGATAAGTACATTTGGGTTTTGAAACTTGTGCACATGCAAATGTAAAAGCCCTTCCATCCCTCAGAAAGGCTCTGCAAAGCAGTTGCTCCAGACAGTAACTCACACTCATAACTACCTTTAAATCCATAATATTTCTCATTGCAATGATAGGAAATACTCATATTGGAATTTATACTTTGGAGCAAGAGCTTGAGCTAAATATGCGTAAATTTTAGGGCCGTTGTCTCATATATGCTCCAAGTGTCCAACTAAATTAAGTAGAGCTGTAAAATAACTTGAATAATAACCTACACAAAATTCAGGATAAACTTTTAAAAGTCTATGACAGCAGCGAGAGATGGCTGAAGCCACAGATATAAGCTTCTACTGAGGGATCCAGATCCTGAAGGCTTTGCAATATATTACTACTAAACAGCAATGAAGAAATTACTACCCACAGAATACATGTACATACTTATTTTGTGATGTACTATGGAAGTACCTGCTATAGTTATGCAGGAATGGTGTGTTATCCTTTACAGCTAAAAATCAAATAAAAAACAAATTCTAAATATTATTAACATACAAGAACTCAGAGACTATGTCTGGGTTAGCAGATGGTTTATGGATGGATAGCAGCAACCCTGTAGAGAGAAACAGTTGATGCTGACAATACGTGTCCATAATACACACCTTTCAAGGCCTTTTATTTCAGATTAGCTCTAGTCTGGCCCTATGGACTGAATGCCCATTTGCAGCTGGAGTGCATTAGTTACACTCCTGGAGTGTGCTAAATCTTCCAAAACCTGAATCCTAGTTTCATCTGAAAGGAATCAAGTTGAGGCACTGCAAAAGCTCCACATGACATGAACCAAAGCACAATAAAAAATAATGACAGACAGAAAGAAAGGAAGGAGGGAAGGAAGGAAGGAAGGAAAGAAAGAGAGAGAAAGGAAAATATGTACTTCAAAAGCATGCTCTTGATTCAAACTAACACACTAACAACGATGCACCCTGAAAATATGTATGCATGTGTCAGCCCACACGCATATACACATAAATATATATGTATTACTAACATAAATAAAAATTTTCTAACACAAAGGGGTGGATATAATTTATCTGTTTGCTTCATGAGTTCATTTCCTTTGTTTACTACAAGCCAGCATAACTCTATCAGAATCAATCTGCCCACTATTTTTTTTAACCTTCAATCTAATTAAATTTTAAAAAAATTTAATGAGCCTTATCATACAATTTTTTCCTCCATTAAAATTGATCTCAGAATAGTGATTTGATAATTTGAAACTAGTTAAAATTGTTCATTAGCATGGAATTCTGAATACTGAATTAGATGTTGCACATACTTGTAAAATAGATGTTGCACCTTAAACAAGATAGTTAATCAAGGAAACTGTACATTTATCTTACAGTTTTCCCAAATACACAAGTTGATTTACCTTGACAATACTTTGTCCATGTAAATAACAAGTATGTTTTGTTTCTGGGCAACAATTAGCTTTAAATCATGATTCTCTGATGCTACAAGAACAAACTCCAAGATGAATGTGTGAAAAAAGTGGTTTAGAAATAAGAAAGTACAGACCCACACATCATTTTAGTATGACTGAAAAAGCTGAGAAGCATAATTTTCATATATAAGGATATGGGAGGAAAAGTGCTTCTGTATTTAGTCATTCACATCCACGACAGCAAAGCTAGCAGAGAGAATTTAGGGAGATTAATTGCTTAGCATGCAAGATTTCTGTGTTAGCTTGGAAGACCCTAACTTAGTTTTTATAACCAGCAGATATTTGAATTTATTTTTTTTTTAAACTCAGGTTTGTTGTTCATTTCCCAAAAGACAGCTTCCTATATGCATCTATAACACTTTCCAACTACTGAGTATTATATTTGTAAGTGTGCACTGTTGCTCAAGGCTTTAGATAGCACACCTTGTGGACACATGCTTACCTTGGATCACCATCTCCTTACTTGAAACTTATGCATACTGAAAAGCGTATGTTCGGTACATACAGGACTGTACACTGAAGAACAATGTAACTGCACTGTGATATAGCTGATAGTCCAGGAAATCCCTTCTTTCCAAGGACTGCAGTACGTGAGCATGTTTTATAGAAAGCAATGTGGTTTATCCCTAAGGATTTCAGTTGGCTGATGCAGAGTAAGACCATGTCGTGTTAGGATGTCTTCATTGTGTAAGTATCCCAGAAAAATCAGGACCTGGCTTTAAAGTCTCTGCTACTTTAAAAAAACCCAGCTTGTATTTCTATCTATATTTATAGATTGTGTCCCCCACAGTAGTATTTATATATGTATCTTATTTATATTGCAGTAGCCGAACATTTTAAATACTTAGAAGCTCTGGTATTTCAGATGCTCAGAGTCATCTGATGTTTACAGTAATTAATGACATGTGGGATATGGTGATAGGTTGAGCACCAGCTTTGAAAAGCTCCTGTCCACATTGCAAGTCCACAAGTCTTTTCAGCTGACAGCTTTGTTGGGAGCAAAGGCAGTCGGTTTTAACATGGAAAATGTTTTCCGTGGAGTTCTGAATGACAAACTGTACTGAAAAGGCATTCTTTATGTATACCAAAGAAGTATAACAATGAGAAAAGCTAACATTTAAAATGCAAACCAGCTAGTGTTGTGTGACACGGCGTGCGATATATCTCAAAGTCTTAAGGTTGACTAATTGAATTGCCATTGATAAGATGTCACTTAAAGAGACATCTCTGCAGTGAAACATGGGTTTGCTGTAAATGACCTGTCATTAGAGCCATGGGTAACATCCGTGTCCAGACTGAAAAATATTGTAGCTCCCAGCAATATGCTCAGTAGGAGTTAAAACAGCAAGAATGGTAAGAAGTCAGCGTACGTGAACCACCAGAGAATTATGCCTCAGGTGCTACGTTAATTTACTTGTTGGCATACATTAATTGAAACCAATCAATAAAGCTGGTGGTACAACAGAGGGAATGCAAAAGAAGTAATCGACTGCCACACTTATTCATTTTAAACTTGGAAAACAGGAATAATTTAGTCTCAGATTTTTCATTTCTGTCAATACCGATAATGGGATTATTTATTTATTTTCTATTCTTTCAGCACTAATTATAATAACTATGGTGTCTTTCAACAGCCCTTGAGTAAACCCCAGTATTCTGATTAGCAGCTGTTAACTTGCATATAATGGGAGTGACTTCTTTCAACTGAGAAGTTAGAAAATATATGTTTGCTACTACAAATAGTGCTAATCATTTTGTCACACTGAAATCAATTATATATTTTAATAATTATAAATTATCAGTATTTTTTTTTCATTTATGGTATACTAGCTTTTAAATTTTTTCATTCCCAAAGGTAAACATTTCAAATTAATTATCTAAGAAGCACGTAAAAGGCTGATACTGCTCTTCTCAGTGCTAAATGGTGCTAAATTCAACCTGCAGACAAAGAACTGTATCTGCAACTGTTGTCTTTTGGCACAGTTTCATTAATATAATCTAGTAATACAGATCTGTATCAGGGGTGATGCTGGCAAGCTGACTTCGTTACATTGTTTTGCCTGGTTCTGGGAAGGCATGGGCGAGATGTGAAAGATGCTATATGTAAAAAAAAAAAATTAAAAAGAGAAACTTGCAGAAACTGATTACTGGTCAGAATGCTTATCAGGTGATTGTCCACACTTCACAGATTTTTCCCACACTGACATGTACTTTGCTTGTAAGTGAACTGAACCATCCAGTTACAATTTCTATGTACATATATTCGTCTTTAGACTCATGCTTAATTTGATACTAAAACATCGGTTCTACATGATTATTTTCTAATGCAGTCTAATTACTTTTGATTCTTAGAATAAAAATAATAAACCACCTATTATCTTTTTTGTTAAGCAAAAGAATAGCATAGCCCTGCAGCTGTTACTCTTGCCAAAGATTGTTAGTATAGGTGAGTGTTAGAAGCATATGCAGTGAGGATTTGCTAATGGTGGTGCTGTTGCTTGACAAGCCTGAAAGCAAAATAGTAATTTACATCTGACTGGAAAACCAATTTTCTGTGAACTCAAGTAAGTTTAGTGAAGGTCTTTTGAATTACCTCTCGATTACTAATGTGGCAAAGAAGATTTGTGAAACACTGAGCAACGCTACCAAAATTACTTAGGTCCTTTTCCATGACAACGCTGTACAACAGTATGGAATTATGAATTACCCATTTTTCAACAGGAGTTCTCCAGACAAAGTTTAATTCAATTCCCAGAAAGAAGAAAGTCCTGGGTGCCAATTACTATTTAATGTGTGAGACAGAATCCAAGGACAAAATCCCAGATATAAGAATCCCAGGTACAAGGTACCTACAAGAATCAAACCAAGGAGTTAGGCTGAAACTCATTTCCGCTCTCTCATGTTCTCTAAATCTTATTCACAATTAGCAGTTTCAATAGTTTGAAGTAGTTTGAGTCTTTCAGTTTGAAGCTGGAAGGAACAATACTGAAATCTTCAGTCATAAAATAGTTAGAATTGAAATGCAGGGACCATAATTAAAGAAGTGAAAGTGTATACTTCCATGCCAAACTTCACTGATTTGTTTTTTTTTAAACACTGGTAAAAGAAAAGGCTCTACAGAAGGCAAAGGAAATGTATTACTCTACATACATTGAGCATTCTATGACTGCTCAAGGTTTCTGCCATTAATTTGTGGTTACAAAATAGGATCCAGATCCACCTATTAAATATGTCTATTAAAGTGAAAAATCACCTTTATGCATTTTGCACTACTCATTTAAGATACTAACAATGAATGATAACAGCTAAAGACACTCTAATTCTCCTTTCTCGCCGTGATAAAGGCTAAATACTTCACATTTTATTCAGTCCCACATAGTTGATCGATTTCTAAAGTGAAATTGTTTCATATAACTTTTTTTATTGGAATAGAGGGGTCTAGTAGCTGCATTTGTGAGAGACCGAGCAAATTTATGGATTTGTTTCATGGTAATAAATCTAGGGAATGTTCTCACATTTTCAGGAACTACTATTGATACTGACTACACCCTACTTTATTTCTTCCCCTCTCCCCCTCCACCTTCCCTGTCCTTTGAAAATTCTGTAGCTCAGCTTCTTCTGGAAAATTTAATAGGTGCACCCTCTGGATGACTGCAATGAACAACTTGTGCTGTGAAGCCTCCCTTCCTACAGATTCAGGTCCTAAATTAATTCTCCAGTTCTCTTAAAATGATCCCAGTTACAACTCATTCCTCTTCCTTCCAGTCACAGTAGAAAACAGTGCACATCATCAAGGCAACTCCACATTTCCTAATTTCCCAGCAGTACATACCAAAGTCTCTCAGTGGGACAAACTAGGAAAGGATCTAGGACTGATCCTTTCACACCATTTCAGAAGTAAGCTTATTTCTCATTAGCCAGCCAAGAAGTACACACCGATCAATCGTTCAGCATGACTATCAGAATAGATAAATACTGTAGTAATGCAGACATTAATTTGGGTCTCTCTCTCTTCTGTGCTACTTGTAGGAACTTAGATATAGTTGAGACCTCAATTTCTCTAGTAAATTTAATTGCATAGTTGGATAGCAGATTCCAAGATTAGCTGTAAACAGAGAATGACTGTCTTTGTAATTGATCCAGCTTGTTTTCTTTACCTGTTTGAAGCTTGTGAGGACAATGCCAAATTACTGCAATTACAGGTAATAGACCCCATGTGTGTTGGCCAAGATCACCGTGAAACCTAGTATGTGGTAACAGAGTGATTGAGAGTCATTTGTATTGTATTTCCCTCTTCTCAAACAAGTTTAATCTTAAAGACTATGGCTTTATCAAGTAGGTATTCAATAAAATAACTTTGCAAAGAAGCAAGCAAAATGTACCCTACCCTGACCTGTTAAGTGTCTTAAGATAAACAACAATGAAAGAATAGATTTCTTATCAAAAGAAGGCAAAATAGACAGACAAGGGACTAAGGGATAACAATATTATTAAAGGCTTCCTGCAGCAGCGCTTGTCCAAGCCACCCTTGCTAAAAACAAAAATCCACTAGCAGCTTTGTAAAGAGATTAAGGCATCCAGAGTGTATCCGGAGTACTTTGGCTGTATCTTTTTGTTTGTCTCTTAATATGCAATTATGCATTGAAATCTCACTCGGAAGTAAAAAAAAAACAAAAAACAACACCCAGCTATAAGCAAGTACGCTGTTTCTGTAGAACATAATACTTGAATATCCCCAACTTAATGTTTGAAGTTTACATCCAAAGATTCACTTTTACAGCACTGTATAAACGGCTTCACAATTTAATTAAAGGCTTGTAAGCTTTACTGAATGGACTCTTCAGCATGTTCTGTTTACCAGCTTATGACTACAAAGATATTATTTAGGGAACATTAACCTCAATCTTTCAACTGAATCAAAACTCATCATTTTAAACGTTTAAAAGTAAGTTATCTTCCACATAAAATTACAAACAAAAAAGTAGATTTCAAACACAGTGTAAAATAACTGCCTATCAATCTTCCCTACCAGACCTTCCATGTTCATACTATCTTAGCCTGCAGATCCAATTATCCTTCAACATTTGCTGCTCAACCATGCTGAGATTATTCACCGGCCCTCCAGTTAGACTGTAATAAAAGGTCTGTAGGTGCATTAACACTCAGAGAAATAAGGTATAAATGCTAGCACTGCAGTCACCTCTTTTTGAGTTACACGCACAGACATAAACAGTGCAGTAATGAATCAGACTATTTCTAACCACTTTATCCATTCACTTGCACTATAGTAGAACTTGCTAATTTTTTTAAAAATCTAGGTGCAGCACAGCTTTAAGGTGATACAATTCTTGACCCAAAGGCCTTAAAAAGGAAAGTACTGACATCACATAGAGGATATTTCCTCCTGTGGCCAGGCAGCCAAAGTGTGGCTGCAACGTGAGTATGTGATTACTCTCTACAAAGACAGTCTCAGCTCCCTCTCATTATTTTTTTTAAGCTTGACATTTTAAGAAAGCAATCATACATACTGAAACTGCATTCACCTCTAAGATAATGTTCTGCAAAAGATTTGGCAGACATTCTGCTTCTCAGCAAAAAAAAACAGAAAAAAAAAACCCCAGCAGATTAATGATAAAATGACTTCTGATAATCAAGTCTTCATGGTCTTTGCTCACTGCGGTAGTTGTACATCATGATGAAACAAAACCCCTCTGCCACAGGACACTGGTATATGTTGCCAAAAATGTCAGAACCACAGTTTTCAGCCCAAACCTGCAACTACTTGAACTGCAGAAGTCATTTCATTAGCTGACAGCTGCAATAAGCTGTTCTTTCTCTATGTGGAGAAACTACTGGTGAGAGGTACAATTCACACAGGCATAATCCATAAATCATGTACCACTTAAAGAAAAATATACTTTAAAAGAAAAAAAAAAAGTGCTGTACAATATCTTTCCTATTTATTATCCTTACTTAGTGCATTCATACCTTAACATTGTGTTATTCGAATGCTCACAACAGACTTCAGACATGGGCAAAATTCAGGAAAAAGACATCTTTTTTCTCCCATTTGTAATATTTCTGCTGAACTAGAGAATCAAGATCCTTGGTGTTCTTTGAGGATCCATTTCTAGTGAATATATTTCTATTGACCTAGAGGAAATGAAATTTGGTTCTTTAGTTACACATTGAAAGAACAATGATGGTGTTTATTTACTCTGTTACTGATACATAAGGTAATCCAAAATTATAAGTTGATATGTAACTAGCTGGAAAAGGCACTAACACATTTCAAAACCATATGGTATTAGTAAAATGAAGTGTATCATTGAGCTGCATTAACATAGAGACATTTCTGAGCCTTTAATGCTGTGATAACCTTTAGTCTCTTAATTGTCTAAGGAAAGCTACGGACTGATGCTGGTAATGAGAGTGGTGGGAGTGGATTTCAGTGACACAAATGAGTGTTTGCCAGCCATTACTGAGCCAGGCAAGTAATGTACTAACAGCCCTTCAGATTCACCTTTTCAAATTATTTATGTATTATTCGAACATTTTTCATGGAAACCATTGAAAATTGCTGGCAGGTAATAACGCAACTGTACATCCATCTTTGTTTTTCTCTTTAAATACATATTATATTGTACACATGAACCCAACAGGTGTACAATCTCCATTCTCATAGCAAACTTCCTCTATTCTTCATCTGTAGCCTATTGCTATACAAACAAAAATGCTATGTTAGAACAAAAATGACATTAATAGAAAGATAGATTATGTAATGTTTGATATTGCATTCCCTGGACTATTTTTGAATTTGTGGTTTTTTAATTACATGTCATTTTCTCCTTAAGAGCCCTTCACTAGCTTCACTTTAATAGCACAAAGTTTTTATTCCCCCCCCCCCCTTTTTTTTTTTTTTAAATCTGGAACAGAACACACTGAAGAGGATTGGTAAGGACGTTTCACTTCTCGACCGCAGTCATTTTATCTTAGATGGTTACTACAAACCAATTAAAAAACTACTACCATGTTTGAGGCAGAATTTTGAAGAAGGGTGTCACCTCTACTACAGACACAACATTAGCTGTCACACACGCAGAATATTCCCTAGCACCAAGGACTCTCAAAAGCAAAGGAGGGCAAAGCGGGCACCTTAGTCCTGCACTCCAGCAATGGCTCTAGCCAGGAAGTGGTCCAGATGGAGCAGCTTTCAAGTTGTTTTAGCTGCCTATTGAAGCGGTCTTCGAGCCATTTTAAGGAGTTGTGGATAGGAAGAAACACACATAGCCAATCTTACATATTTCCACTACTTTTCTCCAGAATTACTCATGAGAAGAGTATCTGTTCCACTAGAGGGAGGAGCAGGCTCAGGAACTGAGTTTCCAACTAGCGTTCCAGTGCCACCTACAATAACAGCCTTATTCCTATGCGAAGGATGGTCTATTGTCACAAAAAGCTGAAAGGGCTAAACTGGAACATGAAGGTCCATTTATGCAGAAAATTTTTATAACAACAACAACAACAAAAAGCAGAAAAGAAAGAATCTCACCAGAGGAACATTTCATTTTCTGTTTTTGTTTCTTTTTTTCCTGAAAATGGGATGTGGTTTTAGTTACAAATCATGTCTTTCATATTATATTTAGATTTCTAGATTATGCTTTCCTTTGACATTAGGATAAAATTACCTGGAACAGAGCAAGAATCTGTAGCTTATATTCTCTCTTGTAAAGGACTTCAGATTGGTGCTGCTTTTTCATGTATTCTGTGTTATTGCTTTTTACTGCTAAGATTTGGCAACAAGATACTATCTTCATCTGAAAACAGGTATTTTTAAGAACTTGTAGATTGTGAATACCTTGTAAAGTATGAAAATATTAATATTTCTAATTCCAGTATTATCCCCAAAAATATATTTGAGATAGAACAGACCTAGAGATTGCAAAGGTTCAGTTTTTCCCTAAAACAACTCAAGAACTAGAAAGCCCCCATGCCAGAGTTTCTAATAAGTGCACCTGGATATAACTGCATGGCAACTCACTATAATGAAAAGATTAAGGTCATTCACTACTGCAACTATTTTTAGTGACTTTGGTTGGGACAAGTCCCGTAGTTAGCGCAGCGCAAAGGAAACAGGCTCATTAGGACAGCTGTATCTTATGCAGACAAGGCTACAGGGAGATACGGCTTTAGTCCAACCTATCCATCTCACCTGCCAGAGAATAGCTGTACCAGAAAAGGAGGACATTTATGAAAGAGCTGGAACCTGGCACACATTCCTCTCCTCCTCATACTCGGAGACAGTGGACAGATTGATGTATGGTCTCCCCTTCAGGGCAGTCTGTGATGGCATCCATGCAAGTGACTTCTATACTATGCTATGCATAGTAGCATGTTACTGCCTTATAGACAGGTTCTACTAGCAGCTACCACATTTGACTCTTCTTCATGACGACTGAGAGACAGTCTTTAACCAAACAAATCCCCTCTGTGTTGTGTAATCAAACTATACAAGACTCCAGCTAAGAGGAGTGTTATATTTGTAGAGGACGATGCAGTTAAATGTTGATTCCTAATTCCTTAGGCAAGCAGTTTCATAGTGCATTAGCATATACCCCTAGAAAGTCCTGCCTCATTAATTTTTACTGTAGCACATTCCAACAGGCAAGAAAGACAGAGGCATTCTATATAAAACTTGAAAAATTTCTGGTTATCCTAGGCCAAAGAACATTAAGCTCCCCAGATATTAAGATGGAAGCCTTGAACTTGATGGAATGCAGAGAGTCGGGTCAATATGCTTAGGGTAGCCCCAGCAGGAGAAGTGCCACGTGATTTTATATTGCCTAGTGTTTTCTAAATATTTAGGCTTTCATGCTTCTCATTACTGTAGCTCAGCCAAGAATCAATGAAAATCTGAATAACTGATATCAGTTTTCCTGCCTTCCTAGAAATGTGTAAGGGTTTAAACCATTGTCCCAAGCAACGTGTTATATCAGAGTCAGAATAAGACCAGAGAGAGTTTTCGAGTTTTACTGTCATCTGTGATCATCTTAGCAGAACAGGACAGTGCTGTCTTGTACCAAACTGCAAGAAATGTTTGGTGGTTGCCTTTATTATAGGATATTCCTGGCATCAGGAGTCTGAGATCAGAAATGCACCGTAGAGTCGTATAGAGGTCCGCTCCGCTATTCCTAAAGTATTCCCTTTCTGCATATCTTGATCTTTGAAGATAAGGCAGATGAGCAAAAAAGCTGTAGGATTCACACTTGCTTCCTGTTGTCAGAAAAAACTGAAGCTTTCTCAATAATATCACCCACCTGGATCAATGCAAGGTTAAGGCCACTGCCTCTTTTGATCTCCGCTGATTAGCACAGAACTTGAGGCCTCATTAGTCACTCAGGCGATGCTGGGCATCTAGGGTACTTTAGCAAGAGCAGATTATGAACTACGTAGCCTTCCAAAAAGTATCACTCTAAAATGGGTGTATTTTGCTTCACAGTATTCTGCATAGCTTGATATAGATCAAGATCAGTTTCACCTGGTTTCATCTCTTAAAGTGCCGATTACTGCTGCAAGTGCCATAAAGTGAAATAACGTCATTGCCATGAAATCAATGGGAACAGGTAAAAGAGAATTATTGTATTTGCACTAATAGCTATTTATTGAGTGAAATGCATACGCATTATGACTTCTCCCGAAATAACCAAGGAGGGTCTTCTAAGAGCTGACTGAGCCTACAGGGAAATCAGGTACTTTTCACATACAAATACCTGTGACCTCAGGTATTAACAAGAGACTTACAGTAGAAATCTAGTCTAGCAGATTTAGGATAACCACTCCTGACAAGCAGGTTGCAGTATTTATATTAATATCTAACATAAAATCTTTACAGAAATAGAGTTGTTAACTATGCTGTAAATGCGACTGGACAGTCACATAGTTGCACATCAGTTCTCTCACACACGGCATCAAGGAACAATCTTGAGAGAGGAGTTGTGGCCCCCAGACAAAATCATTCAGATCATCTATTTCAAACTTCTCCTAGCAAGGACTTTGGGAGGATTATTACTTATTGAAAAAAGTTCACAATCAGGATAGTTGCTCATATTATGGAGATAATGTGAGAAGTTATTAAAACATAAATAACACGTTAAATGGCAATTTACCTGCAAAAACAAGCAAAAATATTTTGGTTGCACAAGTTACTGATAGAAACACAACAGCCCCTCCAATCAAGTAGGGCTAAATGTAGATGTTTAAGTATGGCAAGGCATTTCTTGGCAAGGCATTCTTTCAAATGCTTTTCTTTCACTCTCATTTAAGTTTGGTGTGGCAGAACTTGTAGTTAGAAAAACGTTTAGTAAATTTAGGAAGGTCTATAAGTAATCAAAATGAGTTTACAACTCTTGTGTCCAGTTGTTCTTAGTAAAATCCTACTCTAAACTCCTCGTATTCTTGGAACAAAGGCAAGTTACAAACACTACTGCCGTGTGTTTAGATCTCCCTATTAGCCAAGGGCAGCACCCTCTAGTTAAGTGATCCATTCTTAGATGTATATTGTTTTAGAAGAACAATTTACCTTCCATGCTTAGTTTTTTGGTGCTTTCTAACAGCAAATTATTTAGAGTGTGGAAATCTTAATGAAGACCATAATGAAGTTCCTCAAGTCTTTTTTTCTACCATGTTCTGCTGTGATTCCAGCAATTTAGCATGTTATGTTCTCAGCCAATGTCTTGCATTAACAAAGCTTTTTCCATTACTTTTCTACACTTCCCTTTTAGAAAAAAAAAAAAAAAAAAGGGAGATAGTGGGCTAGGCTAACAATGAAATTAAATAAAATAAGTATTTAATTGACTATCAAGTGCAAGGTCAACAGGCACCTAAATTATGAGAAGCATTAAAGTGTGATGTATTAGATTACATATTCATATATGGTTCTTTTTTAATATATATTCACCACTATAACAAATTTATTAGTGTGAGAAGTCACTATTGTTGGCAACTGAATTCTAGTTTACCAGATGAGTCAAATTTTTCCTTATGCTATTTTCAGGAGTTGAACAGGCTTATTGTTACAGGGAGTTACAAAGATACATGCTCAAGTTCACCCTTTGTGACCTCCATGCAACTATTTCTTCTCCCAGGCAGGGGTCTGAAAGGGAAACCCAGAGCATGAAACAGAATTTATGCAGAATCAGTTCCCCCAAATTGAAGAAAATAATACAGAAAAAGCCAAATCCTAATTGATACTTAAGGTACTTCTCTCTCCAGCTTGAAATTTGCTCTGGAGACATGTGGATGATGAAGAACTTTCTCAACTAGGGAAGTTAGATTAACCACACAGCAATACAGAAACAAGAAGAAAGGTCTTTCAAAGTAAATGCCACTCCTTGTTTGGAAGGAAATCTTGCACTCTGAGCAAGGTGAAGATCCAGGCAGCATGAACTACAATATAAATCACGGCATCTATTTTACTTCAATAAACTGAGGAGAAAAAGAAGAAATACTATATTATGCAGTAATTGCTTCATGCAGAAGTAAGGGACCTCAATTCCAACTCTGCACTTGCCAGGAATTCATGGCTCTTGTCTTCCCAGAAGAGATACCTCCTCAGCCCCAACTTAAAATTTTCTATGTTAAGAAAGGATGATTCAAGGAAGATGGGCAACAGACACCTTCCATCCCTATCGTGTCAGGACGCAAGGAGAAAGGATACCACTTGGGGACAGAATAGCATGTAAGAAAAGCCTGTGGCCCAAGAACTTGAGCATTTGGCTGAAAATAAGACTTCCTGGGCTCAGGATGGTACTCCTTAGATTAATTTTCAAGATTATAACCACATGGTATTAATCTGAAGCCAGTTGTATTATAGAGAAGTCAGACCAGAATTCGCAATATCTCCCCTAGATTGAGTACAACCAATAGGCTACTAAGTCACACTGCTGTTTCCTGACAGGCCATTTTTACTTCTTTGCCACACTCATTTTGTTGGTGTGAGGATCAACTTACACAGTCATAGAATTGTCTAGGTTGGAAAGGACCTTTAAGATCAGCAAGTCCAACCATCAACCTAACTCTGATAAAAACCCATCATTAAACCATGTCACTAAGCACCACATGAACCTGTCTTTTAATTAGCTCCAGGGGTGGTGCCTCAACCACTTCCCTGGGCAGCCCATTCCAAAGCTTAATAGCCCTTGCAGTAAAGAAATTTTTCCAAATACCCAATCTGAACCTCCCCTTGTGCAAGTTGAGGCCATTTCCTCTTGTCCTATTGCCTGTGACTTGGGAGAAGAAACCAACCCCTGCCTCTCTACAGCCTCCTTTCAGGTAGTTGTAGAGAGCAATAAGGTTTCCCCTCAGCCTCCTTTTCTCTAGACTGAGCAACCCCAGCCCCCTCAGCCTCTCCTCATAAGACCCTCTCTAGACCCCTCACCAGCTTTGTTGCTCTTCCCTGGACCCGCTCCAGCACCTCTGTGGTAAGGAGATGAGTTGAGTACGGAAAGAGGACAAATACACTATGTGTTTACTACTGACAGCAGAAGAGACACCTGGGGAAATAAACTTACTATGTAAAAACATGAGAAATTCTCATGACTTGGTAGCCCTGGAGCACAGACCTGTAAATGGCTACGGAAAGACAGATTAAACAGGACTGGAAACAAACACACACACCTTTATGGAAGTTACACAGATATGGCCAGGAAAGGCAAAAGGATGGTACACACTAGGGCCTCAAGATAGACAAAGACAGATTAATGAGTGGAGAAGTTCAGAGGACAGAGAGTTAATTGAGGCAAAGCATTGATGTGTTTGGCAGACTATAAATTGATGATGGTGAGAGAGAACTGATAGAACCGATGGTCTGAAGATGGATAGGGAATGAAAGATTTATGGACTGAACAATTTAGACAGAATATTACTAGTAAAACACAGGATACCTGTTAAGTCTCTTGACAATTGGAGGAAATATTTCATTATGCTAGGTAAGGATTAATTGAGTCTTCAGAAACTTATGGTGCTGCTGCTGCATGTTTAACTTACATGCTCAAGGTATGTATACTTGCCTTGCAATTCTCTCAAGGCTTACAGAGTTAGGTATTTTCTCTGTCCTTTCGCAGCTTTTTTTTTTTTTTTTTAAGTGCTATTATATTACATTAGCAGAGGAGAACATAGAATGTTTCTCTTTGTATTTGTGGTGTGTGGTGTATTACTTTGAGCCTAGAATTTTGAAGTTGCCTAAGCTTTTCTCGAAGAGGCCATTTTCTCTATAATATAGGCAAATAGGTGTTACAAATCCACTCAGATTTGTTGAGTTATAGCATTATGGAACACAGAAACAGATGGAAAAACAATTAGACCATAAGCTTCTCCTGAACCTAGAACCCAGTAACCTGAACCTATAATTCTATAGTGCTTGACTAATATATCTAAAAATAAAGTGTTCACAAATAATGTTACCAAAAAAAATTACTCTTGGAGGCAGTTATCCTAGTATTTTCTTCAACCAAATGGATTAAGGTATTTAAAGTTCCTGATCTTATATGTTAACAAAGATGTATCTAGGAAAGTAAAAAGGATATACAGAATCATATAAAGACATATACTATGTTTGTTAAAAAATGTGATAATTTGCATTTTAAGCCATGGAAGAGGCTATATGGAGAAAATATACAGGTGGAAAAAGTAAAGTTTAAGCCCACTTTATTTAATTCTTCATCTCTTTTTCAAGTACAGCTTTGTAGACCCTGATGGACTGACATGTAACTTCTGTCACCTGCTACCCAGGAGTCCAGATCTGGCTCTAAGCAAAGCAACATGAGATTGGTAGATGTTTCTGAGGACATAGAACACACTTCAAAGGGCAAATGTAAAAGTTTGGGCAAATAAATTCAGTTACCCCATCATTTTCATGTTTTTGATCTAAAGGATTCCTTGTCAATTCCACCCCACTGATTGAACTGGGTGACATTAGGAACAAGTTCTTTCCAATGAGGGTGGTGGAGCCCTGGAAGAGGTTGCCCAGGGAGGTGGTTGAGGCCCCTTCCCTGGAGACATTCAGGGTGAGGCTCGACGAGGCCCTGGGCAACCTGGTCTAGTTGGGGGTGTCCCTGTGACTGCAGTGGGGGTCGGACTAGATGACCTTTGAAGGTCCCTTCTGGCCCAGATGATTCTATGATTCTAACTACAGTCCATAGAATTTTTCTCATGTAAAAATGAAAAAATGTCAAGAAAATGAAGAAAATGAAACAACCCTCCCTTCCTCACCTTTTTTTTTTTAATTATTACACACTTAACCTGTTGAACTAAATAAGCTTGCTAAATTTATACCTATCCATATGCCACAAACAAGTCAGGGAAACTCAGATGGAAGAAAAGACTTCTCTACACTCAGTTCTATTTAATACTTCACACAGGAAAGGATATTGCATTTTCTCATCTGTATACATTGTGATTTCCCATTGTTTCCTAAACAAACCATTGGAGTCCGTGACTAACACATGTCCCTCTATCACTTAGGCTGAAGTTCAAATGCACACATAGGTCTTGAAGTTACTTGAAGAAATACTTTGTACATATACTGTCTATGTGGATTATGTTGCCTATTGTGGTCCAAATCTAGTTACAGCAAGAGACAATATGAAGAGTCCACAAAATGGATAAAAAAAAAAAAAACACTAAACAGGAATAACATCAACAAAGGAAAACAAAAGAACTCAAATAACCTTCCCTCTTGCTAAGAGTTTAGCTCTCTTAAACACCTATTGGCAGACTATGTCTAATAAACCTTTTGTTTATGCCTTGGTGAAGGCACTCGCAGACACCTCGTTGCAAAATTGCTTAAGTCCTCATTTCTCCAATGTTCAACTGGTCAATATTCAATACTGAGGATTCAATATTACCAAGGAAAGCAAAATGTAAGGATTGAAAATTCTTCTCACTTACTAAAAAGTCAATCAAAAACCAACGGAGCTGTTTCACACTGCCACAATGGCATCCTTTGTTTTTATGGCCATTCTTACAGAAATCAGTGCTGCTTCTGGGAGAGCGTCAGTCACGGTACCAAAAATGCCGGCAGGAATCTGTTATTATAGGGGCTTGGGACAGAATTGCTATACAATTTGCAGAAGTTTGGCGCTGTTTGCTGAAAGACTGAAAAGCAATGAACTACTCTGAGAAGCACCAGAATAATTTTATTAGCTTTCTGCCATACTTCCTTATCCCTAATCACCAAAAAACAGGTCTCTTGCCACACTCATATAGCCTGTTTATGTCAGTGTAATGCCCTGGAACTTAGAGCAGCATAAGATGAAATTAGAAAACATGCATGCAGACAAATTTAAGATGTATAAAGAACAGAAACACATAGAAAAAAAAAAAAAAAGTCAGGCACGATGTTTGGAGACTAGTCTTTTTACTCCAGAATATAACAGGACATTCTTAACCTGTTTTGTGTACAAGCTGCATCCACCAAAGGCTTCTTTTTCCTTTAATGAAGAGTATGAGCTTCAGTTTAATAAGAAGCTTTCTCAAATACCAGTTCTTGTCTATCAGTTGAACCTCAACACGTATCCACAGCAGAAGGATTAGAGATATCTGTGGTCTAGGATTAGAGAACTGTCTCTTCTAACCATGTATCTGTGAAACACAGGTGTCACAAAATATGTTTTACCCCCCCAAAAAATCCTCTAAAGTTCTTCAGCGTACTCAGAATAATCAGAAATTTTAAAGCTTTTTGTAACTAAAATGTGAAATACGAGCAAGTAAAATTAAAATGCAAGACATCGCAAACCCTTTAAAATCCATTATTGAGTCATTGACCATTAATTAACCTTAACGCATCCCAGCAACATGTAAAAAAAAAAATTAAGCTACAACACTTAAAAAAATAAAAAATAAATAATGAAGGGATACTGATCGTGTTAAAGTTAACCTTACATATGCAAAACATAGGATGCAATTAAGTATTTTGCATTTCTCCCTCCGTATTCTGCCTGTTTGTTTGTTTTAAATACCTTCACACTCAGGTGGGGCAACACTCCATCTGCCCCCCCCCGCCCGGTGAGACCCGTTTGCGGTTAACCCTCCCGCGTGGCCAAAACGCGCGGGGGATGAGCCAGGCGGCAGGGAGGAGCCCCCCGCCCCGCCACGCAACCCTCAGCGGCGGGCCGGGCCATGCCCTGTGCGGGGTTACGCGGCGCTCCCCCCCTCCCTCCCCCTTTTTCCTCCCCGCCGGACGCGGCAACGCGCACCCTCGGCGGGGGCGCTGCCCCGCGGGGCGGGGGCGGTGCGGGTTTGCGGCACTGCAGCAGCAGGAGCAGCTGCTGCAGCCGAGCCGGAGACCTGCCGCCTCCTCTTCCTCCTCCTCCTCCAACCCCGCCGCGCCGGGGGCCCTCCATTGTGCGGGAAGGCGGCTGCGCCCCTGCGGAGAGGGACCGTTTCCCCCACCGCACCGCCGGCCAAGCGCTGGGGGGGTGCGCTGTCACACTCCCCCTCCCGTGATGCCGCTTTCCATTTCTAAAGATGTTTATACACCTATATATATATACATACACATATTCCCCCCCTCCCGCTGAATTTCGGTCTCCGCCCCGCAGGGGACGGGGCACCGGCGGGGGGAGAGGAGGGCGCTTTCCCCCGGCAGGGTCGCTCCCCGGCGGCCGCATCCCCGGGGTGGGGGGGGAGAAGGTGATCGCCGAGCGGGGCGAAAACAAAGCCGGCGCCCCTCGCCCCGGCTGCGGGGACCGCCCCGCCACAAGTTGGGGCGCGGATCCCCCCCGCCTTTCCTTCCCTCCGGGGCAACAGCCCAGCCCGAAAGGCACCCCGAGATCGTCCCGGGGGCCGGCGGGCGCAGCCAGGGATGCCGCCTGCACAGCGGCAAAACTTCTTTGTTAATAACGCCGGAGCCAAAGGGGGGCATTGAAGCCGGGGGGGGGGGGAACGGAGGACGGACGGACGGACGGACGACGCCGTCCCGCGGAAACCCCGGTAACTTTACAGACAATAAGCACGCCTCCAGTACCCGCAGCGAAACTTGTTGGGCCGCTCCCGCCGCCACCCCTGATACTTTCGCATCCCCCTTCTCCCGCCCTGACCTGCGGGAAACTGTTGCCTCGCCCGCAGCCGGTGCCCGATCCCCATCCCAACGCAGCGGAGCGGCCGCCCCCTCCCCGCCAGCCCGACCCATCGCACCGGCGGTCCCTTTGGTAGATGGGGGGGGCTTACCCTCCGAGAGGAGAAGGCTCTCAGAAAACTAGCGGTTCCATCGTCCAGACAGTCCTTTAGCAACTTTCCTTGCGCAGAGCGAGAATATCCCTCTGTGTGTCTGCGCGGAGAGAGGGAGGGAGGGAAGGGAGGGAGGGAGCGCGTTTACGGCCACCAGCTGCTCAGGAGACTTTTTTGACTAAAAAAGAGGGGGCCGAAACCGGATTCTTCCCGGTATCAGGAGCCTGAAAAAAAAATGATAAAAAAATCAAATCCTTCTTTAGAAGGGAATTCTTTCAGCCCCGTTATCTGTATTACTATTAACGCGCAGGGCGGGAGGCATTGCATACAAATAGATCCCAAATAGCAGCCTCTATTGGTGGCTGCGCGGGGCCCCCGGGTCCTACTGCTCCGGCGCCGGGAAACTACAAAGCCGAGCAGCAGCCGGAGAGGGCACGGGCTGGGGGAACCGGGAGGCGAGGGAGGGAGAGGAAGGAGGGAGAGGAAGGATGGGGGGGGGGGGGGAGACGACGACACGNNGGGGGGGGGGGAGGGGGGGGGGGGGGCGGGGGGGGGGGGCGGGGGGGGGGGAGGGGGGGGGGGGGGGGGGGGGGGGGGGGGGGGGGGGGGGGGGGGGGGGGGGGGGGGGGGACGACGACACGACGGCTGCAGGGGCTGGGTCCCGGTTAATTGATTCGTTACCTCGGGTATTGTACTACGTGTTGCAACGTCGAAGCGGGAGAAAGCCAGATTATAAACGGATGTCATGCAAGCTCCCCTTTCATAGCTCCCTTTGCAGGGCTATTGTGCAGTCTGGGGAGAGAAATGTGTCTGATTTTTAAAAAAACCAGGATTTTATTTGTCCACGGCTTTCTCTTCCCCCCCCGCACTGTCAAAATTAACCATCACATTCCGTAATAATTATATAGTTACTTCAGTAATTCAGAAATACATCAAATTTCACTTACCTATGCTTTTCCATTCTCAAGTTATGGCTTTCCAAGGGCACATTTGTGCAAAGAGGGTGAACCAACATTCTTAAAAATTAAGCCACTTAATTCCTAATTACAAAAGAAAAAATTAAAAAAAAAAGAATTATCAGGATACATATTCTCCATCATAGAATACAAAGGCAGCCAGTTTGCAGCATTTAAACGATGGTCCTTGTTGGATGTAAGACTGAAAGAAAATAGCGCATTTAAAAATTCAGCCAGTGAAAAGAACAAAAAAAAAAATGCAGCATTTATGTATTGACTGGTAAATGGAGAGTAAATGTGAGATAATGATGATATAGGTCAACATAACTGAGAACTGAAAACAATGTTAAGTACTTGCACATATATGCAAGATTTGTCACACGTAGCTAAACTTCTATTACTGTCTTGTAGATAATATACATTGTATACTAAGCATGCATCTAGATAATAAACATTAATAGGCTTAAAATTCTAAGTATCTAATGAGAGCTTTTAAATAGTGTATGAAGATTATCTAGAAATAAAGCTTGCAATATATTGCAATGCATGATACGGTTAAAGCTCTAAACGTGCCCACTTGCCCTACATAAGATGAATGGAAATAAGTGACAAGGGTACATTGTTCAAAAGGTCCTGCGTGTAGGGTATTGGTAATAGGGCCCTTACACTCTAGTTGGGAGTTATTAATATCAATACAGTCATTATGGCAAATGCATCTTCACAAACATTCTTGAAGAATACATACAGCACCAAGTTACTTGCTACTAGCCCATTATTTCATTAGGTATATAGGTAAAAAGAGACAAAGTAGTTCACAACAGAACACAGAGGAAAATGCTGTGTTTATACAACTCTTGCACTTTGAGAACTAACAGTTATAGTTGAATCAGTCTTTGGATTACATACTCTTTATGCCTTGGAGGAGAGCAAGGGACAGCAGGAGAGAATCTGTTTCTATACATCTGTAGCCTCCAAAGAGAGAAACACTAGAGTATAAGTTCAAGATCAAGTCTTCAGTGCTGCATTTCAGACCTACCTCACAGCTTGCCTCTTTACAACCTCAAACCTTGCTGGAAGAAGGTTTAAACTGTTAGTTCTTTGAATTCTGTTACTGGTTTGGTTTAGACATTTTATCCCTTATATAACAAGCATAACTCAAAACAGTAGCATTTCTGCTGTCAGAGGAGGTATAGTGGAACAATTAATAAAATTCTTCCATTAATACCCTCTCCAGTTATCATTGTAGTTACACATGCACTTTTTTTCCCTTTTAAATTGAAGAAATTTAAGTTACAATTATGTTACTTTCAAAATAGAACTATAGCTCTAGTAAACATAAGTTACAGAAGATAATATTATAGTTGTTTACAGCCTAGGCCAAATTTTGTTTCACTGTTTTGCTTCTTTTTAGGTCTACTTAAAACAAATTCTGCTTACCTGAGCAGGCAGGATATAACTCCTTCAGCTTGTTACTTCCATTGGCTTTACACTTGCCATCATAACCCTAAGGATATTCCTGGTTAATATCAATTTAAAAGAGAACGAGCTCAGGCCTATTGTACTTAACATAATAATGTAAAATCATTGGCATCATCTGCAAATTTGACAAAAGTAGTAGATTAGTGTAAGTGCAAATTAAGGAGGCAATAACCAACACCATCGCAATTAAGAAATTACCCTGTGAAGGAGAGAAATTGCCATGTCCATTGCAGAGCCTGCAGAGATTAATGAAATATGGCTGTGAAACTGTTCTAATAGATAAATTGGGTGGGTGGTTAAACATCTGAGCGAAGATGATTACTTTGTAGTGAAACAAAACAAAGAGGAATAAATCACAAAGCTGCTCTATTACCACAATTAAAATGCAATCGCTTGATCAATTATCACTCTAGCTAATAGCTTGATGGAGGACAAGCAAATAAATAAAACATTACGCTAACCAAAGTTCTTTGAAGTGTAGTAATAATGATATCTATATACATATATGATCCCTATTTGTATGCACTTATGTCTCATGTGTAGATAGTACATTGCATAGCATAAGCAGGACTATATGTATCATGTTTAGCTATTTATTTTCAGTATACAAGTAAACATCAATGATACATAATCAAGATGATGCATGTGGTGGGTAAATAGCTAACACATGTTTCAGTTACCAATGTAACACATTTCAGTGTTTTCTAGATCTCTAAGATTTTCCTTGGTTTATGTACTTACCAGCCAAAGGTGATTTGGAATAGTTTCCCCTTGGAGTAGTTTCTAAGGTCAGCAGATGTGATGACACATGCCAGTTTCCAGCTTGCCCTTGGAAAGTGATGGCCACTTACTGGAGTTCATGTGGACATGGGGCATTTTAGGACGGTAGTAAAGCAAACCATGACTGTTGGATCTCAGCATTACATTTTTATACTTAGTACTCAGCAAAGCATGCATTCATGTATAGGAAAATAAGTGGTAACACATATGTCTGTATGACATAAAATCTAGTGTATAAAGTCAAAACATTTGCGTATCTATAGTAAGACCACCCTGTGATAACACGATCCAAAACCAGTGGCGATGAGCTGACTTGACCCAAAGTCCTGGTCAAATATAATACTTATTTAATCTATGGAAATATTAATGAAGTACAGTTTGAATATGTAGGGAACAAATACCTTTCAGTGATTATTCAGTGTAGAAAAAATGACGTGTTTATGTTGCAACATGTATTTGTTAAAAGTCAAATAAAATTTGAGAAGAAGCTTCAGTGAGCTTCTCAAGTAGCAAAATGCAAACAGAGGGCAAGTAGTGCATACATCAAGTAGCAGAGAGGTATGTCTAGGAATTCTTTTTAACATTTTAATGCTTTGTCTTATGCAAAAAGGTTACTCATGTGTGACAAACTTGTTTTGCCTTTCCCAGGGCAAGCACAATTGGAAAACATACAAGTTTGAACATCTTTAAAGTGAGCAATGCGTATGTTGTAAATACATAGGTTTTGCTGTAGTGTACTAATGAAACAGCAGAATTTGTGCTCTTGCAAAAGCAGTCTGAAGCTTCAGCAGACCTCATGTCCTGTTTTGCAGGTCATGTCCAGATTAAATCTTATGTATGTAGTGTATCTTATGTAAATCTTATGTATATTATGTAAATCTTTGACTTGATGATCTCCGAGGTCCCTTCCAACCACTACAATTCTGTGATTCTGTGATTCTGTACTCGCAGTTAATTTTTATAAAGTGAAGACTAACTCGTGCTGTAGTGGTGCATGCACAAAGACTGAAGGCTAAAGTGAGCTTGAAGAAATTGTGAAAAATGGGAAAGCATCATATATCCACTTAGTGAGGGCTGCAGGGGAAAGATAATGTCAGGAAAAAGCTAAATGAGTTAGTGCTATCCAAAGAGTATAGGAGAGAAAAAGAACATCAAAAGTGTTTATCGAAGGAAAGCAAAGTGCCAGAGAGAAACTTTTCCTATTAGCGAATGAAAAGGGAAATGAAGATTGAAAAAAAAAATTCAGACACTGAAGTAATTAATGTTCTCTCTTAATTTTCCTTCTGTTAAAGAAAACTAAAAGGTCGTTGCGGAAATATCTTTGATGGAGCTCCTACCAAAAGTGAAGGAGCCTGCCTAAAAAAATTAAATCTATGGAAGATTCTAACATTTGGTCTTAAGCAGGTCTACGTAGGAAGACACACACTTCCCACTATGCAGCTGGGGAGTGGGAATCTGAGACTGATGGCCATACGAGCTCTGTAAGTAAGTTTCTCTCACATCCCTAGACCATAACAGATACACCAAGACGACAACTTGCATTTTCATTTGAAACATGAACTTAGAAAAGTCAGCTTCCGATATTAGAGGAAACCTTCAAAATTGTTCTCTGGTTTAAAATATACTAAGGCAAGTTGAAATACAAAACTAGAACAGTGTAAATATTTTTAATGGGATTTTTTAATGGGATCACAGGGGTTTTAATATAAACTGAGAGCATCTACAATATTCACTATAATAGTACAGGGCTTCAGGTGTACATAAGGATATGAACTGTGGACCTCTGAACCTCAGGATTAGGTGATTAGGTTCCCCCGAGAGTCAGGAGTGGGTATCACCTCTAGACTCAGAGCAGCTGATACCTAATTTCTAGTCATTAAATCCTCTACAAGAGTGTACAAATCTCCTGCTGCTAACTAGGGAATGTGGTCCTTCAGCTCAACCTGTGCTCCTGCTGGAGCAGTAGAGGATTCAAAAAAAGTGGCAACTCAAGCTAATCTCCTTCTGCTATTTTTTGCTTGCTAACCTGCAGTTTGGTACATGGGTTCTGACACAAAGTTAACTGCAAGTAAGCCGGCTGTATTGTTTGTACTTGTACAGCCTGTTAATCAAAGATTTTAAAGGATGACTCATCCCAGCCACACTTGATCGTATTTAAAAGTGTGTATGGAAGAAGAGATGTTGTCAGGAGCTCAATACAAGGCTTTAAATAGTTGGTAAAGTGAGTATTGTGCAGGCTCACTGAGGGGCTGTAATACAAAGTAATTGTGTCAGCAAGTTTACTGCTGGGTATAAAATAAAGTCGTATCTTGTTTCATATCTTTGTTGTTCAGAAGCAGTAAAGGAACAGGAAGTTTTTAATTAAAACTACGATAAAGATAGAAGCTGATTCTCTCTCCATCAATGCATGTATTTAGCCATTGGAAAATAATATTTTGTTAAGGCAATATTTTGGGGAAGGAATTGTTTATTTAACTAAAAATAAATAGCAAAATTTTATCTTCCTATTGAACAGCTGAACTCCAGAAAAACAAAAGATTTAATGAATACTTAAATTCAGAAATACTAACTTTATATCTCCCTAGTACAACTGTAATGCTTCTGCATCATTTTGGGCTTGGTTTCTCAGGTGTGCTTCATCATGGCTTGTGCATTTCTTATATACTAACAATATTTTTAATGGGAACTAACTTTTTATTAGCTCCAGGGTTTGTATAAATCAAAAGGGAGAAAGCTTTTTTAAAAAGCAGAGTACTCCCCTATGCTTTAACAGGTAGGAGGAAATTATCATAGCCAATAGGGAAGGCAGGTGTGGATAGGAGGTTTTTTGTGGGGAACTTGCTTTAAAGGACACTATCTTTCAAAACCTGGATTTTTTTATAACTGTACTGTATGATATATAAGCAGAATAAAGCCAGAGGTGGAAGATAGTAAAGAGGTCTGTCTTTTCTTAACCAAACTCCTCAGATGAGTCACTAAAAACAGATGGTGATTAAGTCACTGCCAATGCATGCAGGTGTTTCCATTTTGTTTGGAAAACCTTAAGAGAGACCCATGAGAGGGAAGAGACACGATAGATGGGCTGAGGAATGTGAGAGAGTTTTTATGGAAGGAAGGCTGTAGCTGAGAACATGCACAGGTAAGTACATGGATAATATAGGCTGTTTAGAAGCCTTTTTTTTTTTTTTCTTTACTGTTACTCTAGAACACAAGACTTTGTTGAATCTGGAAACTTTGAAGAGTGCATCCTTTGCTACTTTGTGTAGGAAAGGCAGAGCTCTTTCTGGTCAGAAGCTGAAGTTAAGTTAGCTAAAGTAGTTCATTCTAGTTTCTGTTAAAATGGTTCCATTAAATTGGTAAGTAGGAATCATTGCCTAAGGTGTATCTGAGGTATAGAAGCTGTGTGTAAACAGCAGGAGACAAGGATATGAATTGGAAAGAAAAAGGACAAGGAAAGAAATTAAGGTGTTCAACTTGACTATGAATATATTTTAAAGGGTGAAAATGAACAATAATAATAATATCTGAAAAGTCTTCCCAGGAACTAAGTTTAATAAGTGGTGAAATAGGAACTAAAAATGAACTGAAAGAGGGTTCTAATTTTTAAGTATTAATATCTACTCTGCAAAAATCACTTAAGAAATGTTTCATAGGGAGCAATTCTGTATTTGTATAGAGTTTCTGTAAAGTGTCTACTTGTAAACTATACCATGTCTGAATCTAAGAATTTTTGTTTGCTTTTGAAATATGTGTTTTTTTCTAAATTATTGTCTGATTGCTATGCTGATCATTTAAATTTTTAGATTTAACTTTTTTAATGAAGAAACTGGTGGAGGCCTTCCATTTTATTTTTTAATACTTGCTGGATTTATATCCCTGAGTGTACCTATGAGGAACCTTGGAGAAAGTAATGTTTTCTAGAAAACATTAAATTCACTTTACGCTAAACTGATGAGGAAACTTCAAAGCCAAGAATCACATTGTTTTACTTTTAAAAAAAGTTTTAGTTGGAATTCTTCTGAAGATGATCTGAAGTGCTGTGCCAGGAGGAAAAAAAAAAACCCTCTCTCTCAAAATGTCTCATTGAATCACCTTAAAAGCAAATTGATATGGCTTGGACATCAGCCAAATCATTCCTAAACTATGACCTTACGTTTCATCCAAACAACCTTACACTGAACCACTGAAATGCAATTTTTTTTTTTTCTTCTCCTTCCCACTGAAATATATTTGCTGTGCTGTGGTTACAAAGTCCTCCAGGGAGTATCACAAACTCACATGATGTTTCTTCAAAGCTCAGCACTGCATTTTTGGCTATCTTTTCTACATTAGTGAAATGTTTTTGAAATTTCATTTGGCAGATTATCTCCATATCAGCTTTTTATTAATGGAGTCTCAAGAATATAAATCTTTTCAGTTAAGATTAGCAGAACCTGAAATCAGTAAACAGGCTCAATATCTATTTCAGTTGATTGCATTAGAAGAATTTATGTTTTCCTTTCCACATCTGTTTCCCTCCTCTTTTGATACGGATAATTATAAATGTGAACAAGTGCTTGGACTGTCCTTGGTGTGCATGAGTACTGATGAAGTATTAACTATTATTATTGGGTGTTGTATTTAATATATTGGATAGCAATGAATACTTCTGGAAAGACAGTGCAGACTTCATCTGGCCTACAAGGGGAAGTAGATGTCTGTCTGTATGGGTGTTGTAGAGCTGCGCTCTCAAAGGATCACCCAATTTTAGGAAGAAGTCTTGTGGATCTTTTCTCCAAAATTTCTTGGGGTAGAAATATGGAGCAAAAGATGTTGATTTCAGTGATACATCAAACAGAAAAAAACATCCAAACTTATGTATGCAAGTGTGATTTAAGATTACTTAAAAAAAGAAAAAAAAAAATCTATGTTTGTGTTTACTTGATCATTATTTCCTAATAGGTACCTGTGAGATGAAAATTACAGGGGGGAAGAAAAGGCATTATTTTGATATCTGGAAGGAAAGAAATATGAATTTCAGGGCTGAAACTTTTAATTTCTGTTTCATGTCTTTCCATGTATGTGCTCTAATAATTTTTTTTTAAGAGGAATTTCTTTATGTGAAGAAAAACATGTAAATGTATCATGACTGAGCCAACTGGCTGCATCTAAGTGGTATAGTTAGTTGTAAATAATCAGAGACAGCGGCATGCAGGCTGCAAAAGAGCACTAAAAAGACTGCTAGAGAGATCTTTGGAGTTGGAAGACTCATCTATGTGCTCTTCATAGTGAACATAAGCTCTTGGCAGTACTGCCGTCATTAAGGAGAGCATCTAATTGTAGCAGGCAGAGAACAGGGGGGACTAAGAGAAGAGGAACACGGCCTGGTATGTGACTTGGGGAACAGCTTGCTGCTTTTAAAATTTTCATATTTCCTCATGAGGCAACTGATCTTTGACATAGAGTTGGCTTTCAGGAGAAAAATATTCAATTATTCTACATTACTCTGTTTATTTTCCTACTGTTGTCTTGTCTTCCTTCAATTAAATGCTGCTTCATGCTTTCCGGTTACATGAAGATATTAGCTAAATGTGTCCAGAAAACGTATTTTATCTTCTTGCTAAAATTTTCAGCTATTGCTACCAGTTGTTTTTTGGTAGAGGAATGCCGATTGCTTTGCTCATTCTTCATTAGGATTGTTTGGTTTGTTGTTTTTGAGAATGGGAAAAACGGGAGTAACAAACTTTAATGACTTTATAAAAGTGAAAAAAAATGCATCTTTCCAAATAATACTACTAGATAGTCACTAATTCTAATGACTTCTTTTCTTCCTTCATCTTGTGGTAGTCTATAGAAAATGAATATACATTTCTCATTTCTGCATTTTGCTCAGGTTGAACCTGACATTTTTTGCTTCTAGTGGGAATAGAAGACAAATAGCATGAAAAATAGCAACTGAATCTGAGAGGATAATCAGTGATTCATTTTCTGTTCTCTTTCATTTATTGCCGTTCAGTCTTTTTGAAACTTAAACCCACTCGCCTAGTGTAGTAAGGAGACCCAAAGCTAAAGGAGCAAACTGCCTAGAAGGTTTCTGGAATACTGTAAGCTAAGCTTTTCTGAAACTATTTTCTGAAATGAGAACTACTCAGATTTTTGTAACTGTGAAAGCATCTTCCATCCGTGCATATCACCCATGCAGACCTTTCACTAGTAAGGATGCAGTCTGGCCCATCTGTTCATGAGCCAGATAAATGTGCAGCTCTTTCTGCAGTGAAGAAATACAAGAAATCTATCTATGCCCTGAGACTATAGAAAAACAAGACATGCTTTTCCCACTGACAGCTAATACTGCTGATGGTTACTCTGTGTTAGGAGAGAGACTTGACAACTTGGGAAGATGAAGGCAGCTTTTTGGAAGTCAAGAACTAAAAGTCCAGCTTGAGTATGAAGAGATTTTAAGGGCGCTTTTAAATGCGGCTAAAAGCAGCACGTGATTTTTTTAGAAAGAAATGCAGGTGTTCCAAGCAGCGAGTAATAGGCAGGGGCTTACTCTAAAAATAAAATAAAAAAGGTAAAGGCAAACATCAGTCTATGAAAGCAAGAGAGCTGTGGCAGCCAGGCAGGCTGTTGTTGGACTGACTGCTCTCAGAGGTCAAACTAAAGTAGAGAAAGAGCACGGACTGAAGAGATGAATAATGACTAGTGAGAGTCAAGCATGATCTCTCTGGGCCTCAGCAGGAAAACCAAACAGTGAGGAACACTGACAAGCCGAATCCCAGAGGCCGAGATGATGAGAAATGATAATGTCCAGACCAAGGAATAAAATGGAGCGTGACGTGAAGCCCATGGTAATATCTGAAATACAAATAAGCTTTCTTTTTAACACCACAGACAAACAAATAATGAAAACGCTAATCCTAATGATGGCTTCAGCAGTGAATATTCTGTATGTGAGTGGAGAAGCATGTCTTGAGACAGAACTTCAGGTTTCTAAATGGGGAATAAGTGCATTGCTGCAGGGCCTGAGGAGCAGGTTATTTTCAAGAAACGTGGTGTGCTATAAAAGGACCATCACTAAAGACGTGAATTGGCAGTGTCCTCAGAGAAAAATATCAATAGAAGTTTTTTGATCAATAAGGTTCACTTTATTTTTTTTTTTTTAAAGTAATGCAACTATAATTCCTACACACTTGCTGAACTTAAGGCTTGTGTTCATATTAATTTGTTAAAAGAAGACCTTATTATTAACTCATTGAGTAGTCTAGGAAAAGTTGCTTTTAGCTCAGTTCCTTCCCTCTTCTACATGAAACCAGGGAAGTCAGTCAACTAAACCAAAGGATATATAGCTAGTATTATAGCTATATAGTTCTGTACTATTCCTCTAGTACTGTTCCTGATATAATAGTCCTTATGCTTTAAGTTAAACCCATATGCAATAATTGGCCTCTAAAGTAAAATACTTAAGAAAAAAAAATTGACATTAAATGACTGGCATATCTACTATTCCAAAAGAGCACAGGCATGCTACAAATTCTAACATTCTAATTAACAAAACTTTTTTCAAAACCTTTCTAATTTGAATTTTTAAACAGTGCTTTCAGCATTGAGGTAAATGTTTTAATTAAAACCATATCTGCCATTTTACAAACTTTAGATTGACCTTGCCTAAGCTGTCTATGTTGCTGGAGGTGATGAAATGACTGATGAATAAAGCAACTGGGAAATCCCTGAATTAACTGTTAAACAAAGGCCCGTGATATAACTTTGAGGTTTGATATGTCTTGAAACTATCTCAAAGGATTTGAAATTTCTATTCAAATGGAGATTTTGGCAGAAGAGGGAAAACCCTTATGCAAAGTCAAGTATTCCCAGTTTTTAAGTGAATTTTATAAGGACAGGTGCATCCCATATTGATGCATAACTGGAGACCAATGTTATCAATGCTTGGTGGAACAACGCTACAACCTATGTGGCTGTCGAAGCTGGTTTTCAAATCCTTGGAATGTTCATTTTCTTCATGATAATTGCAATCTGAAACTTCATTTTATTCTGTAAAAGGAAATGTTTAATGGAGCTAGGAGAAAAATTAGCTTCAGTTTTGAGTGAGGAGGTTAATATTGTGGTACCGCTTTTCAGCAGCAATGGCATTTGCTCTAGAATGAGAAAGCAGCAACTTCATGCTGAATGTGCTGTAACAGAACTGCTGTGAAGTGAGTTGAATCACAGCTAAGGTATATCATCACCTATACCCACCATTTCATGAGAGCCCTCTGGAGGGCTCTACAGCTATTTTTGATGTGGGTTATAGGTATTATTATTTATGTAGCATTGCACAGTATTTGGGCATGGATAACAGCCTCTCTTGAAGCACCAGACATTTTGAAAAGCTAGATTCACAAAGAAAGTACAGAAGAATAACTTTACATTTAATCTTGCCTAAAACAGATCAATCTTTGTCACTCACAAACTTCATTTGTTGAATTTACAGACACTAGAAATAAACTTGCCAATACTGGAACTTATGAAAGCCTTAATGTGTAATTGTGTATACTTTAAGTATATGCAGTGGAACCTTTTTTGGTGGGGTTTGGTGGGGTTTTTTTGTAAAACTTTACACCAGATGATTCAATTCAAATTGAATTTCAATCTTAAAAATAATAGGACTTGCTCACTTCAGCAATTTTAATGTTTTTCAATAAACGACTATAAAAAGAAATTCAGTGAAATCTGGGAGTTATCTGAGATCTGCAGGCTTTGGGACTCAAGCGTGCAGTGTTAAACATTTTTGGTTAAATCCATAAAAATACCTAATCATGTAGTTTACTTGCGAACATGGAGTAGTTTCAATTAATATACATTAATGGACTATTTGCATACCTTAATAACTCGTGTGGGTTGTGAGGGTATGGCACATACTCTAATCACCTAGGAATTTCTGGAACATGAAAGAAGAAGGAAACAAAGCAATGTAATGAACTGGGCTTTGTTTTCTTCAGTTCATTGATATGACCAAACTTCTATTGGATTTTCATGTAGATTGCTTTGGTATGCATTTGCATTACAAATTTTTATTCTTATTGGTGTTAAATGGATATATAATACTCACATGGCTGTAACAATGAGCTTACAGGCTCACTTATTTTGTTTTATAATTCAGTATTGTAGTGGAATGAAAAGCAAATATTTTGCTATAATGGTTATGCTAATTGACTTTTAATGTTCTTTTATTTTCCAGCTACTCACCATCAGTCTCCAAAGTTTAATAAAGCTCAAAACATTTAATTTTATTGCCTTGCACTATTGATTATCTGTTTAACACTAAAAACAATGTGATCTGTTGTCTTTGCCTTGCTGATTGCCTGAATTATCTTGAAGAAATAAGAGATCTGCATGAGGAGAATCTCATGCAATAAAAAATGTCACTTGTATGCATTACTCATGGCTGTTGTACAAAACTCACAAGCCCTTAATCTCAGACTTGCAAAGGAAAGAAATTTTATTGTTTCACAACTGAACTCGATATTCCATCAGGCATTACACCACCATTTATGTTACTCTTTCTTGATTTTTATTGCCAACCTAAGCTTATTTAAAGGAATGAATAGCATGCCATCTACTTTGAGACAAATAGCAAAATAATACTTAAAACCACTACTAGATTTATTAGAGAGGGTTTATTTCAATCTTAGAAGTTAAATTATTAAGGAAAAACATGTCACAGAAACAAAAACAGATAATAAATAAATAACAGGAACAAAATATATATATAAACAATATAAGACTACATCCATTCCACCATCATCAAATATTTTTCACTTATGTGTCTTTGAAAACTTGGAGAGTGGGAAGACTGAAACAAGCTATTCAGAGGAAATAATGGGTGACTTTTCAGAAAATAATTTATCAATGCAAAACTATATTTTGCAGCAGTTTGCCAGAGTGCAGTATTTCATTACAATTATCAAAACTTTTTTTGGTGCAGCAATATATTTTTGCTATCTGCTCATCACATGGTTATAAAGAAGTACTAATTTCTGTCAAATGTATGGAGCTCCTGTTTTATTGCACAATTAATTCTTTTGGAAGCTGCTGTGGTATTGACTGGGCTGCATCGGTTTCTCTTTGCAAATAAATTCCAGGTGTTGTGGGAGCAGATGTTATACTATCAATGAGCTTATAGAAACTATCATTCTAGTGCATCAATAAGCATAATCTTGTGCTTGGTGAGCTGGAACAAATCACGAGTCTTTCATCCTAACCTTATTTTTAAGTATATCATGTCCGGTGTCTGCAAATTTTTGGAGAAGTATGTAGCACATTTAAAAGGCACCCCTCATCTGTAATTTCAGTGCTTGCACTGAGAGTATCAATTGCATTCCTTGAAGATAAGAAAAGGAATGAGATAACAAATTATCCAGGAATATTACTTCAGGGAAAGTAAATGGAGGTAGATTTGTACAGAATGCATTGGTGGTTGTTATTACGTTCTCTCTCTTTTAAAGAAAATATCTTTTTTGTTGTTTCCATCTGTTCTGGCATATCAATATTTGCTTGTGACTTGCTTCATAAATATGTGCGGTTTAAACTGTAGGAAGTTGAAAACTGATTGAAAGTCAGTTCTAGCAACTGTAGAGTTTATAAGGTTAAGAAATGGGAAGTGATATCAATTAAATTTTAAAGATCCCGTCCTCCTGCCCCAGTTAAATCTTACCTCTGAAATTATATTGTCAGCAAAACTGAACGTAGAATCATCTAATGGTTTGGGTTGGAAAGGACCTTTAAAGGTCATCTAGTCCAATCCTGCAATAAGCAGGGACATCTTCAAGTAGATCTGGTTGCTTGGAGCCCCATTCAGCCTGACCTTGAACGTTGCCAGGGATTGAGGCATCTACCACCTCTCTGGGCAACCTGTTTCAGTGCTTCACCAGATACAATATGTAAGGTTATATATGAAAATAACAGTGTGCTCAGGATTAGCGCTGGTCTTATCCTGGGTATGATTTTTTTCATATAAAGAAAAAAAAATTCTCAAAGAAAAGCCTTAGTAGACATAATAATAGCTTTTAGGTCAAAAATGAGCTGTATGCTTTCATTTTTTGATAGACTTCATTTTGTGGTAACATTCTGAGCAAATTTATTAAAGACTTTTAGTTTTTGAACAACATAGGATCAAAATAGAGTTTTGTGACTGTCCTTGCTGGTATTTTGGTATATGTTTTGTCTCTTATGTTTGTGGAGTAATTAAAAAAAAAAAAGGCATTTCCTAGCCTTTTAAACTCTAGACATTTCCTAGAGTTTAAATTAAGGGGATTGAACTGAACTTGTATCTCAGTAAGGCTTATTTTTTGGCTCCACCTCTCCATTTCTCTATAGTATTAAGTGAAGTAGAGAGGTTATATCTTCTTTCTTTGCTTTTACAACTGGTAGTTTTCAGCCATACACCTTCCTTGGTCTGGACTCACCAGTGTCGTTGCCAGTGTGGGGAACCTGGGAGAAATGAGCAATGAAACAGAAAAATGAAACATTCTCAACTTAAATCTTGAATAAAATGTAATCATGGTGTAAAGCCCCTCAACTAAGCACATTTCATTGAGATAAACTGCCTTTGAGGCAGACAAATTAGCCCTAGAGAATGGGGATTCTGGCCTATGTGGCACCAGGTAATCTGTGGTGGACACGTTGTCACCGGCTGTCCTGGGCAGCATTTGAATTGTGTTATGCTCCATGAGCTCCTTCCAGAAATCATTCTTAACAAATCTTTTGTGAGGCAGGGTTTTGAATGTGGATGGCATATCAGGCAATTTTTAAAAAGGCACATTAGAAGATTTGATTATTTTAGAAAAATATCAAGGAGTCCTTTCATTGCTTTGTAAGCTTTTGACCTAAATGCAAACATCTGCAATTCTGTTTAGCCTCTTCTGCTTAAAATAACATTTCAATCTAAAGGGAATCAATAAGTCACTGTACTATTTTGGAGTTTGATTATAATATTTTCTTTTAAAAGGTGATGTTAAACATGGAAAAAGTGTCATTTTGTGGTGTTTTTTTGTTTGTGCCTTTTTTTTTCTGGAGAAAAATGCTTTACGAGCTCTTATATGGAACAATTTTTTTTATATATAATTTTGGGAGTGGTTGAATTGAGAAGCTATTAGTAACATCAGGTTTTGGTATCTAGATATTTCTCTGCAATATTGTAAATGCTACTGTTCTTGGTGAAATCTGTTAGAAGTTTT
The DNA here is from genome assembly GCA_004320125.1 of Scolopax mira. Classification (NCBI taxonomy): domain Eukaryota; kingdom Metazoa; phylum Chordata; class Aves; order Charadriiformes; family Scolopacidae; genus Scolopax; species Scolopax mira. Next base: position 53,048 of record BJBW01000502.1, on the reverse strand, counting down.
CCAGGAAATGTTATCAGTATACATTAAAACACATAGGTACATTTTGGCTCCTACTGAACCCATGTGCTTAGTTTCCCTCTGTGGACAGCAGACAAATCAGTAAGGCACTGATTGCAGTTATTAAAGTGTGTTCACTGTGTTATTTTACTGTAATGCTTTTTAATATCTTTATTTTGTATATGCACAAAAGAAAATTGCAGGTTTCAGTCAGATACAATTGCTTTTTGGCAACAAAAATAGTTTAGAAACATTAATAAAATACATGTATTAAGGATACTCAAGATATGTTTTATATATAGCCAGGTATTGGCTATTATTTTCTTCCTTATAATATCTTCATTATACACTTTTGCATTAATTTAAGAAACTTATTATTAAATCTGAAAATTAAACACAGAGAAAAAGGATAATACATGCTCTGAAAAAAAAAAAAACAAATTACCTGAAACTTAGAAGGCAAGATAGATATAAATATGAAAGGACTTGGGAAAGAAAGAGGAGAGAAGATTTCTATGTAAAAGTACTTAGGCTGCTTTAGAATTTAGGACTTTTAAATTTTAATGGAGTATCTAATGGACCGCCAAATGTATCTGTATATTTTTTTTCTGTCAGCTGCAGTAATGACTCAAGATTTTCTAACTAATGTGTATAAATTAGTTTAATGTACCCCATAAGATTGAAAAAGAACAAGATATAGCACAATGTGACAAAACTGTCCATAAAACACCTACAAAACCAGATTTGATCTAAAAACTTCGAATATTTTTCCCTGTGAGATTTGGGTAAGGATAATTATCTCTTGGTGGCTCTGCTTCCCTATTTGTAAAATATAGAAAATTATGCTTTTAAGAAGGCATTCTGCCTGCCTGTTAATTGTTGATGCGAATCTGTGCTGTTCCTGTAATGCCCCCATCCCTCCCTGAGGGATGTGTCCTCTCACGTTGTGGTTGTGTGACACTCTGAAGTGTTTGGGTGGAAGATGCAATACAAAGGTAGAACAGAGCTGCTAAGCATCACTTTTCCAGTAGGAGTGTGTGTTTCCCAGCGCACACCAACATGAGGGTTGTTGGTGACAGTTTCTCTGTCGTTTCTAATCAGACTCTGTGAAGAGGTGGAAGGTGAAGGCAAGGGCAAGGCAGGAAGAAGAGAGAAGTAAGGTCCTGATCTCCTCTGGTCACTCCAAGGCAGGGGGCTAGAGAAGTGTGTGGCTGTGATGTGAGATGGCTAGGGTGTGAAAACTGGTTGGCAGCTGACAAAGCAAACAGGGTCTCCCTAAATCAGCAGCACGGTTATCCTTGTGCTTCTAGGACTGCGTGGCTCTCTGATACCCACCATGGGCTACTTCTGGTCACTTGCTCTCTGCACTTGAGGCAAGTCCAGCACCACGAGCTCTGGGGACGTGGAGACTGCTGTCGGGCTCGAGTGGACCTTCAGGCCTGGGAGTCCAGGGTATAGGTATGGTGAGCCCATACTTGGAAGAAGCTTTCATGTCATCTTGTTGCTTTGGGATCATGAGCATTTTAGAGCATTTTTGAGTCTTCTACATCTATGTTGGCTTCTGGCTGTGGCCTATGAACTTCGAAGACCTCAGGAATAAAAGTCGACTCATAATTTGAGCTGGAAAGAATAAGCAATTGCAAGCATAAAGAAAGGGAAAACATGAAAAGTTATACTTGTCCCGGTCATTTAATGCAACTTGTCATTTTTGTGTATGCAATACTAATTATTAACAGCTAGCTTTTATCAGAAGTCTCAAAACTTGTGGAAAGGGGATTATTTTCTTCCACTGGGAAAATGAATTGAAAGGTCATTAAATGCTTTTTTTGAGTTTGTCAAAGGCAGACCCAGTGATAAAGTTTGCATTTATGAGACCCTGATGTCTATTCACTAGCTCACAGCACTATCAGAAATATGATAAAATTCTGAGATACAGTTCCCATTGCAATGTTAATTCTAACATTTCTATGAACTGTATCCTTTACAGATGCACTAGGAAAAGGATATTAGCAAGGATTATATGGTATTCTCTAAAATATGTATCCTACATGTGCTTTGGTCCTTCTTTTACCTTGTAGTAGTTTTACCATCAGTTAAAAGAATTCCTATAGGGAGCACTTAACAAAGTGAGCTTTATCCATCTGTTGATAACATCTTTCTTTAAGATTTATTTTTTTAATGTTTTTAAATTAAAAATCAGGTCTAAACAAGCTAGCATGAAATTTTCAGGTTTGACTTGCTCTATTTGAGTTGATTCACAATTTAAATTCAGGGCTTTTTCTCCTTGCTCTCTTGCACACATTTTCACTCTCTCTTCTTTGTGTGATTCTTAAACCTGAAAGAACAAATGTGATTGCTTTGCAGACTAAAACTGAAAATCGGTTATCTCATGAAATAAATAGACAACCAAGCTTGACATTTTTATTCTTAGAAGGATGACATTTAAATTGCTATTGATCAGAAAAAAAAAGTCCAGTTTGAGCAAAAAAAAAAAAGATAAACTCAAACTTATTTGCTGAGGCTTTGCAAACAATTTAGATATATAACAGACTTAATAGAAAAATCTACGTATGCTGAAAGCCATCAGGTTTTGTTAACTCCGTAATTTTCTCAACTCTTTACATGTCTGTTGTTAAAGGATAATTTTGAATCCTACTTAATTATAAGATAAAATCATAAAATAGAGAACTAAGGCCTTAAAGTTTAATTTTGAAATATTTATTTTTAATGTGCAGTTGAATGGGGGCTTTTTGTTTTTTTGTGGTGGTTTTGAGTGGTTTTCTTCTCCTAGGTTGTTTGTTTATTTATTGTTTGTTGTTGGTTTTGTTGTTTGTTTGCTTTGCTTTTTTGGTGCTTTTTCTTTAAAGGATAAAACCTATAGCAGTTCATGTTATGCATGCTCTTACTGGAAGGTGAATATTTCTCCGTATTCTGTGGATGTCTGGGTTTATTTCTGTTTTTCAGCCTCTTGCCCTGCTGGAGAGCAGGTGATTGGAATGCTCTGAAGCAACTGCTAGCATCTTTGGGAGGTGTAAATGCCCTTTGCTGCTAAGCTGTAACATGTTAGTGACACTTTCAGATGGTTAAAAAGTAGTTCTTAAAGTATTTTTATCCTGGAGGCTTATTGTGATGTTGACCTTGCTGCATGTAATAAATCCAGGCTAACAAACAAACAAAAAATCCCTCTCTTTTAAAGTGACCCAAAAGGTCACTCAGCATCCTTTTTGATGCAAAATCCCCTGGCTGTTGAGGTATGGAATGTTTTCCTCATGGTAAATACAGTTCTCTCTTCCCATGTAAACTATGTAGTTATTCAGGTAAAATCTGAATGCCTACTAATGGTTTTAAAACATCAATAATAGTGCTGTTTTAGTTCTAGCATTTATAACAAGCAGTCTTACAACCAAATCGACAGAATTTTAACATATATTTCTATTGTATTTCTAAAGTACTTGCAGAAAGGTATGAAGAAGCTGCCAGAAGGGACCATTTACTTTTAGTTCTTTGAAAGGTGGGCATTTTGGTGTACTTTTTTTAAAAACTACTTTTCTACTTTTCCATTTTTATTTTTTCTCTTTTAATTTTTCTCAGAGTGATTCATCTTATTGGTAGGTTGTTGTGTTTTTTTCCTTTCCACCTCTACTTTGCCTTTTCCATTGTGCTACTGACCTGCTGTGTGTATGTGTTATGACTCCCTTGTTCCTTCCTCTGAAGCATCTGGAGTAGTTAGTGCTAAGGTCAGGTTGCTAGAGTGGGTGAATTTGTCCTCTGCCTAGATTATGAGCAGAGAATTAATGTTCACCAACTTGATGATGTGTGTGATTCTACTTGAAATAGATAAAATTCAACCCTTTTCAACATGTCGAACCCTCAAGGTGCAAGATGTAGCATGGTCGTTGAGGCAAACCTTAGTATTTCCCTGTAATAGGGAAGAAATTAGGGAAGAAGAAAAGGAGAAACAAAAAAGATATGCTAGATTTATTTGTGAGTTGTGAGGTTCTGAGGGCTTATGCTTGTTCTTTAAGACTAGTTAGTAGTACAGAGAGATGTGGACTGATCATTCTTTATGCATAAATAAAGTGTAGGGATAGGTCACTGGGGTTTGAAGAGGCATTTTGCTCCTGTCCTTATTTTAAATGCTTCTGTTTCCTTGGATACAGATAGCTACCCAAAAGAGCCTGAAATATTATATAATACAATTTGATGGATACCGAAATTGCAATTTCAAACCAAAATGGTCTTTTTATGGCATTCTCCACAACGTGCACAACGAAGTCTGAGCTGTTATTCATCAGGCAGTATGCAGTATACTAGTGCAATGATACACTGATACAAATGAATGGTTATGAGATTTTTATGACCCACTCATTTCTTTAATATCTTAAGTAGGATGAGGCAATTGGCTGACTAACGAGATCTTAATGGGAGTAGTGGTCTGAGTGAGGGGAGTATAACTGTCTTCATTTAGTTTAAATCTGTCCTGCTTAGAAATTTACTGTCCTGAGAATTTTTCTTTTAATACTGAAGAACTGGCACTGTCAACATTACCAGTATACGTAATGGTTTGGAAAGGGCAATGACAGCAACACAGAGAGAAAATAATCTTAGTGAATGTGAGCATTGCTGGTGAGTGCTCTGAGGGGACCTGCCTATTTTTCAAGAACTAGATTTTTCTTTTATCGAAACCCAGGACTTTAAATGTCAGCAGCCCAAAAGACAAATTTCATAAATAATTTCCAGCAGTTATGGTACATCGCTTTAGTTTTAATTTCCTAACAGAGATATGCAACGCAATGTAGGAGCACAGTGAAATAAAACTTAGTTTCATGGGCTTTTGTTTCTTTGTTTGTGTCATCTAATTTTATCTTTTCATTCACTCCTGTTTCTTCCTGTCATGTATTTTTTTTCTGATAATAACAGCTCTTCACTTGAAGAACTTACTTTTAGCTTTTCTACTTTAAGAAATTTTTTCTTCCCCTTTTCCCTTCTAATAACTTTCCATCTGATTCTTCCTAGTCTGTGAGAGACTAGCATAGTAACTATGAGTCTCACAGTTTATATTTACTTCCATTCCCCTTTTGGTCTAAAATTGCTCTCACGGATGTCTCTCTTACTGCTGTATGTTTTGAAGTTTAACACCTTCAGGTCAATTAAGGCTCTTAAATTTATATAGCACTTTGTTACAGTAGCAATACTACCATAAGTGTTATGGTCTACAATATTTTGCCTGGAAGTAGTATCTTAAACCAACAAATATAGTCTGGAAAAAACCCTTGCAGTTTGTAGGAAAATATCTTTTCCTGTCTGAAGAGAAACGGCAACCTTTAGAACTAAATACCAGTTGAAAACAATTATTCTAACTTAATTAGCTGTGTTACTTAGACCATGGGATAGTAGATAATTGGCATCAGTGTCTGTATGGAGGTGTTAACCATGTCTTCACCTTTTTTCCTGACTTGCAAGAAAGGGAGAGAGTGAATTTATCATCTGCGGGATGTTGCTGGTTAATGAGGGAAATTGCGATGCTCCATAAAAGTGTACATAATTGTGAGTATCCTCTAGTGTTAAGAATTGAAGTTTCTGGTTCACATGGGAATTAGTTCATCTTTTACAGGCTTTTTGTGAGCCTCCCTGAGAGGGAAGGAGGCAGGGATCAGGGCTGACTTGTATGATAAATGTCCTTCCCTGGGTGCCTGTGTCCTCTGCCAGCTGTCTCTGCAATGTCACTCTGAGGCTGTTGTTTCACTCAAGCAATTGGGGGAGCACTGTGTGGTGCTTTGGGTGATGTACCCTCCATTTTGGAAAGGGTAGGGACTGAGTATGGAGCTTTTTTTTTTTTTCCTGCTGTGGGAGGCATCTTCTTGGGTTGTCCAGCATGCCACATATTGGGGATTTTCATGATAAACAGGGGCTATTTGAAAATTAAAAGTTTCTGGGAAATATTTTTTAAGATTGAAACTTCTTCTACCATGAGCTATATCTTTTCAAGATTTATTTTTTTTTTTGTGAAAAATTTGTCCATAAGAGGTGGTTTTTTGTCCGTAAGTTTTCCCAGAACACTGTTATAGTCAAGTAAAAATCCTCTTTAGGTACCTGAGTAGAACCACAGCTGTTCTCCTCAGAAAATATGGTGGTATTTAAAGGGATGTCTCATACTATTTATGTTGTTGTATATATAAAAATGAATTAATAATGACTAATTAGTACAAGTACAATTGCCACTTTCATAGTAATAGCATCAATAAGTTCTGGGTTCATAGAAGATGTATTGAAATGGTTTTTATCTGGTTGGAAAGTTTGATGGGTTTTTTGGGGTAGAAATTAGTCCAGGCAAACTCTTGATTTTTTTTTTTTTTTTTTTTTCTGCTGAAGCTTGTCGTTTAGAGAAGTCAAGAGACTTCTACAGGATACTCGGGACTCCTGATTTTTCTCTGTCTTCAGAATGACAGTTTAAGTATAGACCACTACTATCATAGGAGGGAGAGACTTATTACGCTTTTTTAAAGTTTCTCGTAGTGGATAATCTCAGCTTCCTGTCAGCCTCATTGATGTAGTCTTTCAGTTTCAGGATTACTACCTCCTTTCTTTTGTCTGCTACTTTAATTACTATTTGATGGCTATGGACAGTATGGATTTTCTCTCTGAAAGATAACAACCTTTTTCTCTTCTAGAGAGCCTCCTGCTCTGTAGTTAGAAAACATCTCTCTTTCATATTGTCTGCTAATATATGCAGCTAAACTTAATTGTTTGCAACTTGTATGCAACTTTGCAGCTTTGAAACTTCCTCTGTTTCAAATCTGAAGAGCTTGTGTACCTGAAAGTCTATTTTCCTTTCCTGATAAAGGATTTTTTCCCTTCAATCTTGTTTTAGCTTGGGTGGGATGTTTTTAACATGGATCATCATCCTAAATAAGATAGTAAAGGGTGATTGAAATAGATTGGCCATCATCAGTCTGCTAGAATTTTCTTTTTTTTGGCACACCTTTAGACCCATCTCATGCCAAATAAGGTAGCAAAAATTCAGCACAGCTAAGATACATTTGCTTTAAAAAAAAGTGAATTTTAGAAGGCATTTTATTAGCATGTTATAGAATACAGAATTTTCTAAATAAACTTACAGCTGTGCATAGGCAGCTTAACGTCATAGTTTAATAAATTTAGGCAGATAAAGGCAGCAAAACCCCAAAAGCCTATCCACATTTAGGAAATCCAAGTTTCCTAAACAATCCTAAAGAAAGACATGGTTGCCTGAAATTGTACAGAGGCAAATTAAAATTTAGGGCATGATTTCAGTATTGTGATGATTATTTTTTTTAGCATTCCCTGTCCTCTAGCTCCTGAAGTCTTGAAGTATGTCAGTTTTATTAGTTGAATATCCTTCAGAATTAATATTTTTCTTTACGTGCTTCCCTAAACCAACTCTGTTTTGGCAGAAGTGAATAGTTCTGCATGTTTCATGAGTGTTGAGCTCGGCTATCCAACCAGCAACAGAGCAATGTTCTTAGCAGTGTATGTTAAATTGAAAATATTATTATACTTTTCTTGTTTCATGAATAAGGGCTAGGAGACAGGAAAGTTCTGTGTGAGAAGGGAAAATGGATGAGGAAAGCATGAGTGTGGATGGACTGTGCTGGCCTGCTGCTCCTATGGAGCTGCTGACAAGGATGGTGAAGGTTGAAAAGGCTCCAAGGAGAGGATCCTGACCTGGTTCCTACAGCAGCTCCCAAGCTTCTGGGGCTGCCCAGGCTTCGGGCCAGGGCCAGTATGCTTGAACCCAGTGACATTTCCTGCTATAAATCAGCTCACACCTTTCCTCCATACAAAACTCTCCATCCAGCCCCAAACCCACCTTTCAGGCAGCAGCAGAAATGGAGGAGGAGCTGCTGGTGGTACATTTTCTGTGTGATAACATATTAGCTATAGTCTATAAACCACTCCTTGAAGTAGGTTTGCAATTACAATCTTCCTTTCTCAATAAGGTGAATATCCTAATTATGGAAATAGAGTTATGGGCTACTTCCTGTACAGTAAGGTCAGGGCTTTACATCGCCAGTGGGACATTGCCATGGTTTAACCAATCAGCAGCTAAGACCATGAAGCTGCTCATGCAATTCTTTCCCCTTTGCCCCTAGAAGGGTAGGGGAAAGAGGAAGAAAAGGAGAGGAAAGGAAAAGGAGGAAAAAAACTTGTGGGTTGAGATAAAGACAATTTAATAGAACAGTAAGAGAAAAAGGAAAATAACAATTATAATAATGGTAACAGAATATACAAGATACAGTAATACAACAAGTCATTCATCACCTGGCGAGCTAGTTACCAAGCTCCTGAGCAATGATTGTGGATTCCTGTCCCCCAGCCAACACCCATTTATATACTGGGCATGACACCTATGGTACGGACTGTTCTGCTGGCCATTCTGTTGTTCTGTCTGTGCTCCTTCTCAGCTTCTATTGGAAGCCAAAAAATGTCCTTGACTAGTATAAACATTGCCTACCAACAGCTAAACCATTATGCGTTGTTTTTATGCCACATCTGAAAACACAGCAACCACTAGAAAGAAAATTAACTCCTTTTCAGTTGAAATTTGTGATGCATGATCGCTATAATCAAGCAGAAGTCCAGTAAAAAGACTAAGAGAATAAGGGCCATAAAGTCTATAGCTCTGTGTTTTAATTATATCTTCCTATGTTAAATTAACAAGTTTTACATAGTAGGTGCAAAACCACTACAAATGCGCCTCAGGCCATCTGGAAGAACAGCAACGATTTGAAGAAACACTTATTTTCCTGAAGATAATTAGAAATATTACTGATGATAATATTTTGCAGCAGAAATAGCATGTCCCTCTCATTGGCAGAAGAATAAAAAACAACAACAAAATTAAAGGAAACAAGATTTACTATAGTTGCTAAACAGGAGAGGACAAAAGAGTTTGTCTGACAACAGTTTGCCTTCATGTGGTCAGAAAGGCATTAATGAGCAGAACCACCACTTATAGACAGGTGGTCCACTGAGAGAGAGCACCCTTATTTTTCAGGAAATTTATGCCACTTACAGTAACCTCTTCTGCTCACTTGATGTTTTATTTGCCTTCAACATTCCCTTCCCATTCAAAGTAGGAAAACCTGCAACAGAACCCTCTTAGGTGATTCTTATTCTTGATGATTAAGTTCAAAAAGTATAAGACATGGTCTTTTTGAATCTGGAATGATAATTAAGAGATAGAAAGTATTTTTTAAAAATAACTGGGCTTTATATTTTTTATAAGAGCTTTACCTCTAATTACATGACTTAATTAATTTTTAGTTTATGTAATGTGGATCTAGGCTGTATGACTGGTCTGGTCCCACTCTTTTTAGTGGGATCACTAATCTTCCAATCCACTTTTATTTATTTTTTTTTTAACACTCGGTTCATAGCTCTAGTAAGTCCATCAAATCTTTTTACAACCAACTTTCAGCATTTGCCAAGCTGGCTATCTTTAATTTGAGGAAGGAAACTGATAGAGATGGCTTTTTCTACAAGCTTTGATGATTTTCTTTGAAAGGAAAAGTTCCAGACAGTGACTCATGCATGTCTTTGGGAAGCAGTGTATACAACATGTTAGCTGATGGGAGTTCCTACTTTATTAGGAGTAGGATGAAACCTAATGGTGCAAAACACGGTTTAGAATTTTTTTCTTTTACTCAAGTCAAAAATATGTTGTATGTAATAATACACTTATAATTCTACTATGGCTAATTAAATATGTCATCTTGCTTTAGGTACATTCATTTAATGTTAGACTCGATATAGTTGATGTAAACTGATTTTGATTTTGAGCTAAATTATATTGGTTAAGGATCTGGTCAATTATATTCTACTTATAAGAGGAAAATAACAAGGAGTAAATTCATAACCTCATGTCTCATTAAGTACACCATCAAACAGAAAAAAGTTTATTAAATAATAATACTATATAAGGAAGCAAGCTTGGCTATGGGTGAAGATACAGATAGAATGCATGCATAATTGTCAAGACAGGAAAACAAATTGCAAAAAGGACGAGTTCAGAATAACCTCAAGAAAGTGTTAAAATTCATTCAAATTAACTGTTGGGAGTTTGGGGGGAATGCTTTCATTTTTGTCTGAGAAATAAAAACAGTTTGAGGAAATTAAGAGTAACTAAGACAACTAAGCCAATACCAAAGTCCTTGTGTTGACAAGTGGACCTGTAAATAACAACAAATTCTATAAATGTTTGCTGATCTGGTTCCATTTGTTGCTCTCAATATTTCCATATTAATAGACTGTTTAATATCTGATTAAAATATTTTTTTGTCTAGAATATGACCTTTTTAAATCACAGATTATGAGAAAATAATATTTTATTGGAGAGGTACCAACATCTACTTGTGATGATTTTAGGTGTTTGAGATGCTACATTTAAATGCTTTTGTGAATAAGACTAGGATTAGTTAAGGGGTTAAATTAAAGCATGGTATCAGACTTTACTGAAATCTTGTCTAGAACTGGGCAAATATATATTGATACTTTTTTTTTCTCTGTACTTTCTATAAAGATACAGTTCTATAACCTTAGGCCTCACTTTTAGATTGAGTTCTGTCATTCTATTTTTGCTGTCTCCCTAATGTTTGAAAACACAGTACATTATTGTTCTGGTTTTGTTTGTGGTTGTTTTTTTTTTTTAAAGTTTTCATTAGAAGTAGTTACAGGAAAAGGTAAATGAATTAGTTCTTAGAATTGGAATCCAGCTATTTTATGGCTAGCATTCTTCCTTGGAGGTGTAAATTATAATTTCTTCCCCATTATATGCTTTGCCAACATAATATTCTGTTTTATGTACAATACTTTACATATATACATGTACCCTGTGTTGCCATAGATTGAGCTTTGTCTGAGTTGACCTGTCTGCTCTGAATCAGCCTGTATTATTCTAAACTTTGTCTTTTATCGACTTGATTATAGGAAATAACATAGTAGAGAATTATATAACTTTCCTAAGTAATTTAAAAGCATGTGCATTGGGCTAATAAAATGGCTAAGGTTGCAAAGACTGTTTTTCCTTTTGGCACAGAATAGCTCTGTAGCTGTCCCAAAGGACAGATCCGTGTATCTGTTTGCTAGTTATAAAGTTAACTCCTATTTCAGGTGCAGGGACTAACCTTTATCTGAATAGGTACAGGGGTACACACTGTGTGAGGCAAGGCCCTACTGAGATGGAGTCCATGTCCTCTCTACCTGATACTGCTCTAGTCTAGATGACAGGCATATACAGAATTACAGAATCACCTAGGCACAGAATCACCCACCTTAAAAGGAAGGGACCTTTTAAGATCATCTAGTCCAACCTATGAAAAAAAACCCAAAAACAACCAAGCAAACAAAGAACCACAAATGAACAAAAAAAAAAAACCCCACACCACACCAAAACCAACACCAACACAACACTAATCCATATCCCCGAGCACCATGTCAACTCATCTCTTGAATACCTCCAGGTATGGTGCCTCAACCACCTCCCTGGGCAGCCCATTCCNNAACCTGAACCTCCCCTGGCACAACTTGAAGCCATTACCCATTGTCCTATCATCTGTGACCTGGGAGAAGAGACCGACCCCCACCTCTCTACAGCCTCCTTTCAGGTAGTTGTAGGGAGCGAGAAGGTCTCCCCTCAGTCTCCTCTTCCCCAGAGTGAACAACCCCAGCTCCCTCAGCTTCTCCTCATAAGACTTGTGCTCCAGACCCCTCATCAGCTTTGTTGCCCTCCTCTGGACCCACTCCAGCACCTCAATGTCTTTCTTGTGGTAGGGGGCCCAAAACTGGACACAGTACTTGAGTACATGTTCCTTCCTGGACCTGCTTTGTTCTCTAGTATGTCTCTTTTCTAACCTTTTTTCCCTCTCTTCTTTCTTAATTTAATGGATACCTTTTACCACTACAGATTAAATTATCCAACAATATCTGGCTGTAGTGATCAAAATAATGAAGAAATGTTATTTTTAATATAGATAAACTTGCTTTTGAAATTCTAATCAAGGTAAGGGGAGAATTAACTTAAACAATTAAATTTTGGAGAAAGCATTCTAGCATCTAAATTTTAAACTGGCTTTTAATAATGTATTTCTAGTATCACTTTCTAAAGTCTGTCTAACGTTATTCAGGCATAAACATAGGAAAACATCATTTAGACCAGTGAACTTTTTGATATTGTTTCTTAAATAAACCATATGCCCTTGATTTGAGTTTACTATGAATTTTTTGTGCCATAATCTCTGATGGAATATGGATAGCAGAAGTAATGATTTTTTAAGTACAATTTATAACCTACTAGCTGGTGCGTAAGATTACAATTTGGAAAATCCTGACTTCGTATATGTCTTCGGTTTTGACATTTTTCTTGTAGTGTCAGTTAAAGATAGAGGAACACTTTTTTTCTACTTGTATATCCTGAAACTTTTTTCCTAGGCCTGAGTGTTTACATACATTTTTATTTAAATAGCTGCCCTGGTTGATTAATAGCTTCCTAAATAAATTGAGATGGATTCCTAGTTAAAAGATCTCACAGCTTAAAGGGAAGACCTCTAAGGACACAGGTTGCATGTCAGAACTTCATATGGAAACTGTTTGTGGATGTGGTTTGGTTTGGTGTTTAGTTGTTTTTTTCTAAGTGACTGAAAAAATGCTAAACAGGAATTCAGGGTCTTTATCCTTCCCATTTACAGATGGGAAAAACAGAGCCTAGTCACTGGCCCACTGCCACCAGCCCTGTCAGTCACTGGTATAACGGCACCGGCAGAGGTGTCATACTTGAGATCCAGACAAGGTATCTGCTTGGCCAGAATGCCATTGAGATGAATGACATTTGCAGCTTGAATGAAGGTTGACTTTTTTATTTTTTTAGTTTGTTCAGCCATGCAGACAAATTCTTAATGATCGTTTCCAGCCTACTGTCTTACTGATATCAAGGAAGAATAAAAATATGTAACCTTTTATACTTATGGTTCTTCTTGAGAAAGAAACTACTTACAGTAAAAGCAAAAAGATGGAGTATACCAAATCTGGGAAGGTACAGTGCGTAATTCACATGGATATAGGAAAAAGATACGTAAAGGATTAATAAGGACTAAAGCATAGCAGCACCATAGGGTGAAAACATGTGGGAGTACATAAATTTCTCTGGAGTCAAATCTCCAGAACTGTTAAGTGTGAACTGCTAATATAGCTGTTAATGTTATTAATAAACCGAAGTAGAACACCGGTAATTGGTATTCAGTTACCCTGAAAATGTAAGAAGATATATAACCAGAATATAGAAGTGAGCAACGTCCTTCTAAACTTAAAAATAATAAAAAAAAGATGGAATGTTTTGTCATATTTGCCATTAAAGAATGAGACACATTATTTTTACTCCCACTTGCAAGGCCCAGCAGATAGAAAAGATTAGCAGTATGCAGCAAAAGCTTAGGGGGAAAAATGACCAATGTCACCTTTCAAGCCACAAAAGCTGCAGCAACTGAATTTTTATGTTGCTTCCCAGCTCACCACGATGACTTACAGTTAACATTTGCAGCACTGCACTGCTGTGAACTAAAGGCTTACTCAGCAGAAGCAACGTAAGCTGAATACGTGGTGCTTGTTCGTATGGGGTCAGTGTGAGCTGAAAACGCTTCATACTATACCATCATCAATAATACTAGATAGGGAGTGCAACCAAATGATAACAGGGCTAGCTATGACCTTGGTGTAAGTGACAAACACCTTACATTATAGCAGTTCACAAGTGGCAATAAGTAATAGGGCTCGCAGAGGTGGCCATCAAATATAAGTAATTAACTGAAGCAATGTAGACAGAATACATGAGCCTGGGAAATGGTCCAAGAAAGAAATATATATTAAAAAAAAAACCAACCCAGACAAACTGGAGCAAAAAGAAATTTTTGTTTTAAGACAGCAGACTTACAAAGGTTACTGATAGGATCCTGGACTAGCCAGGAAATGGAGATAAGTTGGATGAATGCTATATAAAAAAATAACTATCTTGCAGGACTTGGATGATATCATATTAGCAGAATTGGTACTTTCTTTCCTGCTCACAAGCAAAATGATAACTAATTACATATATCATGGAACAGGGGAAGGTGGGGTACATCTGGACTAAGGTTTAAAACATAAATATGTCTGGGGCCAACATTCTGGACTTAAAGCAAAAAATAATAACCTTCCAGTTTTAATGGTTTGGGACTTTTTTGGGGTTTTTGTGTTTCGGTTTTTTTGTGGTTACACCACCACCCCCCCCCCCCATTGTGGAGGGAAGGGTATGGGGTATGAGGCTTGAAAACATTTCCAGCATGTAATTGAAGTAGCGATGTCTTCCTGAGTCAGCAGTCAGGGGGTGGGATGGGGAGAAATAAAATTAAAAGAAAGACTATTCCAGTGCAGAGGTGTGTCAGAAGTGCAGGTCACACAGAAAAGCATTAGAAATATAGAAGCATTTCTAGCAATAGAGTGTGCTTTGTAGGCTTTGCTAGCATGTACATTGTTATTAAAAATATAAATTCAGAAAAAAGCCATTTCTGCTAGCTTTGTTTCTAACCGTCTATTACTTTCAAAAGCTTTGAAATCTTTGCTGTGATAGAAGCTCAGCCTACAAACTGCTTCAGTCTCTCACTGAGAGCAGAGCATGCTGTCTTGCAAATATCAAAAGCCTTTTATATTGTTTCACAGTAGATCAAACTTTATTATCTGTCTTCATCATATTCTGCTCCCCACGTTCTCTGAGAACTGTGGGTTACAAAGTGAACAAAGAGTATTTGCAGTTTCTTGCAATAGGGAAGAGCTGCACACTGTACAGCCATTAGACCCAAGACTTTATACATCCCTTTTGTGTAACCTCTGGACAAAGCTTATGTTGATATATTGTATTTTCCTTCCATATTTCACTCTTTTCTTTCCATCCTCTTTACAGGGATGGTTGCAAAATAAAACACGTTACTTCAGACCTTTGGGTAATCAAGGGCTGGAGCAAATGACCAGAAAGTTTTACATGGGTCCTTCACTTGCAAGCCTTTTTTCTTTTTTTTTTTTTTTTTCTCTCCCTTTGTTTGAAGAATCTAATTTTTATAGAGGACAGTAAGCACTTCTGTATGCAGAAGGGAAATTCACTGAACTTGCTGATCTCTTCTGGGAATCCCATAACTGGATATGGAAATAGGCAATATTCCTCATACTTTCCCCTTTCAATTGAGTAAGCAGGGGCAGTCTTGACCAGGTGTTATGGAAAAGAAACAACAATTGCTTAAGGTTGTCCTATGGCTCATATCAAAGGTGCTTCTGAAACTACATGACAAGCAGAGAGATTTGAGGGGCAGACAGAAATAGCACTTCTTCAGAGGCTACAGTTTGAGAGAGGTGACCCAGGGAATGTATTATCAGTTCATGATCACACAAAACCTGCTTTTCTTAACTGAAGCTGTGGACTTTTTTCACCTGTACCAGGGAAACAGATTTTCTTTTAGTCTGCACATACAGGTTTTCAAGTGTTGAATGTTTGCAAATTGGCCAGAACTTCTTAAATGCTCAGTGTGCCAAATCCATTTACGAGTAGCTGCTTTTCCTGAAGCAAAAATAGAAGTTAAGCCTTCTTCAAAATCAAGCCTGGACACTTTCAAAAAGTAAAGACAATTTTAGCTTATATGTGGTAGCAGCACGATGACTTCAAATACTACAAACAAGTGGAGCTTCATGGTCTTCAGCTTCCAGTGTGTCTTGAAGAAAGTAGAGAACAATATCAGGGAGGTTGCTGGAAACATTAGGTCTACATAGGAAGGTGTATTTCAGACCTATTCATGAGTAAGGGACTTATGATATTTGAGAAGAGGAAAAAAAAATGATTGCCTTGAAATTCTTCAGTTTTGGTTATTATATATTTTTAGCAGTCTTATCAGTTATAAAAATGAATATGCATTGGGGAATATCTTCAAATACTGATTGTTCAAAGATGCTTTATCAATGAGTCGGACACTTTTTTGACAATATTTGAATCCTACAGTGAAAGATAAATATTCAAAATCCCTAAAGAATTTAAATAACACACTTCCAAGTGGGTTGTTTATTGGTATTTCTTTGCTTTTGAAAATTTGCTTCTGAGCACCACTTTTCATAGATGTATAAAGTACATACAGAAATAAATTATATGCAGTATACCACATGTAATTTTAAGGTAAAGTCCAGGAACAATTATTGAGTGTTATCTACTTGCAGACTTATAAATAATAACATAATTATTGCTGTATATCTTTATTGAATATTCTTCAGTAGTTACAAACTTTTATTCACACGTTTTTCCAGGAATGTAACATGTTTAAAAATGGTAACTAATCTTATTTTTTTTCTTGACTACATTCCTAGCTGGAAACCATGTTGAAAAAAGTATAATTATTCTTGTTCATAACATGTGGAATTATTTCTCTTTGCTGAGGTTTAGAAATTGGCCAGCATGTTGAATATTATTCCAGTAAAATTTTGTTGGAAACTTTGGAAATTCCCCGGAAACCCTCTAAGTGAGAGAGGTGGTAAGTTTGCTGCAAGTATGCAGTTTTCACTGGCTGCTTTTATTTCCTGAATTCATGATGCTTTCTTCCTTTTATCCAGCCTTCCTAAAATGGATAGATTTTTGTGGTTACATACATATGGTTCTTCCTAAGATAGGCACCTCTTTAGAGGAGACAAGAGACCGTTTTACTATGAAACCACCCAGAACAGTTGTTAGAACATATTTCCATTTGCAGCTGATAGCCAGCTGGCAACGTTTCCTCGCTGGCTGCAGACACTCGCCAGAACTAAATGTCGTTTTGTTCTCCCTGCCTTCCAGATCTGCTCTATGTATTTTAATATTTTCATTGTTTCTAATGCTTCAGAGTCATCTACCTTGTGGCCTCAAATTATTTTCCATCTACTCTTTTTTTTCTTTTCAATATTTACCAGTGACATATTCAATGGTAAGAATTTTCATGCCAGAGAATTTCCTCTGCATCTGCATTTCATTTACCCTTTAAAAATCGTGATGTCTTCATTGACTGACCATTTGTAAGGCAGCTGTAAGGTCACCTTCACTCTTTTCTTTAAGACATATTATTGGTTCCAAATAAGTGGAACCTTCAACTAGGTTGGAACACATGTAGTCAGAATTTGACACTTTATATTGCATTTTATATTGAATTTGGGCATGTTTCACTAAGAAGCTTCTATTGAAATGTTTATCAACTATCTCCCTAAATAATATCCCTTTTATCTCAATAATACTGTTTAGAAAATATTATTTATTACCAATGCTTTGTGGCATATTAGATATATAATTTACAGATTTTGTGTTATCTTTCAGGATTCTAGACATTGCTATTATCATTACTTAGAGCAAGAAGCATGAAAGAGCATAGTGAACAATTAAAACCAGATTTTATTTTATTTTTTTCCTACAGAAAAACCCTCCAGGAATCTGGCTGCTGGTAGAAAGTACAATTTTAAAGTTTTTGTAAGGAAGTAAGAGTTCATATATACTGACATTGGAATAACTTTGAGTGGGTTTTTTTTTGTCTGTATTTAGATTTAAAACACTAAATAGCACTGCTGTATTAAATATAAATTCTGTATAATGCCAAAAGATGCAGTGGTACCTTACACATATATTATTATTTTCTATTAAAACCAAAAGTGGACAGTTAAATTATTTTGGTAAATTATAGCTTTTTTGTTTTTGAAGTGTGCTAACTAAAGAAAATTTGAGTGAAAATTTTCCATCTGTTGTATATTATTCCACCTAGTAATGTTTTTACCAATCTAATTTATTAAAAATTTTTCTTTTCAGTCTGATTCCAAATTATCCTAACAGTCACTGCGTAAATGTTTGTATGCAGCAGGAAACAAAAAAGGAAATTATGAAAAGCATCTCTAGAAAACTGTTGCCATCTATTTGCTTTATATAGGGTTCTGGATTTTAACAGAATCCTTGTACCTGCTTGTTTGGTTGTTTTGTTTTTTTTTTTTGGCTTGTAACATTTTTTTTTTTCTTCACTCAACTTTACCTTTCCTATGCACTTTCAAATCTATTTGGTCGACAATAACAGAAGAATAGAAAGCTGCTTTTAATAAAAATCCCACTGTATTTTCTACAGTGCCTCTTCACATGGGCTACAAAATGGTGCAGCTGTATTGCATCATAGGCAGGACAAGGAGTTACCCGCTTTACGGTATGCTTGAGGTTGAATTGTCAGGAGTTAATTCTGATTGGAATGTTCAATTCAATTCTGAAATCACTGTATTTCTGTTATCCTCTGTGATGTTCTCAAAGACGGATTTGGTGAAGTTAGAACATTGCCTTTCCCTGCTCTGCTTTCGTGCGTTACAACGCTTTAAAAAACGGAAGCTCTATCTGTTGATGTTATAAAGACTGGCAAATACTGCAGTGATCCTAACCTTGTCTTCGAAGCACCATTCTTGTTACCTTTCAAATCACTAGAAACATCTTATTTCAGATTAATCTACTGAAATCTATTGCAGAATACTTAACAGAAAATTGCAGGAAAGAACGGTCTCATTCAAACTAGAAGTAGAGTAACCGTATTCTTAAAAAATACGTTCTAATTACATACTAATTCCTTTGAAATAATTATAAAATTAGTGTAGTAGAAAGGAAATTTCTGTGGTATCAGAATCACTGTTTAAAATGTCTCGAAAATAATACACAGAGAACTCAAATCCCTTTCCCTGTGCTCTAATCCTTTACAGACATCAAACATTATCTAGATTATTATTAAAGATTTTAGGTATGGTATGGTTTACCCTGAGTAACATTCACTGTCTAAATGTAAATCTAGACAGTAGATCATCTAGACATCTAGATCATAGACATTTAGAAGGTTTTTTTGCTTGCATGGGATTAAGTCTGAGATATTAAAGCTGCAAGTTTTAGAGCCTGCCATAATACAAAAACTTACCCATGATTCTCTGGATAAGTTTTGAGGTGTTGCATATAAAGAAGAAGCTACAAGGCTGTTGCGAACTGAAAACAAAATAGAGGTGAAAAAATGGAATATTGAATCTGAAACTTATGTGTGCAGTAGGGCAGTAGAATTTCTTTTAAAGGGGAGCAGGGTGGTAATAATCTCACAAATTTATTCCCTATGTGAATAAGGAGGTATAAAAAAACTGTAATGACAAGTGGGGAGAAAGAGGAAGAAATGTTATTGCAAAACTAATCACAAATGAGCAGTGAAGACTGATAAAGGCACACAACAAAAAAGAGGAAATAACTCAAAGTATGATGGTAAAGGAGGAGAGAAGAAAAAGGCTAGGACAATGTCATCATTCATGGAAACCTAACGCAACCAGGCTATAAGTCAGAATTCAGACAAAAATAATGTGGGTATTTCCATATTTTGCACAGTATTAGTTTTAGCTGTCTTTAAACATCTGACAGCTTTTGCCCAGGGCTGTATTAGGAGTGCATTTGGACTTTCAACAAACAGTGAGGTCTGATAAATCTGGTTGAATGTTGGGCATCTCAAGAAACAAGTAGGAGAAATCCTTGCTAAGTAACTTGACCTTTGTGCTCACTCAGAGGAAGACCTCTATACTGTGACCCATGAATGTAAATCGACAAGCTCAGCGCTCATTGCATTGTCTGGCAACCTGAGCCAGGGATGGTCAGGGCTTCCTACTTTTCCACAGTGCAGGTCCCATAAAACTTGGCATCTTTTCTGTCCACTGTCAAATGTGAACAGAGATGTGAATGGACTTTTCTGTCCATTGAGAAATGCAGCCTTCATCAGAGCTATGCATTTTTCCTGGTCTGAAAGCTACAGCTGGAGCTCCTTTCTTTCCACTCTTCATGTACACATCCTTCTCTACCCCACATCTGCAAAGATCTGGCACCGTGAGGCATAATATACATTTAATTGGGAAAAATTACAACATTTATCAGGCTGACATCCCTGGTCTCTGGACAGCTTGATTTAATCTTTTCAAAATGAAAACTATGCAATGTCATGGTACCATAATATTTGTATAGAAGACCTACTTGAAAACTGATTCAAATTCTTTGAGCTGTGGCTGACTTCATGGGGATCCCTTAGTTGTCCAGAACAGTGTTTTTTAGTAGTTTTGTTGCTAGTACCCTCATATATCTTGAATAAGAAGAGGGTTGCCTCACAAGCCCACATTCATCTTTTTATAACATGACACTGAATGTATCTTGCTCTTGCACAGGGTCATGAAGTGATGACATGGGAGATAAGCACAGAGGGAGAGAGTATCAAACTTGATGTGGTCAGCCTCTGAACTGTTTCAAAGTGGCAGATTAGAGCAAAACAGGGACCCAATCAAACTGCTAATGTAAACTCACAGAGCATTCACACATGTTCTCTCTGTAGTCCAACACAATGTCTAGCTCCAAACATTTGACCTACGTTTTCTTTCAGGCTTGTGAAATCATCACCAATAAGGATACAGGACAGGTACATGTTTAGATCTTTGAGATCTGCTTGCAAAAAATGAAAGAAAGAGGGAAGCATTTTCACTGCAAAGACTTCGTACTGTGTCATTGAAATTAAAGCTCTACTCAGCTCTCATCAATTAAGTGTGGCTTGTGTTTGGTAGTAATGATTACATGACACTGATGCATGGACCAATGTTATAATAGATTTTTAATTGAACTGGGGAAAATACTTGTGGGGTCAAAGTTTTAATAAATGAACAGATTAAATGTCCCATGAAAGGTACCATATGTTTGGTTTTTTAAATCTGAAAATTAGTTGAAAAGTAACAGTTAATCTAATTAGATGGTCTCTGTCTTGGGGTGATAAAGTAGACTGAGAATTATAATAGTCAGAGTGAAACTTTTGCTGTTGAAAGGCATGTTGAAAATAAAATGTTTGGCTAACTGCTTTTGAATGACTACTCATATTCATCAGCATAATATTTTAAAGATAATGTATTTAGGTCGTAACACAATGATTGGTGCTGTGTCATCTTCTGAGTTACCCATTATAAGAAGAAAGTATACCTCAAACTTTATGCATGCACATTTTGCTCACAGTAAAATGAAGATACTGTTGTAAACACATGGGAAACAAATACATTGGGCTAATGATAAGGTTTGTTCTTTATAAGTACACTGACCAGTACTACAAGTATGACTATTACAGAACACTGTAAGAAAGCAGCTGCCTTCCAATGCACCTGCAGCTGTCATTAAAATGATTTTTTAAAAAAAAATCCTATGTATAAAAAAACCCCAGGATCTGCCATATTCTCTTATTGACAAGTAATGTATTCTAATAATACTCCTGTGTCTCTGTGTACTTTGTGCTCACATTTTTTTGAAATTTTCAAAAGTCTGTTCTTCTTTCCAACACAGTGCTGTTTACCAGCTGTGATTAGCAATACCGTTTATCTTCTTTTGTGTGCAAATGCTATACCTTCATTGACTTTATCCTTTCTGGGTGAATGATAAATGAAGTCTTTAATTCATTAATTTGGATATCTATGAATATCATGTACTAAAGTTTATTTTGTGGTTAACTTACACAATAGAACTTCTGTAAGGAATGAAAACTTAGACAAGATTATTCACAGAAAGAAATTTTCTCTGTACAATAAGTATTCTGCTTTGGTGACACAATGAAATCAGAAACCTATTCAGCATCAAAGCCAGTCACTGGTAAGAAAGAAGGCTGTGTTTGATTGCATTTTTTTTCCAGATACAATATAAAAAAATGCTTTCAGATTTATTTTTTTTTTCATCCTGGTCAAGTAACTTTCTGGAAGACAATGAAATGCTTTATATTCATCTGAAAATGGTTAATATATTTATGGTGTCTGAAACAAAGTAGCTTCAGCAATCTTAGTAACAATTGGTAAAGAAATGAACATAGTAACAGAAAAGGAATTAATTAGAAGTGTTTAACAAAAAAATCTATTTTAAAAATACATTTCATAAAAGTAGATGTAGAAAGTGTAAATTAAAAAATAATTTCACTGATCAGTAAAATCTAAGATCTTGTTTACTCTTTTCTCTATTAACAGCTTGATGAAGTCAATATATTTCTGAATAGAATGATGATCAGAGTCTTTAATAAGTATCCACTCTGACTTCATTTCACAAATTTCAAAGATAGGGAAATGCTAGAAATTATGTCATGCTTCAACACTTACTAAATAGAGAAAGAACTGGTTTGAAATTGTGAGTAGCCAGAGGAAAATCTAGTAGATAACCTGAATCATTAAATCACAT
This sequence comes from Scolopax mira, assembly GCA_004320125.1. Taxonomy (NCBI): domain Eukaryota; kingdom Metazoa; phylum Chordata; class Aves; order Charadriiformes; family Scolopacidae; genus Scolopax; species Scolopax mira. The sequence continues at coordinate 30,760 of BJBW01000502.1, read as the reverse complement.
TATTGAGAGAGACATTTTTCTTTTTTTTTTAATCTCCTCCTATTTCTAGGGGTGGAGGTGTTTATCTATAGACTTGTATTAGGCAATTTCTGCCTCAAATGTATTCTTGCTGTTCTAAATTAATATTTAAGAAATAATAGTAGGAGGTAAAGGAATTGGAATACTTCTCTGTAGAAAATGGTTTTATTAGATAGGTAACATTTCCTTTTTCCTCTTCAAAAACTTTTGCACAAGGACAAAATTTGCAAGTGGATTGACTAGCGTGGGAAAATAGTTTTGTTTTTACTTCTGCACCTTAGGATAGAAATTTATCTTACCTACCATTTGCTTGAATCTTTGTTCCCTTAAACCTATACTCTGAAAAACATTTATATTAAACATATGAAAATAAAAAGATAAGGGTAAAAACTTTAAAACCTTCTTTTTGTATGAAGTTGGTTGCATAGAAATCCAGGTGAAATACTTTAAAAGGTAATAGCTTTAAATGATTGTTTTGACTATTATGACATGATTGATAGAATGTTGTGTTCAGAGTTAGGGAGAAAAGCATAATAGTAGAAGTGTGTCCCAGGGCTCTGAAGGATGGGTTTATCCATCCCTGTTATGTCATAGAAGTGGAAGATCCAAGTTTCCTTGGCTTTTAAAGTCTGGAGACTAAAAAATCTGAGCTGAAGTTGATCATAGTACTTCTGTTGGTGATCCTGTCTTCATGACCACAACACTTGGTATCATTCAGAGAGTGCAGTGCACGTTATATATATATGTAAGCTTGGTAAACATCATCTTAATTTTTTTAAACCATAAAAATGAAATAGAAGTAATTTTTGGGCCGTGGGCCTTCCATTTTGCACATCTTTTAATGCTGTAATGACCATTCTTACATTAAATCAGTCTTTGGTTTGATGCATGCCATTTGCAGTAGCTAGAAAGCTGAAAGTAGATTTAAATCAAACAAAAATAGTCGATTGAGTTTCTCCCTGTGAAATACTACTTTATATAGTAGCTGGCATCAGAGAAAAGTGTGGGCACTTTTTTCCACCCATGGGTGGTCCCTGACTTCCAATAATAAGGGAAGGGAAATATTTTCAAATTCTGATTAGAGGCAGGTAAAATGTGATGACGAATGAGAAAGGCAGTGGAAGAAAAGTCAAGAAAATAGCTTTTTAAGATACTGTGTGTCAATAATATCAAAATGTTTGATATTGCATCACTATGAGAAACACATTATTTGTTTGGATTACTAATTATATAACAATTTCATAGTAAATCTACTGTAAATTGTATCTAAATTCTGGCTTTAAAATGAAACAAAATGAATGAACAGTCAAAGCAATGCTCTAGCATTATCAAAAAGAAGGGAAAAATAGCCTTTCTTTCATTCCGTGTAAATTTGGGTATTATTACATCTGACTGTAGCTGTTGACAACAGCAAGGAAGATCACCCTTTCTTATTGTATGTTATTGCTTTTTTATACTCTTGGTTTTTGCTTTGCTTAAATTAGACTTTGTGATGGTTCAGGCTATAGATCTCTGCAGCTGAATAATTCCTACAGAGTCTCTGGGGTTCACCCGTGTTTCTTAATGAGCTGTACATGATATCAAGTGCTCTGCCTATCACACAACATAACTGCTCGGAATAAACTACTGAGCAAAAAACAAACCAGACAACAGTAAAAAAAGAGGCAATTGATACTAGAAATAATTGCTGAAGAAGGAAGGTATGCTGGGTTAAGCACTCTTGTGATCAAGCATCCTATGTTTTGTGGGTTTTTTTTCCTTTCATTACGCCTTTCTTTTCTCTTTAAATCCTCTTTGATTTTCATTCATTGTCTGTCCCTAACTGGTGGATCATGATGACAAGTGAGCACTCAATGCATTAACCTTTGAATACACTTAGAGCTTAGTGTACACTATTCAAGTAGTCCGTTAAATGCAGAATAATAGAGAACTTCACACAGATTTCTGTGGGACTTTAAAATATTTTAATATTGCCCTTATATCACCTAGATATGTGCTCGGGTTTTTTTATGCATGTGATTAAGCATTATTTTGAAGCATTTTAAGCTGATGTTCTGGTGGTAGCATATTTCAAATCTTGTAATCAAGGTAAAAAAAAAAAATCAAGGCATTGCATAAGAAATGGCATAATTGAGTGTATTCATAAGTTTTACACTCTAATTCTTTTTCATGTAACTTTTTTCATAGATGCTTTACACTGATTTTGCACAGGATCATGTATTTACTTAGGCTCTCCATGCCAAGAAACTAAGGTAGGACTGTTGCTCTTCTTGGAGCACCCCATGGTAGTGGTCCCTCTGCTGCAGAATGCTGACTGCATTGTGCATGCTAGGGCTTTCTCCATATCCATACTCACCAGTTTTTTTCCACATGCCACTTCTGTCCAGTGGCTTGCTGGGATGCATCTGGATTACATATATAAACCTAGGAACTATGAACTGATCCTGGGTGTGGTAGTTTTGATGTACATTAGAAGTTCATGATTTCAGTCAAGTAGTTGAAAGGAGTATGCTGTTTTGATCACTCAGGCTGTTCTGCACAAGTAGAAGACGACAAAGGCATGGCACTGGAAGAATGAGGAACCACCTACTGTAGGAGAAAACAAGGATTAAGACCACCTAAGGAACCTGAAGGTGCACAAGTCCATGGGACTTGATGAGATTCATCCCAAGGGAACCGGCAGATGAAGTTGCCAAGCCACCATATTTGAGAAGTCATGGCAGTCTGGAGAAGTTCCTACTGACTGGAAAAGGGGGCACATATAGGAGGGGGAAAAATAGGAAGACCTGGGAAGCTACAGGATGTTCAGTCTCACTTCTTTGCCCAGCAAAATTGTGGAGCGGATCCTCCTGGAAACTCTGTTAAGGCACATGAAAAATAAGGAGGTGATTAGTGACAGCCAACATGTCTTCACTAAAGGCAAATGATGCCTGACACATCTGGTGGCCTTCTACAACAAGATTACAGCATTGGTGGATAAGGGAAGATGTCATCTACCTAGATTTGTGCAAAGTATTTGACACTGTCCTTCATGACGTCCTTGTCTTTAAAATGGAGAGACATGGATTTGGTGGATGTAACACTTGGTGGATAAGGGATTGGCTGGTTGGCTGCACTCAAAGATTTGTGATCAATGACTTGATGTCCAAGTGGAGATCAGTGATAAGTGGTGTTCTTCTGGGACTGGTACTGGTACCGGTTCTGTTTAACATCTTTGTTGGTGACACGGACAGTGGGATTGAGTGCACTCTCAGCAAGTTTGTTGATGGCACCAAGCTGTGTGGCATAGTCAACACACTGGAGGGAAGGGGTGTCATCCAGAAGGACCTGGGTAGGCTTGAGATGTGGGCCTGTGCAAACCTCATGGATTTCAGGGCCTGCCCACAGGTCAAGGCGTTCCCAAGCACAGATACAGACTGCTGGGAGAATGGATTAAGGGCAGCCCTGAGGAGAAGGACTTAGGGATGTTGATTGATGAGAAGTTCAACATCAGACAGCAAAGTGTGCTTGCAGCCCAGAAATCCAACCGCATTCTGGGCCACATCAAAACAATTGTGGCCAGCAGGTCAAGGGAAGTGATTCTGCCCCTCTACTCCACTCTGGTGAGATCCCACCTGGAGTACTGTATCCAGTTCTGGGGTCACCAGCATAAGAAGGACATGTACCAGTTGGAGCAGGTTCAGAGATGAGCCACAAAGTTGATCGGAGGACTGTAGCAGCTCTCCTATGAAGACAGGCTGAGAGAGTTGTGGTTGTTCAGCCTGGAGAAGAGACGGCTCCAAGGAGACCTTTTATAACTGCCTTCCAGTACTTAAAGGAAATACTACAGGAAAGATGGGGGGTACTCTTTATCAGGCATGTAGTGATAGTATATGGGGTACTGGTTTTAAGTTGAAGGAAGGGAAATTTGGACTAGATATTGGGAAAAAATTCCTTATTGTGAGGCTGGTGAGACACTGGACCAGGTTGCCCAGAGAGATTGTGGATGCCCAATCCCTGAAGACATTCAAGGCCAGGTTGGATAGGGCTTTGAGTAACCTGATGTGGGAGGTGTCCTTGCCCATGGCAGGGGGTTTGGAACTAGCTGATCTTTAAAGTCTCTTCCAACTCTAACCATTCTGTGATTCTATGATCACCTATTTCTGTTATCCTCACTAAGACCCATTTATGCCTTTATGCCTGTTCCAGTCACCTTCTGTTTCCACCACTTCCCTGCTGGCTTCACAACACAGACAACTCTTCCTCCACTACCAAGTCTTCTGTGGCCCCAGGCTTACAAGTAGCAAATCAAAAGACACTTCTATGTGCTCCTCAGCTTGTATTCTTCCTTCTAAAATTCTTCATCCTTTATTCAACATTCTTGCACCCAGTCTCCCCTTCTTAAAAGAACAATTTTCTTTTTCCATTCTTTCCTGGCCTAGGTTCTTGTTCAAGTATTGCTCGAATGTCCTTCACACATGAACCTAATTTTACACTTACTCAATTACTACTTTTTTTCTTTCCCCCCTCCAGTTTCCTTTACCATGGAAAGGAAATAAAGGCATAAATGGGTCTTAGTGAGGATAACAGAAAGATCCATGGATCTTGGCTGAGTTAATTCCTATTCTTCACATCAGTTCCCAATCCTATTTTCCTTCTAATAGCTCCCCTCCCAATCCATTTTTGTTTCTTTACTTTAAAGTAGGGATGGTTATTTTCCCTCTCTTGTCCCCCAAGGGCTGTGGAGCATTTTGCTAAAATTTTACCACCATGCAACTTTTGCAAATTAGGCTGTTAGTTTATCTTGCTTTTGGATATTAGTTTCTCAAATGTCTTGGAGATGCAGATAATGTTAAAAAAACCATTAAATTTATTGGGGATTTTCTTCTTTTTATTCCATTTATCATGTTTCAGTCACTTTCTTTACAACTACTAGATTTTATGTAACAGCTTTGCAAATTTGAAGCAACCAGTATAAGCATATTGTTTCTGTTACTTCTGATTCATATTGTGTTATGTGAGCATCCAAAATGTGCCCTTTTTTTTCTTTCTAAGTGTGGAGGATTGACAGTAGCAGTTTCAGATTTGCTAGCATTAGGATGGCAGGCTCAGCAGTGCTAGGAGGCTGAGGCAGCTTTCCTATGCTTTTCCAATTAATCCCAGCAGGTTTTCTCTTGGTGAAGGGATAACATATAAAGTGCACCACAAAATTGTGGCACTTTCTCTTCTACAGATGGAAAAGAAACTACTTGTGTCTGTCTTTCAGATACACTGCTAGACAGAGCTTGCCTGTAGTCCTTTATATATGCATGTATTTTGAATATTCTGTAATAAACAACACAATGAAGCTGGTGCTCTGTCTCAGCTGAAGATTCCATTATATATGTTGAAAATAGAACCCAAAATCTGTGTACATAGTGGCAAAATAGTGAGATCCTAAGAGTCCAAGCAGATTAGAATGAGTACTCCTAAGGTCACCATAACAGACTGGCTTTTTTGTTGTTGTTTGGCAGATCTATTTTTCATATGTTTGTTGTGAAGGATGTTATTTGTAAAAATATGTGAATGAATTATACCAAGGTCCTGGACTTGGTGTTATGTGTCCTACCCCTGACGATGAAAATGTGGATTCCTGCTACTGCTTAAGAAGGGCTAGAAGATGTAAATACACACAGAGTCTCTTACAGTTTCTGTAAATGATTAATTATCACAATTTGATATTTTTTTTAGACAGCAGGCTTCATTAATCAACACTCTTAAACTATCAAAGTCATTATGGAATGTTAGTTTATTATAATAGATTGTATTTCTTATAGAGTGATGCAGTTATGCAGACATTTTGAATTGCAAATGAATAGTTGCACATCTATCGGATCTGTTAATGTATGCTAGATCAGAGCCAAATAGCCACTAGCTACGCAGATAGAGTGTGACATTTCTGAAGTCTCTTGTTTTCTTCTAGAATCATATTTGAAGAAGTGGAAGCAGTTAAAATAGCAAACATTTTTCCTAATTATTTTGTCAGCTGTACTGAACCCCTTTCTCTATAAAGTTATAAATATTTTCCTTAATTTTCATATGATATTTAGAAAAAATATGCATTACACCTGTTTAATAGTCCAAAATTAAACTGTTCTTATATTGCTATATGTTCTAAAAAATCTTGCATATATGATTCAACCCTTTTCTTGCTTGCATGTGATTTATTAAAAAAATGAATGTTTCCCCCTGCAAAATCTGTTTATTTGCATAAAATATTTGTTTATCTCCTGGAACAACTACTCAATACTTAACATTTTGGTGTTCTGAAAGATAAAAAAAAAAAAAAATCCAGATGAAAATTTTATTTTATTTTTAATCCTATTTAAAAGAACCTTAAACCTTCCTGTGCTATTAACATCTGTGTACTTATTGCACATGGTTTGAAAAAAAAATAATTTCTATGAATCATTGCATATTCATTAGTGAAAGATGAGCCGAGCGTCTTACTTTAAAGTGAAAGTGTATAGTAGGTGACTTAGCTGAAAAAGTGAAAATGATATTCCATTCAATAGGTAAAACTCCAAGCTCCAGTACTGTGGTAAGATAGGTTCTTACTGGGAGCAGTGGGGAAATGTTCTTTGATGTTTTCTCTGGCAGTTCAATACAAATGGTCCTTATATGAACACTGACAGAATTGAAAACTAACTAGAGGAGTCAGTCCCTAAATCATAGCTCCTTACAATCCTGTTTTGGCAATTGAAGAATCATAATTTATAAATGAGCCAATTTTATATTACCAGTGTATAAAATGACTATTTTTTTCAGAAAATATTAAGATCTTTTTGGAATAAGTGTTTATATTTAAAAGTAAAAAACATTAAGGTTTTTAAATAGTAAAACTATAATCTGTCTAGAATCTAATTTTTCAAAAGATGTTTTGTATTCAGAGAGGAAGAGAAATTAAGATTCACATTTCTCACATATTTCTTAAAATTATATTTGAAGTGTTTTACTTATATGATTCTTAGAAAAAATAACATTAGAAATAAAAATTAGGTACCTGGCTGTAGCTGAAACTTTTCTTCAGTCTATATGATATTTTGCTAGTCTTCTCTAAGAGAAAAGCTGCATATGAGACCATGCTTACTTTGGCGTCTGTTTCCCTGGCCCCCAAAACTGATGGGAAGATTCAGGCTAAGAAATGGGATTTGAGGTTGGATGGAAAGCAGGGGAAGGAGGTAGATGAGTCCCTGGTTTACAGACTCCTCAGCTGTGGTGCACAGATAAATGGGTAATGTGGACCTCCATGAAGCATGGCCATTGTGGTTTGTTTAGGTGGGCATGCACAGGCAGTGCCCAGGCAAGCATTGCCTGGTCTTCTTATCCCAAAGACAGGGTGGAAGGAAAGAGATAGTGGGAGATTCTGGTCTGTCACCTGCTGGGAGGGAGAAGGTAACAACACCAGGGACCTGCTGAATCCCTGCAGCAAGAGACATCATTAGGGGATGTATCCCTGAAGGCAGTAAGCAAGGGCATATGGAAAGCTCCTAGGTGGAGGTTGGGTTGCGGGGTTATAACATTTTTGTTTGCCATTATGAAAGTGACTAACAGAAGGATGCAACACAACTCTCTTTCTGTTTCCATACAAAGATAAATGCAAGCTTGAGTCAGAGCAATGCTGACTGTTTCCAAATGCAAATACAAGCTTGAGTCATAGGATGTAAAGTATATTGCTCTATAGAATACATTATTTTTATTTCTGTGTTTTCCTGGCTGCAAAACCATACAAATGGAATGGTTTGGAATAATTTATTTGAAGGATAACACATATATTGTATTTCTAATTTATAAATGATTACATTGTACTGATAGCAAAAAGAGGGCATAACCTAGCTGCTTGCAATGAAAATTGAGCCTGGAAATAAAATACAGATGGACTCTTATCCTCAGGGAAAGCTTTGGTTCCCAGGAAGACTGTAACACTTGAGAAAGTTTTACTGAGAAAACCAGAAATTATCTTTTTCAGGAAAGTACTACGAAAGTCCAGTCTTTCAATTTTATAAAATTCTATATTGATGGGAAGGGACAAGAAGATATTGATATGAATTCAATTAATTATAGAAGTAAGCACTGCATCTAAATTGCAGTGTTTCAAAGAAGCATAGGAGACTGCTCCTGACTGACAGAGGTGAGGCATACTTAGTTACCTCAAGTGTTAGTGGCTTACACAGCAAGGGAGGAAGCATTGGTTTTGATGACCACTTGGCAAATAGGTTTATCATAGATGAGGAATGATTGTGGCTTTGAAATTTATGGCTGAAGAAAAGTTGCCTCCGTCACATGGACAAGTAATATTGGTTGATTATTTTCTTTTTAATAATTTTTTTCATGGTTCTATGGATCATGTTTGAATTATAATGGCTAGAAGAAAAATGGTTACTAGACAACAGAACCTGTTTTGTTTAACTACAAGCTTCTTGTAGTGTTTTGGTTTTGTATTTTGGCTCTGAAATCACTCACGGTATTAAACAAAATGCAATCTACAACATCTAGTCTGAAGACAATTACTGAAATGAGGGAACCAGTGATAGTAAAGAGGAAAACAGCTATTCTTTTTATGTCAATAAGGATTTGACAACTGGTTACTAAATATGATCATGAAATGAGTATTTCTTTGAAATAACACAAGAAGAGAATGAGCAAACACTATGTGCAACTAAAAGTTTGGAGTATTTTATAATAACAAACTTACATGTCAGCAGTTCTAAATGTTGAAAAACTTTAACAGCTAGATATTTTTAATGTAGCACTATTAATACAGTTAATAGTCTCATCACTATGGAGAAGTTAGAGCAAAAAGCTTTCCTCTATTAATTTTATATGATACTTTGCCAGCAGGAATTTACTTAATTATATCTTAATTTGTGGTTTTAATGAATTCCATGAAGTTGCTTTTTTTTTTTTTTTAAAGACAGTACTCAGTATTCAAAAAAATGGAGTTACATTGTGAATCATATGAAATTTATTCAACGAAAAAAAAAGAGTATTATGCTGACAAATAGTGTGTGATCACAAAGCTATGCTTTAAACAACTGCTCTAAAGAAACTCTAATGGGTTTTTGGTCTAAAGACTAGATTTCACATACAGATTAAACTTTGGTCCCCTGGAATTTGAGAATAAGATTCTTCATGGATAGTATAATTATTGTTACATTAAAAGAAATAGAGAAAATAAAATAACTGCATTTTGTATATCTCTAATAATTTTAAAGTTATATAGGTATGCAATTGCACATATTTTTAAAACAGTTTTATAAAATTGAAATGTAATTATACATCTGCTATGGTTTTACAGGACAAGTTGTTTTGTCAGGTAATTATTTTTTATGTCTATTAATTCAGAAACTATTTCTCTTTTACAGTTTTCTTCAACTGCCTTTATGGGGAAGGAATAGCAACAAGGTTATGTAGGTTTATCAGATGCACTTACCTCTCTGATTAATGTTGCTGGAATCAGTCCATAAATAGAGTAATCAGTCCTCAGTATAAGAAAATGAGGCAGCATAAACAAGACTAACCTAGACTAGTCTGTTATTTTCATCTAGTAATGTATACTCCAGAAGAAAATATGGAGGCACCAGAATTTAGTTGTAGGGAATGGAAACTGAAATTATTCTTCTGATTGATATTTGCTATTTCCTGTTACTTTCAGATGAAAGAAAATATAGTTCCTTATATACAATTTCCGTAGCATTCATTTTCAGTGTAAATGGCTCCCAAATGATTATTTAAGCCAAACAAGATTTCATTGTCACTGGGGAGTGGCAAGCAAGAAGATCTTGGGATTTGCATAATAATTGGTTTGAAACAAGTGATATTCCATACAGTACTGTGTATGCAGAGAGTAATGAATATGGTTGCCACAGTCTGTGAGATCAGTATCGGAACTATAATGAAAGCTGAATATTTTTCAGTCTTCGGAGGTTTTCAAACATCCATACAAGCTAATGAGCTAATTTAGATAAGCATTAAACATGAATTTAATCACATTACTGGTAATTATTAGCAGACATGCAATATGAAGGCCTTTTAGTTTCCTTCAAAAGTTGTAATTAACCATAAAAAAAAAGTAAATTGTTTGACCTCATGAACTGCATATAAATGACTCAACTAAAGACTTTTAGATTAAATAGGATGCTTAGTTTAGAGTCATTTTTCCTTATATACAATTTAGCTGAAAGTAAAAGTGTGGGGTTTGCCACATGTTAACTTAGGATCAAAATCACACTATTTTTCTGAAAATGTTTCTCACTGAAATGAACCTGAAAACCCAACCTGTTTTCTAAGAGTATACAGCATATGTTTATCTGCTGTTTATGGCTGTGTTCCCTCACTGTCTCTTATGCTGGCCATGAGTTAGGAGGTAAGCTTATACTTCCAGTAACCTCTCCAGCTCCTCTGAAATGTTTAAGTACGTGATTGAGTGTCTTGTGGATTAGGACCAAAAGCGTGCTCGTATAAGACTCTGTGTTTTGCTTGGTATATATACAACAGGTATACCTGGCCCAAAGGGCTTGAGAACAAGATTTCCTCCCTGACTGCCTACACCAGGCAGGGTGCTGCACTCCCCATGCATTTAAATGACAAAAAAAATAATGGCTGAAGTATAAAAAGTATGTTAAAAATCTTATAAAAGGATTTTGAGATCAAGTTTCCCGTCCCAGAGAAGAGTGAGCAAATAAACATATTTAGTGTGCTTGCTTTGAAGGAAAAGGAGCTGTTACACCAAGTCTTAAAGTTGATGTATACACAGACTGGTCCCTGACGTTATGACTCTGGAAAGAAACACTTAATAATCTAATTTCAAATAATGGAAGTGAACTGTTTTTTGAAACTTGGCAAATTACTATGACTGTTCAATTTCTCTCAGGCAGTGAGGGAGAGTGCTTTCCTATTTAACAGAGCAGTGAGCTCATCTACTTTTTCATTTATCAATGGACCATTGCTCAAAAGAACATCATCCACGCATTTACTCATGTTAGTCAGAAGCTACACTATTTCAGCGGTATTGAAAAATGAAGATTTATATGAAAACAGATAAAATGCCTTTTTCCAATGGACTATCACTGATATAAAATGATTATCTTTTAAGACGCTTGTTGAAAGCAATTTTTTCACTGTGAAAATTGGTGAAGTAATTTTCTGTATAATTAATTTTTCAGCTAAAAGTTGAAGCTAAATTTTTCAGCTCTCTGACCAGCCATGCTATCTGTGCCTGGGATTATGCTGAAGACTGTCTTTGGACTCTAGCAGGTCAACTGTCAACCTAAGCTAGAATGGGCTTTTGCACAGCAAAGTGGGTAGAAATGGATGGAGGCAAAGCTACTTCTCCTGTCTCGGAAATGACTAACAAAATGTGCCATGCATAAGATCTTCCCTCCAGCACACAAATCTTATGTGGTATTTATATGAAAACTCACTTCCAGACCCCAAACCCTACAATATTTGGAATAGGCACAAGCAAAATTCATCAGACCAAAGTGTAGTTAATCAGTTATTGGAATGGATGTGTCAACAAGAAGACAGAGTAATCAAGAGTTTTTGGGCACTTTCTTTGGTCATATAAATTTTTTTCTGCTTCTTGCAAATGTTTCTCCTTCCTGTCTTTCACCCAACTTTGTTCTTCAGCTCTATTTTAAAATATTTTACTTTCTTCCTTCCTCTCTCTTCCTCTGATGAGGTCACTCTTTCTTCTTTTTTTGATTTTCAAGCTGGATAACCCTTGCTAAACAGAACATTCCTGAAATATTATGGAGCCATGATGGCTCCTGCAATTGCATTCTTTAGTTAATTTATGTTATATATCTTTTTCCTATGCTGTGTGTATATATAGCAGTTAGAATTAGAATTTATGATAATAAACACAACTATTAACCATGACTTTCTTTTCTTTCTTTTCTTTTTTTTTCTTTAATAAATGCTTGATATAATCCAGGACAATAGCAAGAGACTGATTGTTAATGACAAACACCTAATATTTACTAATTAATTAAAGCTGCTCATTAATTTATGTGAAGGATAAAGATTAAAGGAACATGCTATTCAAGTAATTTACTGTAAATGAAGAATAAAAATATCTTCTAGAATTAACATTTTCATGAAACTGTGGAGTGCATTAAGGATCTTGTGAATGAAAAGTTACACCTGTTTAATTGAGAATTAATCAATAATATTATTTTTTTAGAGCTGTTCACAAGCTGTATGGTATATGTGTGAAACTACATTAGGTAAATAAGAAAAAGTATATTTTTTTGTACACTATGACTGCATAGAAAGAATATTGCTTGCAGTGTTTTTTGTGCTCTGTTTACAGAAAATGGAGATGCGTCCCTATCCCCATGTCTTATCTTATGGTTCTGTTGTATTTAAATAATGCAAAACAAAAATAGGAAATAGCAACTTCTTGCAAGAATATAAAATTTGACTGAGAAATGTAATATAACTTTTTTGTTGTTGTTGCCTCAGAATCATCTTGAATTAAGTTACACCCATCTCTATGAAACTGTTTTTTCCAACCTGCCTGCTGGAGTTACCTTACACAGCTACTTATGTCTTATTTGTTTATGCTTTTCACTGTCTGTTTTTATAATACTAAATTGCATTTAGATGCATGTGCTGTACGTTAAAGGTAGAAAAAATATTCCTGCACTATGCTTGTCCTTACATTTGCATTGTCAAATTAATAACATAAAAATAAAAATTCCAGAGTCATTTTGACCCATGTAGCTACTTTAGTCAGTCAAATTTCAAAAAAACCAAATCTGACTGAAAGAGCAAAAAATTATCTGTCTGCATGTCTATGGAATCAGAGGATCACAGTGGGGTCTTGTTCATTTTGTGTGTTTCTGTGACCTCTGGATGAGCAGAAAGTTGCACATGAATATGTAGGCAAGCTCCAGCAAGGCAGATGTTATATTTACTGACCTTCACTCACTGAAACTGATAATCAGTTGGGCTGTCATTCATTGTCCTTTTGAAGCTTTCTCACAGAAAATGAATGCCAAGGAGACATATTTGATCCTGCTGGTCCTGCCAGAAATTAGGTTTGGACTTGGATATTTTGGAATGAATCCGAGTCAAGTTTGACAACAAAGGGAAGGCTGCTGCAGTAACACGTGCAGATGATATTTCTCAATCTGTTTGTGTCCTCCAGACCAAGGAGACGTCGGGCCCTTTCCTGCCTTTCCTTCAGCTGTGGGTATGAAGCCAAAATATGCTATAATGTCAAAACATATAATTCATTTATGCAAACAAACTGGCCACTGAATTTGCACGTATGAATGAATGAAGCATCAGTGTTTTACATCATAACAAGTAAATCGTTAATGACCAGCAGCAAAATTCTTCTGCTTTGTAATCTGAAAATTAGAATAAGATGAAAACACACCTATTAAAATTGTAAGATAAAAATTTTCTCATGCAGCTAATAGTATCTTACATACTTCAATCATTCACTATCTAAACTATGTTTGATAAAAGGGAAATTTTCTTTATTTTTAAATAATATTTTTTTCCTAACATTTCATAATGGTTTTTAGAGGCGTTGTGATGTTACATGAGGATGAAGAGCAATGCATCTGCGTGTACTGGATAGAATGAATGTGGCATCAAAAGTATAATAATGTTCAAGGACCAGAGCATATGAGGGTTTGAAAGATTTTAGAAGCTGCAATGGGATACCAATAGAAGGTAGGTTCCTAGAGGGATAGATGCTGGAGCCAAGAAAAAAAAGGTAAAAATACAGATGGAAATAGTTGTAACCAATATTATTTGAAGAGATGTGATGTTGCACATTTCAAGGAAACACATTCTTGTTCCTCTTCCTGAATAAGAGGGAGATATATACTCCTTAATTATTGCCTCTTTTTGTCAATCAAATATAGTTTTCTAACTTTAGGGTCAGTCTGTTGCCTTATTAGCATATAAAGCAGGAGAAATAACATAAAGCCCAGTTTGCTGGTAGCCTCGTTTCTATACCCCTTCAGCCTCCCTCACATGCTACCTGCTCCATCCTGTTTGTTTCTTTGATGTTTGCTGTCATCTTCTAGATTTTATTAAAATTTGTAAGACCACACAAAGAAGTAGTAACAAACTGTATGATGTTTTACAAATGCAGGATAAAAACATACAGCTAGTGTCATAATGAAGGAAGAATGCACCATGAATGCTCCAACATCTACAAGTGCATGTGGATGCTGAACATCCACAACCCAACAAATACAGGTTGGGCAGAGAATGGCTGGAAAGCAGTCCTGAGGAGAAGGACTTGGGAGTGTTGGTTGATGAGAAGCTTAACATGAGCCGCCAGTGCATACTGGCAGCCAGAAAGCCAGAAAAGCAACTGGGCTGCATTAAAAGAAGTGTGGCCAGCAGGTCATGGGAGGTGATTCTGCCCCTCTACTCTGTGCTTGTGAGACTCCACCTGGAGTACTGTATTCAACTTTGGAGTCCTCAACACAGGAAGGACATGGATATGTTGGAACGGGTCCAGCGGAGGGTCATGAAGATGATCAGAGGGATGGAGCACCTCTCCTATGAAGACAGGCTGAGGGAGCTGGGGATGTTCAGCCTGGAGAAGAGAAGGCTCCAGGGAGACCTTATAACAGCCTTCCAATATCTGAAGGGAGCCTGCAGGAGAGATGGGGAGGGACTCTTTGTCAGGAAGTGTAGTGACAGGGCAAGGGGCAATGGTTTTAAATTGGAAGAGGGGAGATTTAGATTAGATATTAGAAAGAAATTCTTTACAGTGAGGGTGGTGAGGCACTGGAACAGGTTGCCCAGGGAAGATGTGGATGCCCCATCCCTGGAGGTGTTCAAGGGCAGGCTGGATGGGGCTTTGAGCAACCTGGTCTGGTGGGAGGTGTCCCTGTCCAGGGCAGGGGGGTTAGAATTAGATGATCTTTAAGGTCCCTTCCAACCCAAACCATTCTAAGTTTCTATGATGTGGTCTTTGGGTGTGTAATGTAAAACCTATTTTGTGCACACTCTATGAAATACATATTAATAGGTGTTTCCTATTAATTTTAGTATAGTGAATATTTCACACGACTATATGCTTACATTCCAACTACAAATTAATTTAAGTATTTCTTTTTGTATGCTGCAGTAGAATAAGTTCAAGTGACCCTGAGATATAGAACTGCTTCACTAGACGTCTTTCTTTTTCACTCTCTTTTAACAGAAATCTGTTTATTTCAAATTATTTCTTCTGTTTCTGAAATACTTACCCTTAAGTGTGTTGACAACCATAGCACATTACCTTTAAAATCTGCTTTCTGAGAAGCCATCCATCAGCCTGCCTCTGCTTTCGGTGGAAAATCCTTTTCTATGCCTTTTGTTGCTGCTGGTACTTTTTTCTGAAGAATCTCAGATTTAGGTGGAGTTATAGTTAATGCTGTTCTATAAACAGATGCTGGAATGACAACAACCAGGATCTGTTGAAGCTCAAAAACGAGGGAGCAATGGTCTTTGAGGCTCATGTAGTCAGATGCTGCATTCTGGTACTGCTCCTTGATTGAGCTCTCCCATGGCCACTTTAAACTTCTCTAGTGCTTGGCGTCACATAGGCTGCACCTCACAGCCATGCAGGAACTCAGCAAAGTGAAATATGAGTGTAATTTGAAAGTGGAGTGAAAAAAAAATAATAAAAGAGAGAGAAACTTAATTAGTGATGTACAAGAAAGTGTTGGTACATACTGGAATTTAGGCTTCAGGGCTGTAATTGCAGCTTGGAACTGAGGAGCATACAGAACAGCTCATCAGAAAAGTCAGCCTGGCCCTTTTTTTGGTCTACAGTTTTGTATGTGCTGATCTCTTCTTCTAGCATAACTGTTCTTGGCCAGGAGGGCTGTAATGTGCTTTGCAAGCAGTTACTCCCTTAACAGGACTGTACTGGATGGAAAGTCTGACCCTGTATTTGCTCAACAGAGAGTAGTTGGAAACATCGATACTACCACAAGAATATTAAGGTGATCCCTTGATTATTTTGGCCTTCAATTGCCTTTCTATTACCAGTAATTGGCCAGTAAAATACAGGACTGAGGAAAAGATACAATCCCGTTTCTAAAACACTGCAGAGTGTTTCTGAGTTACTAGATGTCCTTTATCGCTGTGCTGACCAGTTGACCTCTCAGTGTTACAAAGCCCTCGGGGTGTTGTTTGCCTTGCCATGTGAGGTTTACACCTCAGAGCAGAGCCACGGTCAGCAACGACCTGGGCTGTTAATAGTGCAGCAGGCAATTTTGATGTCAGAGTTTGAGTTTGGGAGCACTCTCCAGTCATGTGCATTTCAGTGCCATTTGCCAGCCCAGGCTATTTCTTCCTCCAGAGCTTTTAACCTCTGTTTCCATGTCACTGCTGAGTGCAGATGTGATCCGTGCTGGTTAAAAAGGTATTCGGAAAGATGAAAGGAAATAGCTTTTAGAGAAGGGTGAAATAGCGTCGCTTACTTGTATCCATGAATACGTTTTTGACTTTGAGATTTTATATAAAGATTATTTTTTTTGTTGATAGAAAACACACTGAAGATGTTAAAGATTTTGTTAAATGAACCTTAGGAGCATTATTAATAATAAATGTATTTACATTATAAATACGCTATGCATAATATCATATGGGTGTAAACAAGTCAATTTTCTTTTTGAACTAGCAATCCTATTTAAGAAGATCAATTTCTCTCATTCTCTTGTCTCTTTTTCCAGTTGTGTGTTCTGACTAGAAAAACCAGCTGTCTTCATGGCAACTAAAATCTTATCAACAGCACAAAACCAGCCCAGAGTGATTCGCAGCCACTGAATCCTCTGAATCCTGCCCTGTAAGAGACCTTAATCTCGGCTTCAGAATGAACACTTTTTACATACAGAAGACAATTCAATCTCTGAAAAACTGGAATCCTGGGGCTTTCTGTAACACAGGCTCTTAGTTCTGAAGGGAAAAGGGAAAACGAGGAAAACACTTCTGATTCTGTGCAACTGAAAATTGCAAACCAGGTAGGGTGATACCAGAAGACAATTCAATAAGAAGTGGCCAGTGATACTTTTCCAGCCTCTTTGACTCAGAAAAAAAATGAATTCCTCCATGCTTGTTTATTCTCCATATATTATGTTTTTTAGTGATATTTATTGTTGGTCGTGAATGTGTGCAGGTGTTTGCTTTGTTTTGTTTATTTTGCCTGTGAAAAAGCATTAGTGTAATTGTATTTTATGCAAGAAATGTTATTGTTGGTCTTATGCATGCTATTAAAAAAAAGAAATCTGTTAAGAATTATTTATCGGTTCAAGTATTCAATATAACAATATGGAGTAAGTAAAGTATAAAATAGCGTAACAGTATCAGCCAATTCCAGTTTGTTTATTGAATAAAGCATCCTTAGTGGCTATGAATGGATCTCATTGCACTGGTGTCAATGACGTCCTTTTTGATCCTAGGAGCTAGAGAACAGTTTATTGTGGCTGAGGAAAATGCTAAATAATAGGTCTTGAAACACTGTTCCACAATTGCTGTGGATTGATACTGAATACTTGTTTTACTCTGGAGTGGTGGACTTTGTGTCCAAGCAGAGATGGCAGAGAAATCCCAACCATCCTCAAAAGTGAATGTGCAGGACTGTGTCTGTATGAGGCAGGCTGAATCTGAGGGTTACCTAGCTGATTCTGTGATGATGCATGATGTGTTGTTCCCAAACTCATGTTTCTGACTCTTCACCAAACTGCATGTTTTTAATATACTCAGATCTCCTTCAACCTGAGGACACTTGCTTTGTTTGTGATCCCCACTGCACAGACCCTATATACCTTTAGGTATGCCAGAAGTAGTATGAATATGGTTAAGCAGAGGAACTTCAGGTCCTCTGATGATGAGTTATTATTAAATAGATGGTATATTTATTTTAATTATTATTAAATAGGTGGACATGGTAATCACTGTCTGATAGACAGGTGGCATTAATGCAGTGGTGCCATACAGGCTGTTGGTAGACCAAAAGCCATCACCATGCTGCGACCTTAGTGAGTGATGGGAAGGAAGAATTGATTCATTGAAGTTGCCAGAGATATGACTTGCACTTCTGCGACTCTTTTCTCCTGCCTCAGCAGATGGTGATCCTGGTCTTGGGACTGTTGTTGCTTGTTTTGTTTTCCCATGGCCTGTCTGTTCCCTTGGGAGCACAGTGCACGGGAGGAATTCAGAGTCTGCAGTTTTCATGTCGGGTACTGTGCAGATGGTGTAAACAACTGCAATGCAATTGAAAGGGATCATATGGTAGGGAACTGCCCCCTGGAGTACCTCTTTCTCTCTTTACAAGGCTAGAGTACATCAGTACGTTTGCCTGTGTTATCAACAGTAGCTGTTCATACTCAAACTAATTACAAAGTACTGAAGTAAGCTATTGGGTTTTTCATTGCCATCATGGGTGGTGAGGAAGTAATGGACTATAAGAGGGGATCTGGAAAGGATATCTGTGAAAGGGTAAGAGGAAGGCTACAGAAGGAAATGTAACCAGGACTGTGCTAATTTGAGTTACAGAATTCTTTACCTGCTGTTACTGATGAAAAATATGAATACAGCAGGAACAGTAATTTGGTACATTGGTATGGAAAGCAACACCTTTTGTTTCAACACTTTGTGCTTTGTGTGTGCTGGACACAGCAGAAACATATGGGAGGGTGAAAGGGCTCTTATTTCCTGGAAGCTTACAGAAAATAGTGTTGAGGGCAACACAGGATTTTAGTCACCACAACAGACCAATACCATGTCAACCTAGAAAAAGATGAATCTTTGTATCTGTAGAGAAGCCTGCTGAAAAAGACAGCACTGCTTAAGAAGAAGATTGGAGTCATGTGAACTCAAAGGGACCAATTATTTTTTTCAGCTGTGCTGGTCTCTCAGCCTAAAGGCATCTGCTGAACTATTCCTACTCTCATTTCAATCCAGAAAATTCACAGGTGGTTCATGTTAGATTATGGGGACCTTCATAATCATCATTTTCATGTTACTACTTCTCTGCTCATTGTATTTCAGTGCTTTGATCAGGGGACTGGTTTTCCTTATAGTCACAGATGGTTGCTGTTTGACAGGCTGACAGGCAGACAAAGTAAATAGGCATGAAATAAAATATTCCTTTCTTTTGGTGCGTCAGGCCAATGTCATGTGGGTAGGTGCTGCTCTGTAAACCTTCGAGCTGTGCTAGGATGAGAGTACTGTGTAAAATGGTATGCGGGAATCTTACTTCATTCTCTCCTGGACAGTCCTGCTGAGGATTTGATCAACAAATCTGAGCTTACAATGAATTTTCACTGTTACTTTTCTGATTAAGGTGGCAAGTGTTGCCGTTATATAGCACTGTGAAGTTTCAAGGGGTTAGTCTGGAAAAATTCCATCTGGCAAAGATGTGCCTGATTCTGCATATCAATGGGGGGTTTGAGTGCAGATCAATAGCAGGATGAAACGCTACATAATTATTGCGCGTCTGTGCCTGTATCTACTTGGCTGCATTCATAATACAAAAAAAAAAAAGTTTTGCAAAAAAACCCCTCACAAACAAACTCTTGGGGTCACCAAAGATACAGATCCTAACAAAGCAATGAACTAGTTATCTAGGCACTATAAATGGTTTTATGACAAATTTCTTTATTATGAAAAGAGAAGCCTAATAAATCAATAGTGATTTTAAAATTGATTAAATACTTTGAATGAAGGATTGCTCCATGACATTTGTGGCAACTCTTGAAGAAAAGTGACATCTGGTCAGTGAACTCTCCTGGGGTCATTTTGTGGGATTGGAAATCTGGTTTTCCATAAAGAAGTTGTTGCTGACCTATTGATGAGATATGTTATTGCTTCCTTTTTGTCAGGTTAGTCAGAAATGGAGAAAGTTAGTCCCACCAGCCCTTAGACTGATCTTTTGCCAGGTAAGTGAGAAAAAGATTCAAATAAGGAACTGGGTGCCTGGCCTCAGAAAAGGATGACAACATGACAAATTTTTCTTTCTTATTCTGTATTAATTAAAGTGAGCCTAAAGTTATGCTTTTTATTATTGCCTTTTTTTTAACTGAAAATAATAAATCTACCAAGAAAATAGATTTTCTCTTATCAATACATTACCCAGCTAAAGACCAGCTATTTATATTCAATACTTGAAATAAATTATTTGATTAATATAAATAACTGAAAAGAAGCTCCATTACCAGGGAACTTTTGTGCACAGTTCTCTCTTTTCTGTTTCCTGAATGGTTTTTCAGGATCATGTTTAGCCAGTCAGTTAAGCTAAATAGCAGTTTGTCAAGTACTTCTGATGAAAAAGAGAATCAAACCCATTATCCCTAAGGAATAAGAAAGAAAAAGGAAAAAAAATGCTAGTTTTTATGTCAGATTTAATCCTTTTTGGAACCTAGTGATGCATAAATTCCTATGGCTCTTAGGTCATAGTTCCAGGTTAGGACCTTTGAGTGAGCTCTCATTACAAAGACTACATCTCCCACCAATCCATAATTAATAGACTAAAACATACTTTGGGGGTGGCTTCAGAAGCTAAGCTTTTGTTCAATATGCCCTGTGGCAACTTAGAAGCCCATTCCCTGAAATTCTTAAGCAGGGCTGATGAGCTGATGGGAAATGTGGCAAGAGGGGCAAATGGTGGCAAGGTTTGTGGGGGATTAATTGCCCATCACCCACTGGTAGCGACAGACCCTGTCTGGTGGAACCCTGCTGATGGAGGTGGGACACAGCCGGGATGGCTGGGGCTGCTGCAGGTCAGCCCACAGCTTGGGTGGCACTTGGCTTCAGCAGCACCCCTGGACTAAGAGCTTCGTGCCCCGCCAGCAGAGCTGTGCACTGTGGGGTAGGTGCTTCCCTGTTTAGCAAAAAACAAGCAAGCAGAAAGCAGCTTGCTCAAAGTTGCTAAACTTAATCCTGAAAGTTTTTCAGGGTGTGATGGGTACACAAACATTTTCAAAGCTCTGGTCACTTATGAGGAATCCTAGATCAGCCTTGAATCCTGCAACTGGTTTTGGAAATGTTTTGACTGGCTTTGGTAGTTCGGATTTGTTGATCCTTGTTTCCAAAAACAGTTTGCAATCATAGTGGTTTCTCCAGCTACTGAAAGCAATGGGTTAATTTTTAAGGAAAATATTTTAAACCACTCCAAAAATTCCATTAGACTATACTTCATTAGGAAAAAGACTAGGTATAAATTGCAAACTATTTTTTTCAAATATTTTGCTACATACATGATATTTTGCTCTCTACAACTACTTGAAAAGAGGCTGTAGAGAGGTGGGGGTTGGTCTCTTCTCCCAAGTCACAGGTGACAAGACAAGAGGAAATGGCCTCAAGTTGCATTGGTGTGGGTTCAGATTGAATATTAGGAAAAAATTTTACAGTGAAAGGGTTATTAAGCATTGGAATGGGCTGCCCAGGGAACTGATTGAGGAACCATCCTTGGAGGTATTCAAAAGACAGGTTGACATAGTGCCTAGTGACATGGTTTAGAGATGTGTTTTTTTATTTTAGGTTAGGTTGATGGTTGGACTAGATGATCTTAAAGGTCCCTTCTAACCTAGACAATTTTATGATTATATACAATCCAGAAATTAACATCAAATTTTTACCGATAAATTAACTTTGGTTGGGTAAATGCATATCTCTGGGTTAGTAAAATTATGTCTATTGATGGAAACAGACAGAAAGTGTTTTCACAGAAGAAAATGCTTGGTAGTTGTTTGCAAATACTTTCCCAGATTGAGATAAATTCAGGTTAGTGAAGACTATAGTCTATACTTCACTATAGTGAAGACTAAAAAAGGGCAAAAAGAGAATATTGAAGATCTCATGAAGAAATAATCTGTAATTATATTGTAAAAGTATGCAAAAATACTTATGAAATGCATATATGTAGATTTATTTCCTAGATTTACTTCCAACTTAAAGTAGGTGATAATACTCAAATTCTTTTTGATCTCAAATAATAAAAAATTTTAAAGACATCTCTGTGTAGAAATGAGTACCTCAAATAAGGATTGACCATAACTAAGTCAATATGCATTGGAAATATTTTTTTTATTTGTACTTGCATTAAATTTTGTTGTTCTTTCAAACCATTCTGTTGCTTCTCCCAGAACCTACAAGAGGCTGTTTTTTTCTTGTTTTTCCAGCCCTATGATATGAACCAAAACATATAGTAGAAAATAGTTGAAAATATTAAATAGTTTTATTACTGAATTGTGCTACAAAATATGAGGATTGAGGCTATTCTGTAAGTATATGAAGGTGGAAACAGACAAACAATTGTCCATATAGGCTTAGGCTTTATTTTTGAGTAGACACAAAGCTTTCATTGTTTGCCACAACATAGTTGCCATCTTATGACAATGACAATTCCTCAGCCTGCCTTCTAAAGAAATCCTACAGACCCTCTACTGCAAATCTCACTTAGGTTTGTGAGACAAACTTGCTGATAGAAATATTTGTTGGATGTGTCTCATGGTATAATTTTTTATTGTTTTTAGCACTGGAACTACTCCAGTTAATTTTCTCTCCCTCACCTTCCATAAAAATTATATCTTGCATTTTGTAAAATGAAAACCAAATGACTAAAACACTCCTGCTATTTAAGTTTAAATATTATGACTAAGCTGCTAACTTTGGTTACTACTGGCAAGAGTAATATCATCCATTACAGTTCCTCACTATTGAATTAAGGAATGTTCCCTCAGTATTGAATTAATAGATGTATTTATTTATCTTAGCTGCTTCGTTTTCAGTTTTCTTCCTAAGTCTATCACTTCAGGAAAATTCATGAGTCAACATTGTCTCTCATTTTAGAGCATCCAAAATGAGATAAATCATTCAGCTTGTTCAGCTTGTGGTTTTGTATTAAATCAATCTTGAAATAATTTATCCTTCCCATGAGCCTTTAAGATACACAAATCTCATTTATGCAGCTTCTGTGCAACTTCTTTCACAGCTTTCATTTGATTTGCTTATCCATGTGCTTCTGCATGCTCATGTTGGATCCTGGGCTTAATAGGATGCATGGCAAGTCTTCATGATATTTGAGATACTCTGAGTAAATCAGATCATTAAAATACAGCTTAACCTAATGGATCATCCCAGAGTGTAAAAAAAAAAAATAACAAAAAAAACCCAACTAAACAAAAAAACCCCACTTTCTCCACATTAAAATGAAGAAAATCCTTTTCTTTAGCAACTTCCACAGCACCAGAAAATAATGATTAAAGTGAGTGTGGAAAAACTGTATGAAACACTATGTTTGACTTATTATTCCTCAAATGTCACGGTTATGACTCCTCTGTCCACATCTTCATTTGAGATTTAATTTGACGGAGGGGCCATCTTTTTATATTTTGTTTGCACAGTGTCCTGAGGCATGGTAGGTGACTCTTTGTTGCTATTGTTGTCCAAAGAGACTCGGTTTGTAATCTGAAACATCATTACAAAATGACTTATTATGCAGTATTTCAGTCTAATCAGGTTTATATATGCCAAGATCTTGGTCATGGATCTAAATATATTAAAGAATGAAAAAGAAGTTTGTGTGCTTGATAAAGTATACTTTACTTCGTCTGACAGGTGAAATCATCTCACAATTAATTTGAGCCTAGACTACAATGTCTGAAGCACCTCTTTGGCCAGAGGCACTGCTGACCCCAGCCCCCCCAGCACCTCCCACGCCTTGTGGGAATCTCCCTGTTAAAACACGCAACCTGCTTGGTGAGCTTCTTTGCCAGCCAGAGAGGACGTAGGTATTACCTTTCCAGAACAAACACAATGCACAATTTCCTAATTTCTGCTGGAAAGAGGGGCTTCTGTTTACCTACCTTACCCCAGCAGGGCAGGCTGCTCCCTCCCTGTGTGGTGCAGTGGGGAAGGCTGAACATGGCCAAGATAGAACTCAGATGCCAGAGCTCATAGGGGCATGGTTTAGGGTCCTGATTCCTCACTGTCTGGACCGGGCTCTAGCTTGCCATTCAGCCTGGGCATGCTTTGTTGCTTACCACTTTATTTTATTTTGTAGGAGTCAGGCTATACATAGAGTGACTGGTGCCAAGGTGGTTCTTGCCCTGGCAGGGCATTGGGATGCAGCAAGGAAAGGTCTTCAGACCTGTGAATTAAAGGTCTGAATTAAAATTAAATGGTGGGGAGACTTGATCTGAGGAAGACTGACTGGAAAGACAGAGGTAAGGAAGTGTTATGCTAACTTCTCATAACGTCAGAGATATTACATTGTAAATCTTGGTAAAAAGCCATCATGGAGCATTGGGAGACTGATAAATGTGCGTTTCAAGCACAAAATGAATGAATCCTTCCAAAGACCTTAACGCTTATTTATAAATTAATACCAGCTACTAGTTTTCAGTAGACTGAAAAATTCAGTTGCTTACTGTACTGCCATTTGCTGTTTGATGCAGTTCAAGTTTGATCCTGTTGCTGTGTTTTGGTGATCACTGGTCAGGACTTTAATCCCTTAATAGCAAACTGAAGTCATATCAGCAACAGCAAATGCTGTTGTGGTCTGTTGCTACTTTATCAGTGTGAATGTTGTCATGCTCCCTGACCAACCTGTGAAGATGTACTACATGGATGTATATGTACCATCTGCATGTGGCTTGTGCAAAATAACGAACAGTAGACACTACCCTTGAGATTAGTAGCAGAGCAAATAGAAATGTCGGTGTGAAAGAACAAGGATTGGAGCTGCTGCTTCACAGGGTCTAGCATTAGTAATTCTGATTTAAAGATAATCACATATCCTACATACATTACATGATTGGGCTAATGATTGCTCTGGATCAATATTTGATTACATTTTTTTTTAAAATTACGTATCAGAAAATACACTCTCAGTTTTCAAAAATATAGAAATGGTGTAGAAACCTCATTGCCAATACCTTTGTCAAGAAGAGAAGGTCAGATTTAAAACACTTTCCATCTATTGGTTACATACCTGTACAGAAAACATGACAGAAAAACTCACCAGGTTCCCTTCAGAATGAATATTTCCAGGAAGAGTTTCATGCACTCCAATTAGCCTTTTTCTAGCTGCAAAGCTCTTCACCAAAATAGCTCACTGAGTTCATGTGCATTGAGCAGTTCAACTGAAAAACCATCAGTGGAACTGAATTAAAACCATAGAGCCAAGGTTTCTCCTGATATAAATCATGTACATTGCTATAATAAAGCAACATGTAACAGAAGCAATTCTTCACACCACTGAGTTTTTGGCATGGGAGCTGGTCCCAAAATTCAAATATTACTGCTTCAGCTTCCATATTTCTTAGTATGTAGAAAAACCTAAACTAAAATATGCTGTAACAATTTTGTGACATTTGAGAATGGAATATATGTGACCTAGGATCTAAAAAAAAGCCCTAAAATAAGTTGGGATTTATCTTATTTTTCTTTTTTAATAGTCTTTTCATGCTAGTAAATGGCATTTTCTTATCTGTAAAATGTAGCAGAGGTATTGTACCATGTCCTGATTTTACCAGTTGAAGCCCCTTTCTTTTTTCATAGTCATAAAATATATGTCAAGCACCATGAGCAACTCCTTTATGCCTTGCTTGTAGTGCTGCAATTAGGATCATACTGTGTCATATTTGAAGCTCAGTGACTGTTAAATGTGCTACGCCTGCATCACACTAACTACTATATCAGTCATTTTAGATGACCCCCTTGAAAATTGCTGCCAAAAGTTTATATGTCAGAAATCACTTTCAAAATGCTTATGAAATGAAGAATTTTGCAGCTCTTTACCTACTCAAATACTAAAAACTGTCAGTCAACAATATCAGGCTAGATAGCTTATATTCTAAGACTCACTATTCAAAGATTTGCTTGAAAAGTTATTCCTATCATCTGCCAGCAATCATCTGGGTTCTGTTGTTTAGTCGGTTGCTCACTTTTATATTGTAATAACCACTGGAAGTTGCTACAAAGGATCTGCCAGAACCTTTGGTATTATTTTTAAATGGGATGAACCAGGGACATGTACATGAGCACTGCAGTACTTGAATGTTTCTTGCCGTGTGAGCTGGAAATTCAGTCTTCTTGCCTAAGAGCTCTGTGCTGTGTCATTGGTTTCTTCAATCCCAAGTGATAGTAAAATCACAACCCAGGTACTGGACACAGGAGGTTTATTTACAAAGCAGTTAACAATTGATAATATTTTTAGAGAAGGGAGTTTAAGAGTTTTTAAAGTTCTAAGAATTTAAACTTTAAAGTTATAGTAGAGGTCCGTTACCAAGGACAGGTTTTGATGACTGAAACTCTATTTTAACTTTTTAATTTTCTGGAAAAATACATTAATCTGCTCTTCTATAGATGGATGCTACACTAGTAATATGGCTTCGGCCCAAGCCTACAGAATCTATAGACTAGATTTCAGTGTTTATTTGTAATAGCTATATATCCATCAATAAAGTGCTAAGAATTAACATTTACAATGAACTACTATTAATTGTGAGTGGATCACTCTTTTATTCATAAGTTCAAGGCTGGATCAACATCTGGATACAATGAATGGCAAAAGGACAATAGGACTTCTGGTGCTGCCCTGTTGCTAACCTGTACGAAACCTTTTCACTTCCTCGCTTCCTCAGACACAATCTGAGTTTCACTGAGGAGTTTCCTCTGCACCTTTGGTCCATTTGCTCAGACTGAGCACGTAGAGGACCTGGGAGCTGTGGATTCAGAAAACAAACTTATCAGTGTCAATAAGTCAATATGGCCTATATGACAGACCTGCTTAGAGCATAATAAATGTACGTCTCTGTGACTGGATTCTTCACAAAGCAAAGTGATAGAAAAATTCTCCTGCATTTATCCATCTTTTTCATAGTAAAAGAGAGGTTCAGTGCTTTCCTCTTTCTCAAAAGATTTAATTTCCTTTTTTTTGGCTTTCTATGAGATGACCCAAGCTCTAGGACAAGGGCAGGACTTTCTGTCCTATCCTAGGAGGTGGGAAATTCAAACAAAAAAGAGGGGAATCTGTGTTCTTGTCTTTTGATTGCTGCCACCTTTTGTATTAAACTGTCACTGGATAAACAAAAATAATGATAGGACGCCAACCTAGCCACTATGTGTTAACTACAGAGATTTTTATTGCTCTTGTAAGGGTGCTGCCTAATTTTCCTACTGGGCCAATTGTCACCAAAATAGAACTAAAAGAATTTTCTTCCTCATTCTAAGTTGTCTTTTTCTCCCGTGAAATGGAGTGTGTAATCAGTCACCAGGTCTTTCAGCACGGTGCTGCCGTCTGCAGGAAGGAGATACAACTTCCAGAGATCAGTTCCTGACAAATGCCCAGTAGCAATCAAGTCTTTGCATGCAAAGGATAAGCTATATCACAGGACTTCCCATTAATATGGTATGTCTATATGGCAGTTATAAGCATGTGTATCTAAAGATGTTTAGGTGTATAAATATTTATGGTTATAACAATATAAATAAGAAAAAGAACCCTAGCTGATGTTAAATGAATGCATAAACCATGCATAGGAGTCTCAGTGGGAACACCTTCCCTGACTTTCCTGGGCGCTTAACCAGGCTCTCCCCAGAAAAAGAGATTTTGAGATTCTTTTTTCTGGGTATAGAGAATTCTGGGAAACAGGTTGCACTTGGACAGACACAAAAGCATTTCTAACAGTCTGCTCTTGTTTTTCTGTAGTCTGGTGAGGAGCCTTTTTGCTGTTTAGCCTAGCAATTTTAAACACCAGGCCTTTGGATGGTATTTCTTTAACTTCCTTTCCTTTTTTTTTTTTCTTTTCTTTTTCTTTTTTTCTTTCCTTTTTTATTTTTTCCCTTTTCTCTCCAAAGAATGCTAGAAACCACCACAAGAGGCCAGCAACCATGGAATTTACTACAAAGCTTTTGTGGTTCCTGACTACCTCTGTTGGAGCTGCCTGTCAAGAAAATAAAGCAAGTCAGGTTAGGAGGTAAAATTGGACTCCTTAACCACTCATTGTGTTATCTACCATTGCTGGAGTGATAAATCTGCTTGAGAAGACAGGAATCATTTTATGGTTTTTAGATGTTGTTCAAAGAGTTATGGGCCAAATGCATAATGGAAATATGTAATACTCTATGTATCCCCCCAAATATACAAAAGTATATTTTTTGTACACCAACCCTAATCCTAAGGCTAAAGCAAACTTACTTGAGAACATGTCTTACATGACAAAGGAAGGTCAGTGGTATTCGTGAGAAATTATATCATGAGTAACATAGACTCTTATGACTAACTTTTTGAGATTAAAATGTATAAGGTAAAAAAACAAGCCTTAAATAAGCAGGGCTAACTTTAGAATAGGATCCATACCTGAAGACAGGTACTATCAAAAAAATATTTACCACATTAAATTTCTGGCTACAAGGTTATTTTTACTCTTGTTCCTTTTATAATCATACCTCAGTGGGGATCACGTCTGGGCTGTCACTGATCCTGGTGGACAATGCAATTCCACTTGTAATTCCTATGGCCATTTGGCATGTGAAATCCCTGGATCAGTTTAAACTCCCACCGCTTCTTTTGGAGTTCTTGACCACTGATGAAAATCGTAACCAGACAGGTGTCTCAAATAACTGTTTAGTGATGGATGACTTTAATGATAGACTAACAAGAGGTAGTTTGCAACTACTGGAATATCTACATTCATGATTATTTTATGGGAGTCTGTCCCCACCCTACCTTGGAACCTAGGAATTTGGGTTTCTTTATAAAACGTAGGAGTCTTCTTTGCCTGAGTAAAATTTCTTAAGAGTAGCCATTTTTATTCTTTGAAGAAGGATCAACTTTTCAAACCAAGTTAAAATCCTTTGCCTTTTCATTTTCTCTGTGCCTTTCTTCTTTGACAACCTAGTTGGACAAGTTCAATAAGGGGTCAGCCCTTCTGTTGCCTCTCAAGTGTTGCTAGATGGGTAGTTATCTGAAGGTGTTGCATTCTTTTCTGCTCATGGGAACTAGCCCTTTCTTAATGCTCTACATTTTGTCTAACATGGAATATATAAAATACTTTGTCATTATTACAAAATGATTTGACCAATGTATTTACCTACTGCTATTTACAAGCACTGGCAAGCCTTACTATTGTAGTTCAGGTTTTTAACCCCAAATTTGCATTCTGTGCCAAGAGCTTAGTGCTTCTCATCAATGTTAGCAGGAGAAAACATATATATTGTCTTAGCTTAAATATTTAGCTCAATATCCTGTCACTGATAGTTTCTCCTGCCTCTGTTGTGATAATGGTAAGTTTTGGCAAAGAAGAGCAGGAAGGTGTTAACTTCTACAGCACAGTTTGCTAGAATTTATCTGTTAATCCCAACACATCAGAAGTCTTGTACAGGATTAAAAGAAATATTTCTGTGGTCTGTTTCAGATCTAACAGTCAGGCTGGTCTCTCTACTGAGAGTGCTGCGTTATTCTTTGTTGTTAAGAGTCCTAGATACTATTTAAAAATAAATAAACCAGCTTCTCTCTAAAGTTTGCCAACCTATATTTTATTTAGGATCCTCTTCTTTTGGCCAGATCTTGTAACTGAGGCAACAATCAGGATTTTTTTTTTTTTTTTAATGGGAAAACACATCCTTTTCCAAAGTAGTGAATGAAGATACAAAATATAAACCAATTTTATTTTCCTGGAAATTACTATCCAAAGAACAACTCATGCAGATGGCTGTTCACAAAAATGTGTACAAGAATGGCATTATCCAGGGAAGAAAGAGACCGTGATTAGGTAAAAGTACATATGGTAGTGATCCTTTAATGGCGTAAGTGTTGCAAGGTACAACTGCAACTGCTCAAGCATGCTAATGTCACATACAGTTACGATGGATATGGTTGCCAGCATATAGCTCTGGTAAATTTTAGCATCACAGTAACATAAACTATGACAGGCGCTCTCAAGTTGCTAAGTTGTCCCAGACTGCTGAGGTCTGTAAGACCCCTCTGCTGGCCCTGTGAAATCACACTCCCAGTGTGAGGGTCTCCCAGGCTGCCCCAGCTGAGGTGTTGGTGTGGTGTGGAGGAGATGGGGGACACCCTCCTAGAAATAAGTTCTCAGTTGCTGGGGTCTCCAACACTGCTTATCTCTTAGAGGTTGGTCCCACCTCTTAGTCAGAGTTACCTTTTTGTCCACTGAAATCTCCATGACTGGGGGTCTTCTGTACTCTCTCATTCCTCACAGCCCTATTGTTTCTTGCCTCTGGAACAGCTACAGCTCCAGCACTGTTGATCGATTTACCTTATGGCTTGATAAATGTTAAATGAGTGTTTTGCTAAATATGTTTAAACTAAATCAATAATTTGGTTATTGCCCGATTACTTCAGTCAAAAACCTGGTTAGTTCCTGTCTTGACACAATAAATGTTAAATATATTTGTGTGGGTCTAGCAGTGTGGTTGCTGACTCACCTTAGCACAACATTTCCATTTCCTCTACTGCTAATTTATGATCTTCTGACACCCCAAGGAGAAAAAAAACATGGTGGCTTTTTTTCTGGTTTTGTTCCCCTCCTTGACCAGTTGTTCTGGGTTTTTGCTTGGGCCTTATTTTTTCTTTTATTTTTCCTTTTACCTTCCTATTTCCACATACCCACACTCCCCCCCTCCTCCCCCTGTCCACATACCCACACTCCCCCCCTCCTCCCCCTGTCAGCTGAACATGAGCCAGTAGTGTGCCCAGGTGGCCAAGAAAGCCAACAGCATCCTG